>PVLA01000042.1:38860-189297 GCA_004027455.1 Hydrochoerus hydrochaeris | reverse complement strand
GTCACATATTTATTCTTAGGTTATAAATCCTCTTGTCATCTTCTAGGCTTTGTATCATGGCTTCCTGGTTCCTTGTTATTTTTAAGAGATCCTTCCTTTCATGATCATACTTTGCAAATCTATCTTCAAGTTTTGAAAGTTTGTCTTTAGTTTCTGTTAAAAGTTTTGCCAGGTTTCAATGGAGTTTTTAATTTCCTGATATTCTCTTTGGATCTATTTCATATATTCTAGGTTTTGTTTATACTCTTCATCAAAGGCTTCTTTCCTTTCTCTGGGTTCCTCTATTCTTTCATTTGCATCTACTTGAGGATTACCCAGGACTTCTTTTATTAGTCTTCTTATATCTTGCTTCACCTGAGTTAGAATTTCAGATTTAAATTCGACAATGAGGTCACAGATGTATTTCTTTATTTCCAATGAGGCTGTCTCTGACATTACAGGTTTGCTGCTTTCAACCTCCTCTGCATTTACCTCTGTTGAACTCACTTTCCCTGTTTCCGCAGTTGGGGACCTTTTGCTCTTTCTCTGTCTTGTCATGTTTTCAGCCCCCTTCACATGGGTGGGTGGTGGAGGTCTCTGGGCCTTTCATTTTGCTTACAGTTTTTCTGTAGCGCATTTGCTAGGGAAGTACCGCCCCTCAGTCTGCAGTGAATCTGTGAGTTGCATGCTGAGAGCTGGCTCCTCTCCCTAAGCCAGTCAACCAGTTTATGCTTCAACAAGTTTGTGTGTTCCCTGGGGATGCCACTGGCCCAGAAAAGCCTCATCCCTGGCTATTGGGTTTCAACCAGGGGCGTGGCCCAGCCTGAGCAGATCCCACCAATCTGCTTTGGACTAGGAGAAGCAGACGCTACCTAGGGCCCCGATTCAAGCTGGCCCTGCCCAACTCCAAAATGTTGCCCAGCCAGTCCTCCTGGTTTGGGGATTCCAGTTCCCATCACTCACCAAAGTTTGCGCAGCTCGACTGGCTCTTTCCACTCCCTGTCTCAGGGCCTCCCCCAGCCGAGGGTCTGGAGCTCATCAACCCCGGCTCTCGGCAGGGCCGTGATCTCAGCTCCATCGTGAGTCACCTGACTTTAAGACGTGCCTGTACAGTGATTGGGGCTTGCCCAGTTCCCACCCTCTGTCCATGCTTCTTTTTCTTCTTTCTTTCTTTTCTTTTTCTTTTTCCTCAGTTTCTTCATGGGTTGTGAGAATTCTTCTCCTTTTGTTTGGCTTTCTCCATGTTGCCAGATTCCAGCATCTGAGTTGTTTTTATTTTTTTTTCCTCAGAGAAGCTCTCTTACAGTGCCGCCACTCAGTCGGCCATCTTGCAATCTCCCCGTAATTTTTACTTTAAAGAGAATAAAATCAAGCAAAACAAGACAGAATAAAGCCAATCAAAATAAGACAGTGTAAACAATACAGGACCTGAAAGCAAGACAATAGGAACTCAATAATGGGAAATAACACTTTTTATAATAGAATCTAAAAAATTAAATATTGAGGAATCAATCTAATGAAGGAAGTTAAAGAAATCTACATTGAAAACTGCAGTACTCTGAAAAAGGAAATTGAAAAGATTTTCAAAAACGAGTTGATGTTTCTTGCTCTTGAGTAGAAAGAACCAAAAAAGTGAATGGCCATACTTCCAAAATTCTTATACAGATTTGATATAATCCTAATCAAAATATCAATAGTATACCTCATAGAACTAAAGAAAATCCTAATATTCTATTGAGTCAGAAGAGACTTAAATAACTAAATCATTTCTGGTCAACCAGGGCATGACAAGGGGCATCACAATCTCCAATTTGAGCTTATATTATAAACATACAAGGATTTAAAAAATGGCATGGTATTGGAAAACAAAAACAATAACAAAATCAGACCCCAAGATCAACAGAACAGAATAGAAGATGCAGAAGCAACTCTAAGCACACTCAGCTACCTTATTTTGACAAAGGGCCCAAACACCTACACAGGAGGAAAGATAGCCTCTTTAATAAATCTTGCTGGGAAAACTGATTTTCCATGTACCAAAAATTCTAGATCCTTATCTCTTATCATGGATTAAATTAAAACAGAAATGAATCAAATATCTAAATGTAAAAACAGAAACAATCTGCTGAAAGATAGGATAGGTAAAACTTTTGAGGATGTAGACATAGGCAGACTTTATGAATAAAACTCTGATTGCAGGGGAAATATTGCAAAAGCCAAATGTGGAGATTGTATCAAATTAAAAAGCTTTTGCACAGCAAAAGAAGCCACCAATAGAGTGAAAAGACATTCCATAGAATTGAAACAAATTTTTGTCAGTGGTTCCTCAGACAAAGCACAAACATCTAGAATTTATAAAGAATTCTAAAATGTCAGACCATCCAAATTAAAAAACCTAAACCAAAAATGAGCAACTGAAACAGATATTTCTCAGATGAAGAAATACAAACAACACATAACATTAAAAATGCTTAACATTATTAGTCATTCAAGAAATACAAATTAAAAGAATACTGAGAGTCTATCTCATTCTAAGAAAAATGGCTACCACTAAGAAATCAACCAATAACAAAAGTTTTGGGGAACCAGGAGCCTTTTTCCTTGCTGGTGGGTGTGTAAACTATTACAACCACTGCAGAAATCAGAATGGGAGTTTCCTCACCAAACTAAAACTGGTGGTTCATTTGACCCATTGATTCTCCTTTTAGGCATCTTCCCAAAAGAGTTAAAAATATCATACCACACTTATATATATACATGCCCATTCTTATAATATTTAAATCTTAGCAATAGCTCGTATGCTCATAAACAGATGAATGGATGAAAAAAATGTGGTATTTATATACAATGGAGTACTACTCTAATATAGAGAAGGATAAACTTGAATCCTTTTTAGGAAAATGGATGCATCTTGAAGCCATAGTCTTAAGTGAAATAAATCAGACACACATAAATATTGCATTCTTTTGTGTGAGAAACTCAAATGGTAATTTAGAAGATAATGGAGGACAGATATGGGAAATTAGAAACATGTCCTACTAAGAAGGGGAACAAGGGAGGGAGAAGGGACAGGAAAGAAAGGGAAAAGGAATAAAATAGAAAAAAGGGCAAAAAATGGATACAAAGCTTTTGTAAATGGAGAGAAGAAGGGTTGAAGGGAGGAAATGGGAAGGGGAAAAAGAATAAATATATTGTGTACAGGTACAAATTTTCTATGATGCATGTGATCAATGTCTATGACAAATTTATACTAATAAAAAAGTTAAAAATGATTCAAAAAATTAAAAAAGAATGCAAATAGATGTTTAAACATCTAGAAAGAAAGAAACCAAAATTTATTTTGAGCTTTTACAAAGGACTCTATGGATACATTTGAAAAGTAAATGAGAAAAGTCTTGTACCTATTATACATTGCTGGAAGCATTCTAAACTTCCGTTAGAACTTTCAGCTAAAAAACTTTAGGAACTTTTAGACTGAGTGAAACAAGTCCTTATTCATTTGCAAGATAAGTACAAATAAATTCAAAGACACATGCAAATAAGTTCAAATACAGCTTTCATGTTAGTGTGATGTTATATTTGCAGTACCTATTGTGCTTAGAATTATGGAAAATGATATTATGCAAGGCAGATAGATACGGAGAGTTTTATTTTCTGTTTTCATGTCTACCGCAAGCAGTTCACATGGGAACCTTGCAGGCTATTGACTATAGCATTCTCATGCTTGTTAGCAGTAGAAATCCCCTGAACAGGAGCTCAAAATATTGCATCCACAATTAAATTAGATAGTTATGTACAAATATAAGACCAAAATTCTGCAACAGTAAAATTTATGTCTCAAGCATTCATTCAGCAATTTGAGACGTTTATATTTAGCCATTACTCTGTGGGTTGTATGGTCTATCTCAATTTTTATTTATTTCATGTTTTTCTTATGCAGTTACAAGTACTAATGCTTAACAAATTATACTGCTGGCTGGGGATTTAGCTCAGCGGCACAAGCTCCTGCTTAGCAAGCCTGAGATCATGAGTTCAATCTCCAGGACCAAAAAAATAAATAAATAAATAAAATAATAATAATAATTATACTGCTTCATATTAAATTTGCTCCAAACACATGTGTGTACACACACACACACACACACACACACACACACACACACAATTTGAAGTCTCTCAATATTTCTCTCTCCTCCCTCTCTCCTTCTTTTTCTCCTCCTTTTCTCTCCCCTCATGCCATACCCCTAAGGGCTCTCTCACATGTATTCTTACACACACCTGCTGCTTGCATAGCTTTGTCTGCCAAGTTGTCTACATATTGTCCCCGAAATATCTTTTTATCCTTCTTTAGAATTCTGCTAAAAACACCTCTCTTCCATTGAGTATTTGCTATGAACTCTGTATCTCCCCTTGCTCTATTTTACGTTACTTTGTGAATTTTATATTTGGTACAGATTCTACTTTGATTCTTTTCTTCATTTACATGAATATATTTATGTGTATTATTTCTCTGATAAAAAGTGCTTACTAAATGTTCTAGTGATAAAATATTGTGAGATCTATTCCATGCTAAATTACTACTGTATACTAATTACAGAAAAACTGTAAATACAGAATTTAAATTGTGAGCTTATGCATTGCTTCCATATATATTTAAGTACTATTCTCTGTGTAGAAACTAGATTTCTGTTTACTCAGTGGTACAGATTAAAAAATGAAGTAGAATAATAAATATAGTAATTAATACTATACCAGTTTTTACACATAGAAGGAAGAGAGAACTTTTTGAGTTAATAAAA
Source organism: Hydrochoerus hydrochaeris (assembly GCA_004027455.1). Classification (NCBI taxonomy): domain Eukaryota; kingdom Metazoa; phylum Chordata; class Mammalia; order Rodentia; family Hydrochaeridae; genus Hydrochoerus; species Hydrochoerus hydrochaeris. Next base: position 184,519 of record PVLA01000042.1, on the reverse strand, counting down.
CATTTAGTTTTTTAGTGTGTAGATTACAACCATGTATATATTTGTTAAAACTCACCAAAGGTTAGTTGTGCACACAGATATTACATTTTAATACAAAATAGTAGGATAATGTAAGAGTTAACAAGGAAAAAAGAAAATCTTATTTAAATGTGTATCTTGAGTGGTTTCCAGTCTTTCTAAAGACCAAATTTAGAATAATGCTAGAGAAAGTATTTTAGATTAAAGTACTATGGCTTTTTTTACTTTACAGTCTCCCATCCCAGCAAGGTTTTGTTTTACTTTAAATTTTTCTTTAACTCTTTTTCAATAGAAATATCGAGAGAAGCTCCTTGTGCATATAGATGAAAAACACCTACAGTGTGAAGAGGACTGAAAACCAGGTCCACTGATTTTGATCTCAGGAATATGTTTATCCCACAAGCAATGTTTTTCTGAGGTCTGATTTACAGTTGACTGTGCATAAAAATCTGGTAAATAGAAAATGTATTAATTATTTTTATAATAGGTAAATTTCTAAAATTTGAAATTACTTTTATTAATGTGAAAATTAGAGCAGAAAAGTGTTTTCCAGGAACCTTTCTAGCTATAAGACATCATTTATCTTTAGCCTTCTGCCCAGAATACCATCTTCTCATTTTCCCCTTTGGTAAACTCATAATTATTTTTAAACAAACAAGAAATGCTATATTTTTCTGTATTTCAGACTTTTCCTGATGCAGTTACATCTTTTTTATTTCCAAACTATTTTCTCATATTTCTACCAGAATATGTGTTATATTTTATTGTAATTGCATTGGTCACTTTCAGTTCCCTGATTAAACAAGACAATCTCTCCAGTAGACTGTATTTTGCTTCCTTTCGTGTATCACTGTGGACATGTATATTGTGCTTGACAGAAGAGATGGTTCAAAACATTTGTTGAATAAGTGAATTGAAAAACATTTCAATGATTTTTATAGTCTTTTCATCAACTACAAATGATTAAAAAAGTCTCAAAATTATAAGTATTTGTGATCAAACTCAGTATAAAAGGAAAAAGACGTTTAACTTTTGGATCCAGTTTTTAAAAAGGTATCAATGAATGATTCTTTTCCAACACATTTATTTCTTCTGGTATAAACATATCCTCTAAAAATATGTCACCTCATTCCCCTGCCATTCTTCTCCCTGAACTCTGTGCTCTAAGTCTGCCGGCCGAACACGACATCCTCTCGTTTTTCCTGACGCTTCTTTGCCCTTCTCTGCTTAGGACTCTGGCATTCCCCTCTTTAAGACTAAGCAAAGATCTCTCCTCACTGTTACACACCCTCACTGGCCCCTCTGGGATGGCGATCTCTATCTCCCTTATTACCCGATACTGTTTGGATGCATTTCTTCTACAGATTTGTCACTTTGTGTTTATCTATTTGTGACTCTTGTAAGTATTACAAGGTTCAAGAAATATTTGTTAGCATTTGAAGAAAGCGGAGAAGGAACGTCCATTTTTTACTTTCAATTTGTAAACTAAATAACAGGGGATAAAATTCAGAACAAAGTGAAGACCTTCATAAATTTTCATGAGCTTAAGAAAATAGAAAGCCAGTGATGGCACCTGAGTATGATTACATTAATCCTGATTGTTCTCAGAAATCATAAAACCTCATCCAAGTTTATTGTATACCTGGGGCCTAGTGATAATTGAATGAATAATTGTATATAAATGAGGAATTATCTCAGGTTAATTTTCTTTGTGATTGTCACATTCCTATGACACACAAATGGGCACAATATCATTGGAACTGTCATTTCTAGCATTCAGTACTTTTTCCCACTAATTGCTCAAAAGCAGGGATGATAATCAAAGGAAGCAACTATTTGCTATCCAGAAATTACAGTTTTCATAACGTCTTTAACATTCAGATGCTGAAGTGATAGGATTAGGAAAAAATGGAAAGATCCTGCTTCTGTGTCTCTCTACAGTCATTACAGTGACCACTCTAATGAAGACTGAATTATTCTGAACCCTTTATATTTTCCATTTGAAATGATAAGGAAAGAATAATAATATTTTCAATGAAATATCTTGATGTTCACACAATGAAACAGCATACTATTTATAAGCATAATAAATGAGTGGTAAACGTTTTGGGAACGTGAACTTACTCAGTCTGCAGAGATCTTATGTCTCGACAATGAATGAGCCAAAGTTATCTCAAACCACGAGGTCATACTGTCAGTACCATAAACAAAAAGCTATTGGCTGTCATCCGCTGGAATACTGTGAGCAAAGGAGTGTTACCTTGAAGCAGTTCATCTTTCAGGTACTGAGCTTGTAACGTATCTCCAATTCATTTATCAGTTTCAAGAATAAATGGTGTTTATCCAAGATGATACATGAAAGTACAGTGTCCTAAAGAAACAAATATTTTCTACTTTCCATGTCTTTGAGTATTTCATTTCTTCTTCATTCTAGAAAAAAATGTATAGTTTGAAAGCACCAACAACTCACAAAATAATTAATTTCTTGGTAAAACTCTTAATAAGCCCTGGGGATTAGGTGGTCAAGATTTTGAGATAGGTATGAACATGGTTTAGTTGGTTCAGAAAACAAACAAATATCCCCAAAGTTTGACTTGTAAATATATTGCTGATCAGGATGTAAAAATGTGAGTGTGGAGAGCTTTTGGCTGTAAAGTGATGCTTTCCTTTGGGAAACAGCTGCCCAGAGTCTGCCACATTACTTTTTTTCTGAAATATTGTCAGGAATCCAAGTTCTCATGAAAAGTAAGTCATGAAAGTTTCACTTGACTTCAAGACAAAGATTCCCTTATTTTTTTTTTTATCAATTTGAACTGTATGATTAACATTTTCAATTTTTTGGATGCCTTTTGAATATAGGTATTTTTGAATAGTTTAGCTAATTCAGAGTGTGTGTGCGTGTGTGTGTGTGTGTGCGTGCGCACGTGTGCTGGATTATGTGTGTATTGAGGGAGTTAAATCACAGCCACAGAGCAAGGTAATTATTAGTCCCTGTCAACCCCGGTTATGAGGATGGTAGTAGCACTTTCCTCAAAGGGCTCTTAAGACAACAAGTGAATTAAAACACACTAAGTTCTTGCTGCAGTGACCAGCGCAGGGAAAGCGTTCAAGTTGTTATTACTGTCCTGATGATTTTCTCCTACCTTTTTACATTACACATTGACTCAAGCTATTCATTATTATCTGAGAATTGTTAAATGGCAACATTTTTATTCTTAGCCCACTTCCCCATCTCTGTTCAATTGTTCAAGTCCCACCCTTTAAACCTCCCTATTTATATGTGTTCCTACAATCCTGGAAATTTTTTGCAAATTAAGTTTTTAACTTCTTTATACACCGTGATTAAGAACGAGAGGAGCCTACACACAGCAACATTCCTGTCTCCTTTCCTCCTCTGCTCTCAAACCTGTTTTAAATTAGTCTTGCCTGGAATCAGACAAATTCTCACCTGTCTCTGAGATGCGCTGTCATTGCGCAGACCTAAACTGGGGTCTGCACCTTGTGATGTTGCCTCCAGCCTGGAAAACAAATAAAAGCAATTACAAGAAGTAAAAGAGAACTTAGACACTAAAAGAAATACAACGTATGTACAATTAAAAGTAAGTCTTTCTTCTACTGCAGTCCAGAGTTTATTTTAAAGGACAGTTATTGAGCTGGATGTCCCGCTGTACACCTATATTTCCAACCCTTAGGGAAGCTAAGGCAGGAGAATTGCAAATTTTATCCCAGATTTAGCAATTTAAGAATTTAGCAAGATTCTGTTTCAAAACAAAGAAACGAAAAGACTGAGGATGTAGCTCAGGACAAAGAGCAGGATTCATTCCTCAAACTGAAATAAAAATAAATGAATAAATAGAAAATTTCTATTAGGTTTTCTCCTCACTTTAGATATTCTGTTCATATATAGGTCAGTGTACTTTCACTCTTCTGTATACAGTTGAGAGCATACTGCATATACCATTTTGTGCTTTTATTTAATGCAATTTAACTTTTATTTTAATAAATATTTTTAAAAGTTTGACAATTGATTTGTTCTACAAGGTATAGCATCAAAATAGTAATCTCTCACCCTATTTCTGATGTGACTGACCAGAAGCAGCACCTCTTAATTCCTTTACCTCCACAATTACCCCCATATTTCTAAATATCATGCTTCTAATATTGTTGGGAGCCACTGAAGCTAGAAATTCACCACACATGCAAGGTTGGAGCATGACCATCCCAAGAATAATGAGAGCCCCGGGCAAAGCCACATGAAGAAGCTGCTTCAGCCCAGAGAACACCAACCCCAAGACAATCTGAACAGTGGGTTGCTAGGACAACAGGGTGTCTTGTGACATTAAGCTGCTAAAAGGTATAAATAAATGCTCCTGCGGTGAGGGGCCAGTTCCTTTCCTCCCATCAGGAGAGTGAGGGCTCCACCTGACCCCAGCTTTGTCTCTTCTTTGTTTTTCTCATCCTCTTGCAGTCCTTCACCCCAAGAATCTCAAGTGCTGCATGGGTGGTGGCATGATATAATTGGATTTTTCAGTGTGAGGTAACTTCTACACAGCTTTTGAGACTTTGCTTATCTGAAAAAAGCTTTAATACACTTTGCCATTAATATGATAGTCTTGATGATTATAAATAATTTTTCGCTGAGTCTTTAAAGCTTTATTCTATTGTTTTCTGGCTTCCAGTTGTTCAGAAGTCTGATGGCATTTTGATCTTGGCATCTTTGATTTTGCTCATTTTATACCCTTCAGTAACTTCATCTTTTATGCACAGAGTTTTGGAATTTTCCTGTCTTTAGAGAAAAGTCTTCTTTAGTCAGTCTGGAAATTTATGGCCTATCCTAGGGAGCCATATCTCCTCTCTAGGAAAGCTCTTAGGTAGAGGTTCAACCTTAAGTTTTTGTTATTTTCTTCTTCCTTTTTTCTGAAACAATTTTAAACTTTGTTTTCCAACTCTGTTTCTGAATTTTCTACTCTATCACATTGTCAATTCTTTTAATTCTTTCATCTGATGAAAAGGCTTCTTTTAATAATAATCTCTCTCTCTTTCTCTCTCTGTTTCTCTCCTTTTTGAGACAGGGTCTCACTCTGCAATTCAGACTGGCCTTGAATCCACTTGGTAGCCCCGGTTGGCCTCAAACTCTCAGAAGTTCTCCTGCCTCAGATCCCCCTAGTGCTGGGATTACAGGTGTACATCACCATGTATGGCTCAAAAACATCTTTCTCAGGTCAGGGCCTCCCTACATAGCCAGCTTGTGGAGATCACAGGTGTATTCCCCTGGTCCTCAGTCCACCAAGAGAACTCTGGTTTCAGTCCTGGTCTTCAGTTCCATACTTACCTCATCACAACAAGTAATGGAACTCATGGGGGCCCAACCCACACAAGCAGAGGTACTTGCACTAATAAAGAAACATTTTAAAGACCACCCCTCCATCCACGGAAAAATTGTCCTCCATGAAAGAAGGTCCATACCTGGTACAAGAAAGATTGAGCACTACTGTGCAAGGTTCCTTTATTTATTTTTTTCCTAAAGGTAAAGTCACTTTATTACTTTAGAAATACACGTTCAAGGCAGCAGCAAGATGTAACACACCCCTGACTGATTTCTCTCCCAACATCCAGTATGTTTCATAAATTTGTTGAAAACTCAGAAAAATGGTACTCTATTTTCAGCTTAATATTATACAGTTTTTACATCTTTGGTGTATGGGTTAGACTTTGGAAAAAGTTTCTTCTGCTAGTGGCTTGTGTTCTGCTTCCTCTTTGATTACCTTGTTGTTGTTCTTCCACCTTAGTAAGTGGTTAAAAGCTGTGTGCGGATATTTATGTGTACAGCAGGTGTGTGCTTGTGTGTGCTTCTCTGTGGTGGGTCTCACTGTAGAGTGAAGTGGTTTGATGATTTTGTCTGGGGAAACCCTCAGCATTTGCTGACTGTATGTGTTCTCTCTCATCTGGTTGATTTTGCCTAAAAGGGAAATCTCTGTTATGCCTGAAAGAGAATGTGGTATAATCCCTGGAGTGTTTTCCCAGGGTTGACTGGGAATAGTGGGGAGGGATTTCCGTTTTTATTAAGTTTTTTTTTTCATAATCTCAAATTTTCAGCAAGCTAACTCCATTGCCAGGTGAACTTGGTGTTGAGCTTCAGTTTATCATTTTCCAACTCAGCCTTTCTGAAAGGCAAACTTCAGCCTTCCACTTGGGAGGATGAGAAGCAGTCGGCTGGATGGGTGGGTTTAGAGACAGGATTTAGGAGACCAGCCGATACTTAAGTGGACACTTAGTCATACACTCTCACATTCTAGCTTCTAACATTTGATTCATGTCACATCTTCTGTTTGTTCTTGAAGGGTCATGCTTTAGAAAATTCCCTTATCATCATTTCTATGCAGTTTCAGGGGGAAATAGAGGCAAAAACATTTTAAATCTATTACCTTTGCATTTAGTTTTTATATAATCGCCCACTTATTTCATAAATTATCCCACGTGGGCTGTAGCTTTGTAGAGTCTGAATTTCTGCCATCACTTTTTCAGCTCTCTGCTGACATTATCTTCTGTTTCTTTTTGTACATGTTGCTTTCTCAGGTATTGTTTAGCATATAGTGCCCCTTTTAGGATGTGTCTATTGGCTCCTAGTTGAATTAAAAAGTGAAATTTTACCTAATGATCCTTAACTGTATAATCAAAGTTTTGTCTGGATTACTATAAATCTTTGTCATAAAATAACAGATAAAATGAATTGTTGTAACAGCCTACGGAGAAAATTATGATATCTGCATGTATTTTTTTTCTTCTTCTCATCTGTTCTGCATAGTATTTGTGCTCAAATGCACTTATCTTTTGAAATCTTCCCATTTAAATTGTGTCTACTCACTACTACAAAATTTGAATTTATTTAAATATTAGATTAATTGAGCATTTCAGAAATCAAGGTCACAGAATAATTTGTACTGATTATATTTTATGCCTCAGATAGAAACAAAACAGTTTTATTCATAATTAAATGCTTTAAGAAATAACTCAAATTTGGTTAAATTTCAAAGTATTGTATATTAATGAAGGAAGCAAGAGATTTCTGTGTTGAAGACTACAGTACTCTGAAAAAGGGGATTGAAGAGAGTACCAGAAATAGGATGATATCCCTTGTTCTGAGTAGGAAGAACCAATGCAATGAAAATGGCCATACTTTCAAAATTGTTATGCAGATTTAAAGCAATTGCAATCAAAATACCGTATAGTGTACCTCACAGAACTAGTGAAGACAGAAAAATTCATTTGGAAACAGAAGAGATGTAAAATAGCAAAAACAATTCTGGGCATCAAAGACACAGCAGGGGGCATCACAGTCCCTGACTTGAAATTATATCATAGAGCTACTGGGACAAACAGTATGATATTGGCAAAAAAATATAGAACTAAGATCAATGGAGCAGATTAGAAGATGCAGAAACAATTCTAAACACCTTATCTTTGAGAAAGGGGTCATACTCCTTCACTGGAAGAAAGATAGCCTATTTTATAAATAATGTTGGAAAAGTTGGCTTTCCACATGCCAAAGAATAAAGCTAGATCCATTTCCCTTACCATAAAATAAACTAAAATCAAAATGGATCAAAGGTCTAAATATTAAGGCAGAAATACTAAATCTGCTGGAAGAGCATAAATCAATTTACAATGGGTTTCGGACTAAGATCTTTAAACCCACTTATATTTGTTTTATAAAAATATATTCCATTTTGTTTGTTTCTGTTATCGCTGCTTTCTTAGCAATTCTTGGTTGGGATTTCTCCAATTTTACAAAAGCAGTTAAATTGTGTTATATTAAAAAATGAATGGTAGTCAGATGAAACCATTTTTTTTCACAAGCATAATTCTTAAAATAAACCCTAGAAATCCAAATCTAGGATGTGCAGATAGACTGCTTTCTGATTTAAGGTTTATGATTAATTTAAATTTCACAGAAAATATGCATTATAGCAATTATTGTAGATTTCTTACTGTCTTATCACTGTTCTGATTCATTTTATTGTTCTGTTTTATTCTCTTTAAAATTAAATAAAAATAAAATTTACCTACCAACATAATCTTGTGAAAATTAGCAATCAAAAACTGAGTAAAAAGTTCTTGTATAGATAGCTTTGACAAAATATTTTGTAGCAACTGTTCTCAAAATGTATGTACTTTTATTACACAAGCCCTCCACATGCTCAGCCACAAAAGTCTGCAACAGTCTCAGAATATGGAGTTAAAGTTTAATCAGTCTTTGTTGATAACATGCATTGGCAGGGAGTGGACTGACTTGTTCAACTTGTTCTTAATGACATGCCTTTCTGAATTACTCAGCTCAGCTCGACACTGCCTGCCTTCCAGGTGCCAGCTGCATAGGCATATTCCATTCTCTAGCTACCTACACTTTAGTGGGGCTTTACTGGGCATCTTTTGGACATGGTTTTATTCCTTTTAGCAAAGTCTACATTGATTTCTGAATAAATCATCAAGTGGCTTTTTGTCAAAGCTATCTATATTTTATTTTTTATTAAATTTAAAGAGAATAAAACAGAACAATAAAATGCATGTTGTTGTCCTCTAAACAGTTGTTTGGCTTTAGGCTTGCAAAGTCAATAAAAAAAATACAGTTTCTCACCTCAGCTGATTGCTCACAGGGATGGGGGCTGTTGTCTTCTCAGCCCATGTACTGGAAGGCTCACAGGCAGGGGCTTAGCTTCCTTCCTGGTTCTCCCCATTCTGTGCTCCTGCTGGCTCACAGGCAGGGCTTAGCTACCTTCCTGGTTTTCCTTATTCACCAGTAAATTTTAATTAGTGCATAATTTTTTAAAATGTAGAAGTTTATCACAAAACTTTCTCCCCACATTGACTCCCTGACAATGCTGAGATGTCTAAGAGATTTGTTTAATGTCAGAATGTGTGCACCTCAGTGAATTAAGAGAGGTCAACATATATTGAGCACCATGGTATACAAGTGGTGGAAATCTCTAAGGGGAACCAAAAAGTGTCTGTGCAAAGGACAGTCCAAGCATAAAAGAAAGAGCAAGGCTGCCCACATCCTCAGGACACATTTTGCTTCTATGTTTGCTCACAGGAGAAAGATGTAGGTCATGCTTAATTTATTCTTATAACATGTATCAAACTGATGAATCACTCCATTTGGAGATGACTGAATAACAGGGTGTAGAAAGTCAAGAATTCCTTCCCTAACACCGAGCACTGTAGATGCCAAGCTTTTGCAATTAGAGCCTCACCCTAGTTATTTATAATAATCTTCTACTATGTGCTTGCAGTATACTTCCAGAGGACCAACAAAGAGTCATCAAGTATTTATACAACACATATTGTGGAGTTTTGAAGTTTCTGTGTATCTATGTAGAACAGTGAAGGTGAAACTATAGAGAGAGCAATAGTTTTTTCATCCATTACAGGAAACACACAGCAATCTTCTGAGAGTGCCTGCAACATTTTTAATGGGTGCACGATTGTGAAGGGTTCTAGAGAAGGCAGTAGCTCCTTGACCATTGGACTGGTGTTTACACATAGCTGTTTCATATCTCTTAAACATTGTTCCTTATCAGTGTTTCCTGAGATCCGCGCCATGTTGGAACTGGGGGCACTAGGAAAACAGGCAGCCAGCATGCCGCTCTGGTGGGGGCCGTGAGCCTACATGTGTGCAGGCTAAGAATCAAACATCCATCTCCCCACCCCCCGCCCTGCTAGCAAGTGAGAGCCAGAGCTCTGAGCATCTCTTGCAAGTTTGACTATATGCAATATAGCAAATAAGGGAGATTTCTTTGAAGATAAATATTTTTATCTGTTTTGCTCTGTTCTGATCAATGGTATTGCTCTATTCAATATTCTGTTTTTATAATTTCTATATTTCCTTTGATATTGCTCTACCTGATTGAAGGAACAACTATTGTGTTCCTTCAACCAGATATACTATTATACCTATTGCTGTTATCCTGGTAACCTGCTGTGAGGTTCTGTACCAATTTCACTGTACTGCCTCAATTGGCTTTGTCCTGTCTTGTTCTGATGTATTTTACTACCTTCAAAAAAAAAATTGTTTCATGCTTGATTTCCTGCTATCATTTCATACAAATGTCCTTGCATTATCCTAAGACCGCCTGCTTCTGTCACACATCCAAAATGGCTCACATTTATGATATCTCATCCTTTTTGAACCTTGTCTAAGATTGATTTCTTATTTGGAGATTATGTGCAGAGGGGGCTTCTCCAAATTCTTAGAACTTTCTTCTAAAATTTTTTTTTGAGTCCTTGACTTGACTCCAAGCAGGCTGCACATTTTTTATATGGGTTTTTCATTCGAAAGTACTTCTTGGGCTTATTCTATCTGCCAAACCCTGCCCAAGGTCAAAGGTTCATTAACATGAGTGAGACACGAACCTTATATTCAGTTTAGGAAGTGAGCAAATTATAGGCATTATCTTTTTGAAAATTTTCTCAAGTTGTACTAAAGTATAATCCATCACATCTCCTCTAAATATAGAACCCAACACAGAGAAATGGAACTTTCCCAACCCTAAAATCATTTTACATGTGAGGGTATAGCACGGATAGAATCTTTCAAACTTTTATCTGGAAATCTTATTTCCTCCTGAGAAACCATCACTCTGGTAAGGGTTGACCTAAATTGAAACAAATGCCCTCAGGATTGTAGAGATAGATGCAAATGACATTTACTTTCTAAAACTGTCTAAACAAGATGGCTTGTTTTCTAAATCTGTTTATTGCTTTTTTCTTAAGCTAGTTGATTTCAAGAAGTTGTGAAACCCCCACTCATTGCCAGTAACTCTTCAAAAATAGGGATCTAAACCCAGATCCAAGTTACTGACTTTTCTACTTTTCTCTAAAATATAACAACTTTCAACTCTTTCAAGCCTTTTTCTTTATCTGTGATCATCTGGAATCCAAATCTTCATCATATCATTAGATCCTTCCTTTAGTTTTTCTCTATTATGTGGTTCAGGGCATATTATTGACAATAGATGATTTCTATCAGCAAGAAGGATAAAATCTTCTAAAATAATTTTTTTAGCAAGTTTACGGCACTGCAGACAGTTGAAACAAACAGACATGGTCCCTGTGATTATGGAATTTTTGTCCATTTTTATAAACTTTAAACACATAGGCAATTGTAACAAGTCCTATAAAAGAAGTACGTGTTTTCCTGTGAGACTGCAAAACTTGGGGGCCAGAGTTAGACTGGAGAATCACAGTCTAATACTGGAAATGGTGTTTCAGCTGTGATCCGAAGGATAATAAGGCACCATCAGCCTTGAAATGGCAATCTAATTAGAAACTTGGTTTTGATATTATGATGTTATCTTTCTAGGAAGCCAAGTAAGAAAATACCATTTCTAATCTAACTCTTCAAAATTATAGAAAGATAATATTTTAACCTTAAAATAATTCAAAGTGCTGACTTCAATTAAAGTAATACTAAAAGGAGGATTAAGCATCACTTGAATTTTGTTACTAAGATAACTTACTGCATCTGCAGCTATCACTGACTCCTGTGTGGATTGCACAGTGTTGAGTAAGGAAATCATCTCTCTACTACATTGGTGAGGTTTCATTCCTGGTTTCAAGGTGAGGTTTCACTCCTTGTTGATATTATATTGTAAATACAACTACTTGTTTGCTATTGAAAATTTGTGAAGGTAAACTGTCACACTTAACACACATTTGGAATCAGTGGATTTAGGTTCAAATAAATAGAAAAGAGGACCTCAGACTTATTAGTTTATCATGAGGACCAGATTGCATAGCTACCTGCCCCAATATTTACAGCACTTAGGATAAAAGCACAAATGGATATTCAGATCTGATATCTAAATATTTTAAAGTTATACATGACACAAACAAGCTATTAAATAAAACTTTTCTCTACCTTCTGCCTTCATTATGAAAATATTAGTATAACATAAGCATAATTTGTTTTTTATAGTACTAAAAGCTGTCAATATCAGACAAGTAAGTTTATCATTGCTTGTGTGGAAGTTCTCCTGGTGGACCAATGAAATTTAGATTATAAAATACACAAACACACATTACATATAATCACTGTTCTATAAATTTTTGCTCCAGTTTAGCAAATTTGTAATTATGCTTTAAGATTTTTATATATACACCTTGTCCTATTAACAATAATGATATACCAATAAAGAAAACATTTTTACCCAAAAGATATATTAATATACATATAAAATTTGTTAAAATGTAAGTTTTATGTGGGTTTTCAGAGAAGTTTTCTTTTACAAGACCCAACTGTCTTTCAAAATTGAAAGGTGGGATGAGGGTTCAAGATGGCAGATCGATAAGTGGCAAGATATGCAGCCTCTCTGAGAGAGACAACTCATGACGGAATAAGGTGCCATGGAGAGCTCCAGACAGAAGGAGATGGATCCTCTTGACCCAGGAAGAAACTAAAGGCAAAAGAGCTGGTGAAACACGCAGTCCCAGGGCTACAATTGCAGAAGCTGAGATTTGTGGCCACAGTACTCTCCAGGTGCCTGAATTCGTGCCACCACTGGGACTGGCCAGAGCAGCCCAAACTCGTGACTCAGAGCTGAAGCCCACTGGAACAGCCTGAATTTGTGACTTGCACAGCTGCAACCCCATGGAGCATGCAAAATCATGCCACTGTGACTGGCTGGTTGCACTGAAGATGGAGGTAGGTGAGCCCAAGGGAGAGCGGAGCCCGCGAGGGACCATACAGTGAGTACTGGGAATAAGACCCCATCCCCATGGGAGGAGGGCAACCAACTGGATGACATGGAGTCAGGCAGGAGGAGCCTGAACTAGGAACAACAGTGACTTCTCAGAGCAGATTGGTGGGATCTGCTTGGCCTGGGTCACGGCTCTGGCCAGGACCCAATGGGCTGTGCCAACCAATTCCCTACTCATAGCACACACTAACCCAATGAAGGCCCCTAAAGGTTGACTGGTGCAGTGGGGAGGGGCCCGCATACACAGCCCCTGCCTACACCTCAATGACCAAAAGCAAACAGGAGAGGGCAGAAATCCCTCACCGCTGTGTTTCAGAAGAACCACAACCAACAAGGAAAGGGGCTGGGACCTCCACTATACAACTGTATGGAAGAAACGAAAATCATGACAAGAGAGAAAAACAAAAAAAGTCCTCAGCCCAAAACCCTGAGAACATTGATCTAGGAGAGGGAAATACAAAAGAGACTGAGGGCAGAAAACATACAACATCAGACACGGCTTCAATGGACATTCAAGAGATATCTTCGGGACCTTGTAGACGAGCTCAAAACTGAAATATTAAATCATGTAAAGCAAGATATAAGTAGATTAATAAAAGAAATTCTAAACACCTCTCAAGAAGACACAGACGGAAGAAGGGAGGAATACACAAAAAAGGAGAGAAACCTTCAATAAAGAATATAAAGAAAATCTAGACTACATGAAGCAGATTTAAAGAGATTACCAGGAAATTAAAAACTCCATTGAAAGCTGGAAAAACTGCTTAAAAGAAACTAAGGATAGACTATCAAAACTTGAGGACAAGTTTGCAATGTGTGATCATGAAAGGAAAGATCTGTTAAGTGATTTCTTACTGTTTATCTTTTTTTTTTGAAATTCTGTAATATCTCTACCTTTTTTCTGTTTTTTTTAAATCTTTAAATAAAAAAAAAACAAGGAAACAGGCAGTAACAATACAAAGGCTAGAAGATGACAAAAGAATCTATAATTTAAGAATAAGAAATGTGAATGAAGAAGCAGGAATAAAAACAGGTGAATTACAAAGGCTATTCATGGAAATAGTTAAGGAAAACTTCCCAAGCATGGGAAAAGAAAATGATATTCGGATATACGAGGCATACAGAACTCCTGCCACCTACAACCAAAACAGAGCTACACCCAGACATATAATAATCAAGATACCAGAAATTCAATATAAAAACAGATTATTAAAAGCCATCAGAGAAAAAAAACAGATCACATATAAAGGAAAGTCCATCAAGATCATGGCAGACTTCTTAACACAGACCATCAGATCAAGAAGAGCTTGGAGCAACGTGTTCCAAGCCCTGAAAGAAAATAACCTCTAGCCCAGATTGATGTACCCTGAAAAACTGTCACTAGAAATTAATGGAGAAACAAGATGCTTCCATGACAAAGAGGAACTGGGGGAATTTGTGACCAACAATCCAACTCTACAGAGAATACTGAAGGACATTCTAGAGAGAGAGGAAAAAAAATACCAGGATTTCAGGAAGAGTGGCAGAAAGGCCTCAATGAATGGAGCAGGCAATAGAATGAAAGAGAAAACTAGACAAACAATGGCAGAAAAATAGCATAGCAGAAATGAGGCAGAGAAGATTATAGAAGGCTATAATCTCTAACATAGATGGCCTTGATACACTAAAAAAAAAAAAAAATACAGGCAGAGTAGGTCAGGAGATAGAGTCCATCAAGATGCTCTGTATAGGAAATATAATCAACCTGAGAGAGGGTTTATGGACCAAAAATCAGATATGAGAAAACAATGCTCTATGTGACATGGGCCAGAGAGAAATAGGGGCAACTTCACCACCACCTGCAGATAGGTTGGAAAGGCAGGATACTTATGTGTAGTAGAGAACTACTCAGCTATAATGAAGGAAAACCTTGAGGCTTTTGTAGGTAAAGGAATACAACTTGAGATCAAGTCCAGGAGCGAGAAGGTCTGGAACCACTTAGGTAAATAGAAGTTGCCCCCCCAATCTAAAAACTGAAGGAATTGGTGGGACCCAAAATGTGCAGCACCCTGTGGGAGTGAAAGGGGAGGAATAGCCTAAAAAAAAAAGGCAGAGAAAATTGTTAATAGTGTACCAGCATTTAAAAACCACATTACTCACACCACTCTGCTTAGATGGATTATATTCTGTTCCAGTTTGTCTACTTGTACTAGATTTGAGGGCACAGTCAGTTATTCCGAAAATAGCAGGATATACTATGGTAATCATCCTTAATTTCCTATTAACTTAATCTGAAGCTCTGTATAACTTACACTGTTTTACCATAATTGATCTTAATTGAATCTGGTTTGTTAGATTGCTATTTTGTATAGACACATTTTATTCAAAGCTGTTATGATTGATAGTATCAAGTCTGAGAGTATAGGCAACTACACTGAAAAGATTCACTAGGATACCCACTCTGGTTTGATTATTACCTGCCTTTGAAGTTTTACATTGTCTACAATGTTTTGTTTTTACTAATATTGTTATGTACTGCTATATTCAATTGTACTGCTATATTCAGTTATGCCTGATGATATAGACAATTCTATTGAAGATAACTAGAGACAACACAGTAACCATTGTAGATCACCTTGTACTGTGGTTTTATATGAGTTTTTTGGTTTCATGTTCTTACAGGAATTTATTTTGTTTTGTCTTGCTATGTTTTGTTTTTCCCTCAAATACAGAAAGGTTAGAAATACATGTAAAGACTCATGCATGCATAGCTGCTTACAGTCTCACTGTTTGAATGTCTACTTTGTATGCTTTAATTTTGTAACTTGAGCAACTATTACTAAGAGGACAATATGTAATTTATCAACTAGTGATTTCTTACTGTTTATCTTTTTTTAAATGTATCATTTTTACCCTTTTCCTGTTTTTTTTCTCTTTAATTAAAAAAAATAAAAAAATTGAAAGGTTCTGCTTTGGGGAAGATGGCGGATTGATAGGTAGCTCGGTAGAGAGCCTTCTGAGAAAAACAACTCAGATGCTAGAATTTAACACCATGGAGACGACCAGACGAAAGGAGAGGGAGTCTCATGACCCAGGAGAATCTGAGGAAAAGGAAAAAGAAAAAGAAGAAAGAAAGAAAGAAAGAAAGAAAGAAAGAAAGAAAGAAAGAAAGAAAGAAAGAAAGAAAGAAAGAAAGAAAAAATAGGGACAGAAGGCTGCAACTAGACACGCTCCTGTTGGACCTGGTCCTGCGCTGTGCTGGTGGCATCTTGGAGTTGAGCGACTCACCATCAAGCTGAAGTCACGGTCCTGCTGAAATCAGGAGCTGGTGAGCCTGAGACCCTTGGCAGGAGGATGCAAGCACAACAGGGAGCCGAACCGGCAGGGTGAGCTGTACTTACACTGTCTTACTATGACTGATCTTAGCCGCTAAGCTAAAGTGCTGGCCTTAAAATTGAGTTTTGTCATCTTTTAATTATACTTTTGTGATGATTTACATTGAAGAGAAGAGTTTAGGAATTGAGTTAATACAAACTGACAATCAATTATGTCTAAACAAAATCAAAACTGAGCCAACATCTTAGCTATAATCAGAAATATTATTCAAGTAATAATATGCCCAAATTTTTAAAATAATTAATTGAAATGATAAAATCAGTTGCACCTATGGAATCTTACTATTGCCTGGAATTTTGCATTAGCTCATTTTGTCCATGTAGAGTCACTTTTAAAGCACAGTGGAGCAAAAATTAACTATCCTTATTTTTTTAAAGTGATAAATAATTTAAAATAGCCAGACATGGAGGCCCATGACTGTGCTGCCAGCACTTTGGGAGTCTGAGGGAGAGTTGCAAATTTCTGGCCAACTGGATGAGACCCTATTTCAAAAATTTTTATAAAGGAGCCTAAAAGGTAGACCAGTGTCAATGCCCTGGTTTCGATCCACAGTGCTGAAAAAAAAAAATGGAAAGTAAAAGTTAAGTAGCTTCATTAGTTTCATAGAGATAAGGTATGAATGTAAATAAAATTACTAGTATCAGATGGTTCAGAAAGCAGAGACAGGGGTTTTATTCCCCAGATCAAAGAAGTGACTATGATTCCTACGTCTGCCCCAGCATCACTGTAGATCATAAAGTCTTGGAGTATGGGAATGGATATTTTTCTTTTTATCCCATCACTAAGCAGTACAGTATATGCACACAGCATATGCTTAACAAATTAAATATTGTACTGAGCAGTTATTTTAGTGAGAGGATCTGCCCCAAGTTTTAAAATTATTTTCACAGAAAATATGATTTGTACAGTATGAAATCAGAGGCAGTAAAGTCAACATTCAGAAAAATTTGAATGAAGTTCTAAGTCCTCAAGAATGTTGCTATTGTAGTTTACCTGGGAACTTTGCCTAAAATCTGAGTTCCACCCTTATCATTCCTGTTTGAATATGACCCCTTCTCCCAGAGCTGCATTGCTAGAGGCTTATCTTCTCAAATGTAACCCATTGGCAAGTGAGAGTTAAAAAAAAAAGACTCAACATTCCCTGAAATTAAAGAAAAAAAGGTAACCAAAATCAGTTTAAAAGAAAGACTATGTGGTTGAGAACATCTGATTTAGTATCTGTGAGATCACTCATGTATTCACGGCACCTAAGTGTTTTAATTTCCAGTGTAATTTATGCTATCGAGTGAGCCAAAGTTAAGTATTATATCTAATTCAAAATATTTCCTACCAATAAAAAACTCCAAAAAGACCCAAAAACTGCCTGTGGTGGATGAACAGGAAGTTTGAAGAGGAGGTCAGTTGGATCCGCTTCTTTTGTTCAGTGTGGTTTGATGCATCACTTACTACAATGGTTACTCCTAAAGTCGAAAGGTGTATGACTTAGATTGCCAGGCGTCCTTGCCATAACAGGATGAATTGTGTTTTCTATGATAACTGCAAAATGAAGGTAGTACCCATAAAACCTACAGGTCCCATCTGGGATTTTGTCAGAGAAATTTGCCTTTGTGGAATTTGAGTCACTAATATAAGCTGTTTCATTGCATTTCACCTTGTTCCGTAGAGCCCGGAGATTCAACAGTGGAATTTAAATGAGTAGCCATTTTGATTGGATAGATAGTTGAATCTCTCTGGCTAATACAAAAAAGAGTACTTAGAAATCCAAGAAAAATGACTGTTGTATAAGGCCCTTAGACACAGCTCCTGCATCATCTCTCCCCTCTACCTGTGACATGGTTCAGTTCTTAAATTTTGTGTCTTCTTATTCAAGTTTCACTTCCTTCTCAGTTGTGAGACCAAAGTGATAATTCTCTACCTTGTCCTTATTTTCTGTACCTATGACTTCTCATATTAGTCATTCAGTTCATTCATGATTCATACATGACATAATTTTTGCTTTCTTTTTCCCCCCTCATAATCTTTCAGTTTATATTTTCTGATTACTAAGAATTCAATACTTTTAGCATGGTTCTATTCAAATTTTCAAGAGGAAATACTCTTACTGACCTGTTACTTACCTCAAGTCACATTATTAACATTGGAAAGCCTATAGATTATACATCTTTCAGTATACTTCTGACCTTGGTTCAGTAAGTTATGACCACCCAAAGGTGCCAAGACAATTCACTGTGAAAGAATAATGTTTTCAAAAAATGGTGATGGGGGAACTGAATGTCCACATGAAAGGAATGAAAGTGGACCCTTACCTCACATGATTTACAAAAATTAACCCAAAAGGGATTAACGATTTAATGTAAGCAAAAGCTATAGAATTTTTAAAAGAAAATATAGTCCTACACATTTGTAACCATGGATTCCTTATGTATTACTTCAAAAATACAAGACAAAAAACATGGATATCATCAATATTAAAATATTTTATATTTCAGAAGACATGATCAAGAATGTGAAATACGTCTCACAGATTGGGATGAAATATTTACAAATCCTATGTATGATAAGGGACATGTATTTAGAATATACAACAAACTCAAACAACTGAGTATAGAAAGGAAAAATCCCAAATAAAAACGGGTAAAAGGTATGAATAGACATTTCACCAAAGGTGGTATACAAATAAGTACATGCAAAGAAGCTCAACTAATTAGTCAACAGAAAATGTAAATCAAAACCACAATGAAATACCACTTTATGTCCACTAGACTCGCTGCAACAAAAAAAAAAGAGAAAAGCATTGGTAAGGATGTGGATATATTGGCGTCATTAGATATTGGTGGTGGTTTTGAAATGTGAAACAGGAATTTAGTAAAATGTTTTGGCAATTCCACAGAAGATAAAATACAAATTATAATGTGCTCAGCAATGCTCCTTCTAGGTATGTATAAAATAAAGATGAAAACGTGTTCACACAGAAACATGTACAAGCATGTCTATGGCAGCATTATGCAAAATAATAAATACAGTGAAAAATTCAAACGCTCAACCTCATGAATGGGTAAAAAACGTGGTGTATCTATATAGAATATTTTTCAACAATAAAACCAATGAAATATTGACACATTCTGCAATGTGGATCACACAGCATTGTTTCATTTATATTAAATGTTCTAAATAGTCAAACATATAGGGATAGATTTATGGCTGTCTAGGCTTTGGGGATAGAGGGATGTATGATAAGGGTTGCAAATAAAATATGTAGTGGTGTTTCCGAGGGTGATGAGAATGGCCTAAATTTGTGGTGGTGGCTGCAAATCCCTGTGAACATACTGCAAGCCACTGCAGTTTACCCATTCAGTAGGTAAAGTGAATGATATGTGTATTGCATCCAAATAAAACTGATTTTTGCAAAGATTGCCATCTTTAATAATGATTATCTTTGAATGTCTTCCTCCAGTTTTTATCACTGATTCTTCCACCATGGGTAGAAAACTGGAAATGCATCTTAAACTCTTTCCTGTTGTTCAGCTTCTTCTAAGTTTTTTAGATTCTATCTAAATGTTTCTAAACCCTTCCATTCAACTCCATTTTTTGGTCACTGCTTGGATTTTGATTGTAATTATTTATGTTTCAGACTGCTAGGTCCTTCAAACTGTTATATATTTTTTTCATCACTATTTTCAGCCTTCCTGCTACTGTAATCATGATCTTTCTACAATGTCAATATGAGCGTGTCTGCAGCAAATGGTAAGCATGCATCCATGAACCTTTATGACTTTCAGGATAAAGTTCAAAATCATTGGATTAGCCTGTGTGATTCTTCATGAACTAGTGATGCTCAACTTTCCCCTTCCCCAGCCTAACCCTATTCTCGAGCCATACCGACCTGCTGATAACATTTTAGCTTGCCATTTGACTTCAAATCTGCAGCTCCTGGCATACTTATAGAGTCAAACATCTCTGATAGAAAACATCAGGGAAAATGAACTGGCGTTTATTATAGTTAGGAATGACACTATATTCATCCAACTATTTATACAGTGGGTTCAGCAGAAACTTCTCTTTTAAGAGGTTGTTACTATCTAGAGCCTTTAGACTCCAGCCCCCAAAGGAAAAAAAAAAAACAAAAAACAAGCATTACATGGGTTGTGTGTAAGTGGATGAATATATTGTCATGTATTTTTTTAGTGTGTCATCAGGAGATAAGTATGCAATAGTGTTGGGGAGAATGCAAAAGGCTACTGCAAGAAAAAAAAAAAAAGAAGCAATAGTAACTATTGTCATGAGTGGGATGGCAAACTATATACCACCCAGGAACTGTTCCTGTCTGAGCTCTGAACAGAGGCAAGTACATGCCTGGTAATACATGCTTGTAATCTCAGCACATGGGAGGCTGAAACAGGAGGATTGACACAAGTTT
Source organism: Hydrochoerus hydrochaeris (assembly GCA_004027455.1). Lineage (NCBI taxonomy): Eukaryota > Metazoa > Chordata > Mammalia > Rodentia > Hydrochaeridae > Hydrochoerus > Hydrochoerus hydrochaeris. Next base: position 163,954 of record PVLA01000042.1, on the reverse strand, counting down.
GAGGCCAGTCTGCACTACATAGTGAATTCAGGACCAGTCTGAACTGCATACAAAGACCCTGTCTGAAAAAACCATATATGTCCATCCATCCCTAGGAACAAATTATTACTCATATTAAGTGAATTTGCACTGTGCTAGAACACTCTTCAATTGCATAGGGTGGTACCTTGTGCAAGTAATTCTTGCAATCTGCTAGATAGCTTTGTAATCAGCAACACAAATCTTTAGCTTTTGTTAAAAATTAGATCATTTGATCTATTTTTTTGTGACACCCAAATTTTCTTTATGTTCATGGATTCAGTTTTCTTCTTGTTGATTATAATCAGACTAAACATTAGATTATTTCAAAGGTGACTAGTTCAACATTGAAATATTTTCTAATAATTTTCACTCTACTCTAGGCTCAAGGGTGAAAGAGAAAAGTATCTGAGGCAGAGGGAAGAGAGGCTGCAAGCTTATTGGTACAAGAAGGACCTGATGTGTTTGGAGTGGGGAGTCACACACAGTTGAGCTGAAGGAGAAAATATTTCAGAAAATGACTTGAATTATTTAATAGGAAAAAGTACCAGTGAAAGAAGTAAGTTTATAATAATAACAATGTAGTGGATGGAAAGGAAATTTGCTTATTAATAACAAATGAACAATATGATTTATTTAGACATAATTTCAGATCATTTAATGTAATATTATTATTTGTTATTATTCTAGTGTCTTTTTTCTTATAGTATATTATATATATATATTTATTATATATTAACAGAAGCTAAATTCTTTCATTAGAGGAGCCAATTGTCAAGTGAAAGCTATATGTAGTTTTCGTGTGTATCTCTAAGAGATTAGCTGAGAAGATAGAAATATATTTACTTACTTTAGCAGTTTTTATGTGACAAATACTGTTCTATACTAGGGGTCAATACTATTAGTGAAAACAAATTTCTGGCTTTTCAAGAAACAAACGTATCTATCCTATTTTTCAACTGCTCCAGAGTAGAATGAACGTCATCACACTATGCAAATGCACAAGTGTGATTGTGTTGCAGTAACATTTCATTTCTAGGTGTAAAATTCTGAATTTCATATTTTGTCATACATTATAACCTATGAGATTTGTGATTTTTTCAACCATCAGAAACTGCAAAAGCCGTTTTTAGTTCACAAGCCACAGGGGTAGAGGCAGAGAAAATTCAGGGCCTAATCTGCAGATCACTGCTGTAGACAACAGGAATGCAACCAAAAAATAAATAAATTTTTAAAATAATATAATTTAATATAAATTTTATATATTAATTTTTATATATAAATTATATATAAATTTTTTAGATGGGCTGGGGATTTAGCTCAGCGGCATAAGTGCCTGCCTTGCAAGGGCATGGTTGTGAGTTCGATCTCCAGTGCCAATAAATAAATAAATAAATAAATTTTTAATATATAAATTATATAGAAAATTTTTAAATATATATTTATTTAATATAAATATATTATTTATAAAATAATATAATTTAATATAAATTTTTAAAATAATATAAAGATTTACTTATATTTTAGTTGGAAGAGGCAGTGTGATGGGTAAAAAGCTGGTGGTCACTTAAACATCGGCTGAACTGGGTCAGCGTGGTGTTGAATGTGGATGGTCCATTTGAGGAAAATTGCCAGCATAAAAGGAGATCTGGAAGCAAGAGTAGTGCTGTGGATTCTCCTGAGTGTTGTTGTTTGGAGCTATTAGTTCTTTTGGAGCTGTTGGTTCTCTGGAGGAGTTTGTCATTCTGGTCTCTCTGAAATGAACTTGGCTGTTATCATTGGAGGAGCTTGGGACCTTGTTGCTGAGAATAACTGCTGTTCACTTAGGAGAAGCTCTGTTTCTTACCTTGAGCATCACTTCCTGGCTTTGGAGGGAAAGATGTGTGTTGTTCAATCTCCAGAAGCTTGTCACATTGGTTTCCTGATATGATTTAGGCTGTTCTCATTGTTGGAGGAATTTAGGACCTTGCTGTTGCTGAGGATGGCTGTGGTACTTTGTGGAGGAGCCCTGGTCCTTATTTTGAGTGTTGTTTCTTGGCTCCACTGCAGAACCCTCACCCTACTGGCACAGACTTTACGCCACTGGCATAGACTTTCTAGCTTCTACCGCTGACATTAGGGCCTTCCCAGCGCAGATCCACGAAACAGACTTGCATGAGTCATTGTTTTGGGCTCTAGGTTTTCAGCTGAACTCATGCAGGTTATTGCCATGGAATCCAGACCCTCTGCTGGATTTTCTAGGTCTCTAGTGTTGTGGACATATTTCTTGTACTGTCTTTGCATTTGACTTGTTGGGTGATCATTATAAATAATACAATAAATTATGTGTCCTGTATGTAATATTCTCCTTGCAACCTCTGACTACAATGGGCAGTAAACAATGACAGTTATAACTATTATGAAAAATATAAAGCAAGGCAAGAAGGGTCAGTCTTGCTAGGCCTGTGTGTGGTCTCTTTCAGACACGCTTAGGGAAGACTTCTATGCCAAGGAATCATTTGACCTAGATGAAATGAAGGAGTGAGGCAGGGGTGGAGGCTCAAGTTGAAGGAAGAATAAATAGTAAAGCTTTGAGGTAGATCCATGCTTAAAATGTTCCAAAAATGGAGGACACAAGGAACAGGAGACAGTGACATCAGTGAACACAAACAAAGTACAAAAGATATCAGGGACTTAGGAATGCCCCTACATTCCTGGATCCAACATCTCTGAAGCCAGGACTCCCCTCTAGGGAACAGAGAGCCTGTCAGTCACTAAGCCAATCTGAGTTATGTTTCTTTGCAATTAAAAGACTGATGCAGATTCTCTAAATAGTTAAGATTCTGAAATCCACTAAGGCAGGTTAAGATTAGGGTCATTTTGATGGTAGACATTTCCAGATAACTTTTAAGTTCCAAGCTAGAGCCGTGGACTCTGAGGTTGATTTCTCTGCCTCTTTCTCTTTCTCTCTACTCAGCTCCAAGATGCAATTACCTTATTTTACAGCATAAAGAGGAGCTTGAAAATGAAACATATAATGACTGAACCTACAACAGTCACTTAATATATTTTCAGCACATGAACAATAAAATAAATAAAATCTCCTGTATTAACAAAAAGTGTAACATTATTAAGAGAAGAGAAGGTTCTTTTTTTTTCTTAGTTTTAAAGCGAAACAAAAGCATGTAAAGGGTAGAGATAATACAAAATTTAAAAAAAAGATAAACAATAAGAAATCACTAGTTAATAAATTACATATTGTCCTCTTAGAAATAGTTGCTCAAGTTACAAAATTAAAGCATACAAAGTAGATAGTCAAGCGGTGAGAGTGTAAACAGCCACACATGCATGAATCTCTACATGTATGTCTATCCTTCCTGTATTAGAGGGTAAAACAAAACTTAGCAAGACAAAACAAAACAAAATAAAACAAAACAAATTCCTATAAAAACATGAAACCAAAAAGTCATATAAAACCACAGTACAAGGTGATCTACAATGATTACTGTGTTGTTTCTTATTATCTTCAGTAGAATGACTATATCATCAGGCATAATTAAATATAGCAGTATAATTGAGTATAGCAGTAAATAACAATATTAGTAAAAATGAAACATTGTAGACAGTATAAAACTTCAAAGGCAGGTAATAATCAAACCAGAGTGGATATTCTAGTGGATCTTGTCATCTTCAGTGCAGTTGCCTATACTCTCAGACTTGATACTATTAATCATAACAGCTTTGAATAAAATCTATCAATACAAAACAGCGATCCAACAAACCAGATTCAATTACGATCAGTCGTGGTAAAACAGTGTAGGTTTTACAGAGCTTTAGATTAAGTTAATAGGAAATTAAGGATGATTACCATACTATATCCTGTTATTTTCAGGATTGCAGTCTGTACCCTCAAATCTAGTACAGGTAGAATGACTGGAACAGAATATAATACATCTAAGCAGAGTAGTGTGAGTAATGTGGGTTTTAAATCCTGGTGCACTATTAACAATATAGTGTATCAAGGCCATCTATGTTAGAGATTCTAGTTATCCTTCTCTGCTCATTCCTGCTATGCTATTTTTCTGCCTGTTTGTCTAGTTTTCTCTTTCATTCTACTGCCTGCCCCACTCATTGAGGCCTTTCTGTCACTGTTCCTAAAATCCTGGTATTTTTTTTTCTCTCTCTAGAATGTCCTTCAGTATTCTCTGTAGGGTTGGATTGGTGGTCACAAACTCGCCCAGTTCCTCTTTGTCATGGAAGCATCTTGTTTCTCCATTAATTTCTAGTGACAGTTTTGCAGGGTGCATCAATCTGGGCCGGAGGTTATTTTCTTTCAGGGCTTGGAATACTTTGCTCCAAGCTCTTCTTGATCTGATGGTCTGTGTCGAGAAGTCAGCTGTGATTTTGATGGATTTACCTTTATATGTGATCTGTTTCTTTTCTCTGATGGCTTTTAATATTTTGTTTTTATATTGAATTTCTGGTATCTTGATTATTATATGGCTAGGTGTAGATCTATTTTGGTTGTAGGTGGCTGGAGTACTGTATGCCTCACATAACCGAATGTCATTTTCTTTTCCCATGCTTGGGAAGTTTTCTTTAATTATTTCTGTGAATAGCCTTTGTAATTCACCTGTATGTTCACATTTCTTATTCTTAAATTGTAGATTCTCTTGTTATCTTCTAGCCTTTGGATTGTTACTGCCTGTTTCCATGTTGTTTTTAAGAGATCTTTCCTTTCATGATCACACATTGAAAACTTGTCTTCAAGTTTTGATAGTCTATCCTTTGTTTCTTTTAAGGCATTTTGCCAGCTTTCAATGGAGTTTTTATTTTCCTGGTAGTCTCTTTGAATCTGCTTCATGTATTCTGTATTTTCTTTATATTCTTTATCAAATGTTTCTCTCCTTTTTTTGTGTTCCTCCCTTCTTCCATCTGTATCATCCTGAGAGATGCTTCCTGAGAGCATTTCTTTTATTACTCTACTCATATCTTGCTTTACCTGATTTAATATTTCAGTTTTGAACTTGTCTACAAGGTCCTGAAGATATCTCTTAATGTCCATTGAAGCCATGTCTCATGTGGTGTTTTTGCTGCCCTCAGTCTCCCTTGTTTTTCCTTCTCCTGGACCAGTGCTCTCAGGGTTCTGGGCTGGGGGCCTCCTCCTGCCTCTCTCTCCTGTCCTGGCCCTGGCTTCTTCTACACAGGTTAAAGTGCAGGTCCCAGCCCCCTTCCCTGTTGGCCATGTTTTCTCCAATGCATGCTGGCGAGGGACCTCTGCCCTCTCCTGGCTGCTCTTGTGATGAGGTGTAAGTAGCAGCTGCATTTTCCTGCCCCTCCCCACCGGGCCAGCCAAGCTTCAGGTGCCTTCATCTGGTTAGTGCATCTTAGGTGCAGGGAATTGATTTGGGATGGCTCACTGGGTCCTGGCCAGGGGTGCAGCCCAGTCCAAGCAAATCCCATGAATCTGCTATGGGGAGGGAGCAACCAACTGAAGTCGCTGTTGCTCCCAGTTCAGGCTCCTCCTACCCGATTCCAACATGTCGCCCATTTGGTCACGCCCTTCCTGTGGGCAGGGTCTCATTCCCAGCACTGACCGTGGATTAATGAAGGTCTCTTCACCAGCTCCACTCTATTTTGGGCTCACCAACCCCCAACTTCAGCACTGTTGTGCTTCCTGTGAGTGGCGGCGGGAAAGAGTTTGGGTGGCTCTGCCTGTCAGTGCAGATTCAAGCTGGTATAAATTTGGTGGGTCACCGTGAAAATGCTGTGTCCCATAATTTTTAGCTGTTTCAGTTGTAATGCCAAAGTATTTGATGAGCTTTTTTTGTTTTAATTTCTTCCCATGTCAAGAGGATGTCTGGGTCTCTCCAGGGTATTTTATTCCAGCAAATGTGTTGTTCCTCCTAGGAGGCTTTGTATTTTGTTGCTCACTGATCAGCCATCTTGTCTTCTCTCTATCTCTTCTTTCTATCAGGAAACCACTCATGAGCACACTATAATGTCATCTTAATTATATGGTAACTCAGGTCCTTTGCTGATCCTCAGTGACAGTATGGCAGCAGGACACAAGGCAGTTTTTAAACTGTGAAGACAGTAAATAAATAGATGGCAAGATAGTCACCATTTTGCCATTTTAACTGTGTAATTAAATGGCATTCAGCACACTCATAGTGCATATTACCACCATCCACTTCCAGAACATTCCATCTTTTAAAACTGGAACTCTGTACCCATTAAAAAATGACTTTCCGTTATATATTCTCCCCATCCCTCAGCAACCACTATTATACTTTCAGTCTCTGTGGATTTACTATTCTAGGTATTTTATATAGGTAGACTCATACCATATTTATCACTTTGTGCTTGGCTTTTCTCACTTAATGTCTTCATGGTTCATAACCATGTGGTATCATGATTTTATTTTTAATTTCATTCACAATCTTATCTATCTTTTTACTTTCATTCTTCAGGATGTGCATTTTCTTTTTAATTCATTGGCAGTGAAACTTGAATCCAATCAAGTAATATTTCTTTTTTAAAAATTTTTTTAAAGAGAGTAAAACAAGACATAACAAAATATAACAAAGCTGATTCAAAAAAAACAATGCAGGTGACACAGGATTTCAAAGCAAGACAACAGATCAACAGTGGCTACCATAATGTCTCTTGTTTTCTTCAAAAAATTGTCTATATCTTCACACACAAAAACCAGATCAAAACAGAAGACTGAAAGATTACAGGCCTTCAAAACCAACCAATAGGAAAATCAACAATGGCTACCATATTGTCTCTTGTTTTCTTCAAAATAGCTGTCCATACCTTCAATGAAGACATATTTCAATTATGGTAAAAACATTATTTTAGGAAATAAATACCACAAAATAATTTAATTTGACAAGTATTAAATATGCCACAAATTATACATATTTCATTTGTTTCAAACAAACCAGTATAGATTCTCATAGAAACTTCATCTAGCAGGGCATTTCTGAATGTGACTGTCTTAGAATCTTGACAGAAAAAAAAAACACCTGAAAATATAACACACCACCCAAGATAATTGAGTAAGACTTAATTACTAAGTTATCAAAGAGATTTTAATAGATTTTAGGGGGAGAGAGAATCCCCCTTACTATTATTATTATGACCAGTATTCAGTTGACAACAGAGGTTCATCTGAGCCTGGAGGCTAGATGAATAATAGAAGCCTTAATTTGGACTCACATATCTCTGAAATGTTGATAATTATAATTATACAAATATAAGTTGCACCTGTCTATTGCTTGCTTCATGCCAGTTACCATGATAAGTATCACACAGGACTGTAGGAAATACAATGGATAATAAGGCTGCCTTTTATAATTATCATTGTAGTGGTGTGTGCAGCTGTCACTGATATTCTTCATTTAATGACAGCATCCTTGAGTTTCAACGGGACAGACAACTGGCTGTTCAAATTCATTCCACGTCTTCATTATTCCACCTCACATCTTTGGGCATCTGTTTTTGTACTTAAACTGTAAACTTACTATTCATTACAATTCATTGTACAGATGAAGACATGTTAGTTAATCTGCCTAACTCAATAAAGCTTTGCGTACCACAGAGGTTCCCCCTAAGTCCGTGCTGTCTCGCAGCAGGGAGCATCACAGGTGCCACCACAGCAATCCTACGAAACAAAAACCCAGCAGGAGCAACAAAACAAACTGAGCAGGGAGGAGCTGAATTGGTTAGGCCATGTGGCACAGAGCATAGCACAGAGCCAGGAATTTGAGACTGGTTTTAAGAGCTACACGGCATGCCTAAAAAATGAGGTGAGGCCATGATTGTGACTGCAGTCAGTCAGGGCCCATAAGCAGTGCTGCTAAGTGCACTCAAATACTTAAAATTCCACAATGACCCCTGTCATCCTCATGGTGTAGAGCCTAAAATCTTTAGCTTTCTCTATAGGACCAATCCAATCACTACCTAACTCACCTTTCTAGTGTCAGCATCTCTCCATCCTAAAGGTAGTGAGTTACTCTTCTTTGAATATTTCACTATTTTGTCATTGACTGTCTTCTGAATTGTGTTAAACATACTACACACCGTTTCAATCCTATGACTTCTTCACTCGAAAAAATTCTATTCACCCCTTGGGACCCTTTATAAAGATTGATATCTTTGTAAAGTTCTTTCTAATTTATCCAGGCTTTTTAAGGACAAATTCTATATGTTACAAAGCATTGCTCACAAATTCTTCAACATACTGTAAAAAGTATTACAAACTTTCTGAGAATAGTGCATTAAATTTCTAATCTCAGCAGAGTTAAACACTACAATGAAAATTGCTGGATAAGCCAGGGATTATAGTAAGGTATGTCTAGTAGATTGAAACAATAGGTTAAATAAGTACAGTTTATTATACAGTTCATATTAAGTCTGATAAGTAACACATAATTTACTGTTATTGGATTTTCTATCTACACGTATTGAAAAATACTGATGCTTTGATATCCAGATTTAGACTCCCAAGAGTAAGATTTTATCTAAGATGAGAAAAATGATTTGATAGCAATGAAAAAGTACAGTTTTTTATTGAATGTTGCAGATAATTAGAGAAAAAGAGACAAAATGTAGTGATTGAACAGTAATATATGAAGAAAAAAACTTGCTGAACCTTTGAGTTTTTCTTTGGTTGAGTGTTGCTATTTAAAAAATGAATTGTTTTGGGTTCTCTTTTAGACTTTCATTTCTGTAAGTTAAAACATATACCAATAGCAGCAATTTATGAGCTGCTAACAAAAAAACTATATATTGAAAGCCATCCATTAGGACCCTAGTTATAGAGTGAGGGGTATTAATAACTAACGCTGTTAATCATATGTAAAACATGATTTTCTTTATAGACAGGCTCTTACTACGCAGTCTATGCTGGTCTCAAGCTTTCTCTTTAGCCCAGGCCTCCTTCTTTAGCTTTCTTCAGCCTGAGATTACAGCTGTGCATTATCAAACCTGACACAAATGATATTCTTTATCCAACAAAATCACCTTTCAGAATGCACTTTCTGTTTTAAAAAGAAATTGATCAGAATTTCTCCACAGGGTGCCTTCTATCCTGAAACAATCTTTTCTTTCATTGGTGCATCCCAGATGTTACAGCAATAAGGGTTTTAAATTTCTGTTAGTAGTCAAAGCAGCATACACCTAGGGCTCAACAAGCACCCTGCATTACAACATTGTGTGAAACCCACAGACTGATTGACATGCCACGGGAGATCATGGAGAAACTAACACCTGCTTTCTAATAAATTTCTGAAAACAGAAATTTAGTGTTTTGTATTATTGATTCTCATAAGTTTTCCCATGAAGTAATAATCAGAGATCTTTTTTGAGGCACATCTAATATAAATACTCAGTTAAAATAGTAAAATGTTAACTATGAGTAAATATGAAAATTAAACTTCATTATTAACTTTTTGAAAATTCATCTCTTCCAATATATGCTATGAAAAATTTCAAAACCATTGTTCAAATTTAAAACAATTTTACAGAAAACATCTATATATCCACCAAGTAATTTTTATCATTTATATTTTATTATTCTTGCTGTGCCATCTCTTTTTGATGTGTTTTAAAAGAAATTCAGGACTTGGTATACTCCTTCTTAAATATTTTTGCAGGCATGTTATGAATGACATCTTACTTTATCTACAATTTTTAATTTGAAATTTGCATGTAAGTAAATGCACACATCTCAAGCTTATGTTTACTATATTATAAATGCATATGTATATATGTAATCAAAACTCCTGTCAAGACTAGAATACACCCTTTTACCTGACTGAAATTTTGAATCCAAACTAATTCTTTGAAAATGCTGAGTAGAAAGTGTTCTTACCACAAAATAATAACTATATGAGGCAGAACATAAGTTAATTCACTACATTTGGTCTTCCAAAAACTCACGTATACTTCAAAGGATCATGGAATATATAATAGATACACACAGATTTTTCTGTCACTATAAGAAGAGTAAGAAGAAGGAAGCCGAAAGCACTCAGTATGTTAGGGAATTTCCCCGCACCACACATAGCCCGTTTCTGCTGTTACTCTCCTAATAGCAAGTTTGATGTTGAGGGTTTTCCTGAAGACATTAGTTTTACCTACTCTAGGATTTCATGTGAACATAATCCTATACTCTGTAGTAGTGTTAGTTCATATTCTGTCACTGTAACAGAATATCACAGATTGGGTAATTTATAAAGAAAAGAAATTTATTTTTAGTTTACAGAGTCTAGGAAGCTGATGATAAAAGGGGTTCACCTGGTGAGGGTTTTCTTGCTACATCATAACATGGGAGAGGAATGACATAACATGAGGTTAGGGAAGGATGGAGGGGAAGAGGAAGGGTGAGGAAGGAAGAGGGAGAGGGCCTGGGAGAGGGAGAGAGAGGGAAGAGAAAGCCTTGTGATGAAGTTACTTTAGGGATGTGGACCCACTTCCTGCTTGACAGTGACATTAATTCACTCTGGAGGATGAACCCTCATGACCTGATAACCTTTAAAGACCTCACCTCTCAACACCATCAGAATGACACTTACATTTCAGCATGAGTGTTGGAGGGGACATTCACATGATAGTAGTAGCGGTAATCTCCTTCATTCACAGCATGGTGTTTTTGTGATTTATCTTTCATATTGCCTGGATTAGCAATTTATGGATTTTGATCACAGAGTTGCATTTTATTGGCAGGATATGCTGCAGTTTTGTTTCATTGTTCTTTTTGCTAGGTATCAAAGCTCTTTCTGTTTTGAGGGGGTATTCTTTAAAAAAAACTACTACCAACATTTTTGTGTTTTTGTGCACATGTGTTTTTATTTTATTTGAAATGATGGAGGACATTGTGGTGGGAATTACTGGGAATCAGTCCCTTGGGCAGGGCCTACTTGACATCTCTGCTTGTACCCAGGAAAAACCCATTTCTCCACATTACAGGCCAGAACCTGCAGCTCTTGTTTTGTTTCTGCCAGCCTCTTGCCCTGGTATGGATATCATGATTTATCACTGTTCCTTGGTCTTCCCAGCTGCAGTGCAGCCTGAATCCCACATAGGAAGCTCATAAACTTCTCTTTCTCTAAAGACTGCAATCAATGGTATTCTTTAGGTTGCATATTGACTTAGGCCTGGAACAGTCCAAATAAATGTTTCAGTGGTGTGTTTACTATTTTTGAGGTTCATTTATTCCTCTCACTGCCAGCATAACAGAAACATCATGTTAAAAATCTCTCCTGGATGCTTTTGTGTAATGCCAGGATTTCCAGCTCCATAGTTTCTGGAATGTAGGATAGCTATAATTTAAATGTCAAGAGAAATTCAGATATAGAAGTCAAAATATTTGATAGGTATGAAAATAATGTGCATGCAGAATGCCCTTAATGCATGCTTATTTGAAAATTAAGAGTGAATTTTAAATGCTTTGATAGAGTAGATCAAAATACTAGATAATATTTTCTGCATTTCTGTCCATAGAATTATGATAATGTGCATTATGTATATTAGACATTCAATGAATGTCTGTTGAACTCATTAATAAGTGAATGAAGTCTGTCTTCTCAAAAAGGCACATGTTAAGACACAACAAACATTTTTTCTTTGTTATTTGGCAGAGAGAATTAGCCGCAGCTGGTCAGAGCTGACAGATGCTTGAAATACACATAAGGCTCAGATATCTGAACACATTTAAAAGCAGGCTGTTTCCTATGTCACATGCCAAGGGGGAGTGGATTAGAGAGACTATCCATAACATTCTTTTCCTTGTTTTATCTGTGAAAATAAACAGCAGTAATTTACATAAAATAGGGGTGGTAACCATATATGGTGATAGCACTACACTGTGGCTAATTCTTTCAGAGGCTTTATTAGTAAATAGCATATAAAAGTAGAGAAACCTTTCATTGTGTGTTTTATAGAATGATAGTCATACTATGAATTTAAGCTGAAAATAATTTATCCTCAATTACTGGTTACTACTCTCAAATGTATTAATTTCACTTCAGATTGAAGTTCAAACACTGTGTGAGAGGAACAACTGTTTATATAGATGGAGGAAGATAGAGACAGAGAGTGGCAATGACCCAAGCATGTGCTGAGTAAAAGTGAAAAGGGCCTTTCATTATTAGCTACTCCCTTTAGACCCTGAAGATACGGATTCATCCAGAATCAACTATCCTGCTCCTGATGAAGAGATCACAGACTCTGAGGGCTGCCAGGAAACCCTCTGTGATCCTGAGGTAACATTCCCAGAGAGCTGCTCAAAAAAATGACACTCAGCTTAGTGTATATTCACCTGCACATTTACAGACCATTTGACACTTTCTGTAAAAACATCAAACTTGAAACACTGATCACAGTGTCATATGTCTGTGGTGGAAGGATGATTGGCTTTAAGAGGACAATCATTATTTCTATTTGGTTATATCTATTTGGTTTGAGGTAATTGTGAAATAAGGTAGCTACGTCTCAAAAGCAAAATGCATTTGTAGTAACATTTCATTAATCCTCAGATTCAAAGTGAGGATTAGAGATACAGAGACTGTAAATTTTGCAGTAGGAAATATGTGAGTAAAATATTCTAATCCCTGGGTATGGTTTCAAAGAATATGGGCAAAATATAATGAACCTAAGAACTTCTTAATGCTGGCTGGTTAATAAAAAGTAATAACATCCTGGAGCATTTCAGAAACATGCAGTCACTGAGATGATCAAAAGTCTCTTTTATTTTTTGCTATTCAGAGTTGAACTGTAAACTTTTCATTTTGTTTGAAACTTTTCAACAGTTCCAATGCATTTAATTGATCTTGTACCTTGATCAAATAAGATCATCTTGAATACCAACCCCTGGGCATTAAGGAAAAGATCTGAATAGGTATGAATGGATCCTTTATTTGAAGATCAGTATCTTAGAATCATTAGGGTCTTCCTGCTTCTGGACCAACACAAATTCTCTGTTCATTACAGGAAGAATAACATTTGAATAGTAAACAGAGCTTCTTCCTGTTCTGACTTTATCACTTTTTAGCTGTCTAATCTTGGGAAAATCATGTAAACCCTCTGAGCTTTTCATTTGTAAAATGAATAGAAATAGAAATAGTAAATGTGCTAGCAAAACAAAATACCCCATAATAATAGAATTGTTACAAAAATTTTAAAGAGGAAAAAAGAAAAATGGCTGATCAGTGAGTGCCAGCAACTCAGCTTCTCCAAGACCAAGTGCCCAGAGTCTGGAGAACAACAGCTTGGTGAGTAACAGAAGTGAGTGGCAGGCACAAGGGAACCACAAATGAACTGACAAAGGAGAAGAAAATAGGATTAAGTGGTACAGAAGAAATAGTTCCTTGATGCTTTTCTCTACCCTCTACTTTTTCAATTATTCCTTTAAACTTCTCTAACATTTACATCAAGCACAAAACCTTTCCCCATCCCCTGTCTCTCACTACTAATTTTGAACATCATCTCCTCCTCACACTGTAGAGAGCAGTTGTGTAGCCAAGGGCAGGGAGGCAGGGAAATCAACAACTTCTCTGCTCTTGAATACATGGAGATCTAACCTGTGAGAATGTTATGCAATCAGAAGCAGCAGTGACAACACAGCCACCCACTGTTTTCCTGGCAATCCCAGAGTCTACAGTTGGTGACTGATGACAGAGCACACAGTTGCAGAGAGCAGAAGCAGGCAGAGGTCACCATTTTATTTAGGAAAGGACTCAGAGCTGGAACTTCAGTCGCACAGCAGTCCCACAGTCAATTCACTGCCAGCATCCCAGTGTGGACTGAGAGAAGGGCAGTCCAAGTCAGACTGACCACAGTTGGGCAGCAGTCTGGGGGGATTCCACTGAGAGGCAGAGGCTGGAACCACCCAGAATCACCCAGACTTAATCTGGTGGTGGTGGCAGCGATGAGACTTTTCCTCCCCATTAAAGACCTCTGTAGCCAACAGTGTTCTGTGTTTGAGTTCAAACTGCCCCTGGCACTGCAAGACCCTGGCTCCTTCTGCAACCTTTGCCTTCCTGGCAGACCATCTTGCAGGACCCAGGAACTCCAGCCAGTGGCATGGGTGGGCATGGCCAGAACCAGGCCCCTCCCATGTCCCTGGAGTCCCAGCCACCCACCTCAGGACCTAGGAACTCCAGTCCATGATGAGTGCCCCTGCAGTCCCACCATCAGGGACCCACCCCACCTACTGGGTCTAGTATTGCTGTTGATCTTTGGCTCCCCCCAGAACCTTGGACTGCAGTGGATTAACCATGCAGTATCAAGTGGAGATTCAGCAACCCCTCACCCAAACAGAAGAACTCAGCAGGCTTCCATCAGTGAGGTAAGTTTGCCCCTAAAATAGGAATAGAGTTTGCTACCTTCAGTGGGTAAACAGGAGCAATAGCAAAGCCCCCTCCAGAAGTAGGTCATTGGTGAGCTTGGCAGGTGGGTAGGTGAGTCATTTGTCCACACAGAGATATCAGGTAGGTTGGGAAGCTTGCCAATAAGGCCTCCCCCAACCTGGAGAAAATTAAAAGGGCCTATGAGACACCCAGAGACACAGTAGGGTCCCAGCCAAGACAAACACTATGAACAGGGAGATCTGGTGACTCTGAACAACCTGAAGACATAATAACAGCAGGAAATAAGATTTGATTTCCATCAATACTCCTAGGCTTGTCAGCCCAGGAAGAATATAAGACTCACCCAACAGGCCCTGCAGGGAGAATTCAGGTGACTGGCCCACCTCTTCATTGTGTGACCCCAATTGGACAAACATCAACCTTACAGGAGGACCCCAAGATACATACTACCAATAGTTGACACTAGTGGGATTGAAGGACCAAATATTAACCCAAAAGGAGAAAACAAAACAAAAAGCAAAATGCAATCTCAAACATCTAGTCCATCATGAGTAAGTACAGGAGACATTGAAATAGAGGACTTCAAAAGTAAGACACAGGAAATCTCTGAAAAGATAGCAAGTGAAATAAAAAACAACACCATGAGGCTATACAGTAAATCAAATTAGAAGTAATCTCTCATGTAAATAACAACCTTAGTAAAGGAGTTTCTCACCACAGCTAGAGAAAAAATAGATAAAAAAAAATACAAGAGCATGGGAAACTGATTGAAACCTTGAGTGAACAACATAGAAAACAAGCAGAATTCATGAAACAAACTAAAAAAAAAAATCCAAGAAGCAAAAAATTCTATTGAAAGCTGGCAAAACTGTTCAAATAAAGTTGAGGATAGAATTTCAGACCTTGAGGACAGGATCACAATTAGCAATCATGAAAGGATAGAACTTTTAAAAATAACAAAGCCGCATGAAATGACAATCTAGCAGCTTCAAAATGATGCCAAGAGAAACAATATAAGACCAATAGGCATCAGTGAAGATGCAGGAGTCAATGCAAATGACATAAGCTGCTCACAGAAGTAATAGCAAAAAAAATAGCAAATATGGGGAAAAATCTGATATGCAAATAAGTGAGTCATATAGAATGCCAAACAATCACGACCAACATAAATCTACACCCAGACATGAAATAAATAAGATCCCAGACAAGCAGCACAAAGATAGAATACTAAAAGCTGTAAAAGAAAAGACAAAACTCACCTATCAAGGGAAACCCATTAGAATCACAACAGACTTTTCAGCACAAACCCTCAAGTCAAGATGAGCTTGGAGTGAGGTATTTCAAGCCCTGAAAAAAAAAAACAAATTTCAGCCCAGACTGATGTAACCAGCAAAACTTTCACTTGAATTTAATGGCCAAATATGATACTTCCATGGCAAAGAATAACTAAAGAAATTCATGTCCATGAAACCAACCTGAGAAAGAGTATTGAAAGACACACTAGATAGAGATAAAAATGACTACAATCTCCAGAACAACAGAACAAACTCCAGGTAGGACAAGCAATTAAACAATGGGGGAAAGCAGAAAGCAAGCAATTGGAACATAACATGGCAAAGTCGAGCCAGTACATATTGGTTATATTCATAAATATAAATGGCCTCAATTTACCTATTGAAAGAAATAGGTTGAGAAAATGGATCAAGAAAAAGGATGCCACAATGTGCTGTATATAAGAAACACATCTGACCCAAAAGGAAACTCATAGATTAAAAGTCAAAGGATGGAAAACAGTATTCCATGCAACAGCAACCCAGTAAAAAGCAGGAGTAACTGTTATATTTGCAGACAACGTGAACTTCAAACCTAAAATGATTAAAAGAGATAAAGAAGTTCACTACATTCTCATTAGTGGAAAATTTTAAGAGGAAGAACTAACAATTATAAATATATATGCACCAAAAACAGGAGCATCCAACTATATAAGACAGATACTAATGGACATGAAAAACCAAATACACATGAACACAATTATAACAGGAGATCTTAACAGCCCACTGTCACAAAGAGATAGATCAACTAGACAAAAAGAAAAGAAATAATAGAACTGAATCATACCTGTGGGCAATTGGACTTAGTAGATGTTTACAGAGTGTTCCCCAACCACATCAGAATACACATTCTTCTCAGCTGCACATGGGACATTCTCCAAAATAGGTCATATATTATCCCATAAAACATTCTTAAGAAAATGCAAAAATATTGAAATTATCCCATGCATAATATCTGACCATAGTGCACTGAAATTGGAAATAAATGGCTATAGAAATTGTAAAACCTGCATAAATACATGGAAATTAAATAACAACCTTCTGAACAACCAGTGAGCTACAGATGAAATTCAAGAAGAAATAAAGCAATACTACAATTCAATGAAAATGCGGAAATAACATACTGTAACCTGTGGGATGCAATGAAAGCAGTCTTAAGAGGGACATATATAGCAATAAATTGTCATATCAAGAAAATAGAATGAGCACAAAAAAACACACAACCTAATGCTTCATCTCAAGCTTCTAGAAAAAGGAGAGCAAGTTAAGCCCAAAGCTCATAGAAGAGAGGAAATTGTAAAGATTAGAGCAGAAATCAATCAAATTGAAACTAAAAAACAACACTAAGAATTAATGAATCAAAAAGCTGATTTTTTGAGAGAATAAACAAAATTGACAAACCTCTAGCTAACCTTATCAAGAAAAAGAAAGAAAAAAACCCAAATTCATGCAGTAAGGACTGAAAAGGGAGAAATTACTACAGATCCCATGGAAATTCAAAAGATCATGAATACCTACTTTGAAAATCTCTACTCAGAGTGGAAAACACAGAGGAAATGGATAGATTTGTAGAAACATACGAACTACGAAAACTCAACCAAGAAGATATAGCAATTTTGAACAACCCAATATCAGCTATAGAAATTGAAAATGTAATTAAAAACTTGGCAACAAAGAAAAGCCCAGGTGCTGATGGATTCACAGCTGAATTCTACAAGAAAGGGGCTAAACTCTTCAACGAAATTGAGAAGAAAGCAATCCTCCCTAGCTCATTCCAAGAGGCAAGTATTACTCTGATACCAAAACCAGAGAAAGACCCAACCAAAAAGGAGAACTATAGGCCAATCTCACTAATGAACACTGATGCAAAGATTCTCAATAAAATACTGGCAAATAGAATGCAGCAAATCATCAAGCAGATTATATATCATGACCAAGTGGGGTTCATTCCAGGGATGCAGGGATGGTTTGACATACGCAAATCAATAAATGTAATACACCACATCCACAGAACCAAAAACAAAACTACATGGTCATCTCAATAGATGCAGAAAAAGCTTCTGATAAAGTCCAACACATAGTAGCTGGGGATTTAACTCAGTGGCTTAAGTGGCTGCCTGGCAAGCATGAGGTCATGAGTTTGATCCCCAGTGCACACACACAAAAAAGTCCAACACATGTTCATGATAAAAAACCTTCAGAAATTCGGAATACATGATGACAACCTCAATCTTATAAAGGCCATTTATGACAAACCAAGAGACAACATTATTCTAAATGGACAAAAACTGAAAGCTTTCACTCTAAAATCGGGAACAAGACAAGGATGTCCACTATCACCATTCCTATTCAATATAGTTCCAGAAACCAGGGCAATCAGACAACACAAACAAATAAAAGGAATAAAGATAGGAAAAGAAGATGTTAAATTAGCACTATTTGTAGATGACATGATACTCTATATAGAAGACCCAAAAAACTCCATTAAAAGACTACTAGAGGTAATAAACAAATTCAGCAGTGTAGCTGGATACAAAGTCAAAGCTCAAAAATCAATAGCATTCTCATTCACAAACAAAAACTCACCAAGAGAGAAATTATGGAAATATTGCCTTTCACAATAGCATCTTAAAAAATGAAATACTTAGGAATCAACATAAGAATGTAAAAGACCTATATGATGAAAATTATACTATGCTAAAAAAGGAGATTGAAGAGGATATTAAAAAATGAAAGGATATTTCTTGCTCTTGGCTAGGAAGAAACAACATTGTGAAAATGGCCATACTCCCAAAACTGTTACAACAGATTTAATGCAATCCCAATCAAAATACCATTAACATACATCACAGATCTAGAGAAACACTCCTAAAATTCATTTGGAAACAGAAGAAACCTAGAATAGCAAAGGTAATTCTGGGCAACAAATGCAAGGCAGGAAGCATTTCAATTCCTGACTTGAAACTATACTACAAATCCACAGTGATAAAATCAGCAAGGTACTGGCAAAGAAATAAACCTGAGGATCAATGGAACAGATTAGAAGATGCAAACACAATGACAAAGACACTCAGCCACCTGATATTTGACAAAGAGGCTAAACATGTTCACTGGAAGAAGGATAGCCTCTTTAATAAATGGTATTGGAAAAATGGGCTCTCCACATGCCAAAGACTAGACCCATGCCTGTCACCATGCACAAAACTAAAGTCTAAATTTAGAAACACTAAATCTACTGGAAGACAAGGTAGGTAGAAGTCTTGGAGACATAGGGATAAGCAGAGAATTAATGAACAAAATGCAAACTGCATGAGAAATACTTCAAAGAATCAACAACTGGGATGTCATATTATTGAAAAGTTTTTGCACTTCAAAAGAAATCACCAACACAGTGAAAAGAAAACCCACAGAGTGGGAAAGAATTTTAGCCAGCAACCCCTCAGACAAAGGACTTATATCTAGAACACATGAAGAACTGAAAAACATCAAGCCCCCCAAATTCAAAGGCCCTCTCCAAAAATGGGCATCTGAGATGAACACACAGTTCTCAGATGAAGATATACCAATGGCACATAAATAAATGACCATCACTGGTCATTCGAGAAATGCAAATTAAAACAGCATTTGGATTTCATCTCAGGAAAGACTAGCTGCCATCAAGAAATCAACTGATAAGAAACATTGGTGAGGCTGCGGGGAAAAAGGAACACTGTTCCTCTTGTTGGTGGGAGTGTAGACTGGTGCATCCACTATGGAAATCACTATGGAGATTTCTCAAAAGACTAGGATTGGAAGCTCCATTCAATCCAGAAATTTCCCTCCTGGGTATTTTCCCAGAAAACCTGAAAAGTTCATGTCACAGAGATATGTGTGTACCCATGTTCATAGCAGCACAACTTGTAATAGCTAAATCTTGGAAACAACCAAAATGCCCATCAGCTGCAGAATGGATGAAAAAGATGTGCTATTTTTACACAATGCAATATTACTCAGATATAAAAAAGGATGATCTTGAGGCCTTCATAGGTAAATGGAGGCAACTTGAGACTGTTCTTATCAGTGAAATAAATAAGAATCATATTTATAAATATCACATTGTGTCTCTAGTGTAAAAAGTAATAATAAATGTAGGAGTTATAAAGCCCAAAATGTGTAATTGCTATTATAAAAAAGAGGAAAATAAGGTGCTCCAAAGGATATAACTGCATGTATATTTAAGTGTGTAGGATTGATAACCATAGTACTAAGTTTTTGTTGGATCATTGAACAGAACTGTTTGCAGTCTCACTGTTTGGATGTCCACTTTGTATGCTTTAATTTTGTAACTTGAACAACTATTTCTAAGAGGACAATATGTAATTTATCAACCAGTGATTTCTTACTTTTTTTTGAAATTCTATATTATCTCTACCTTTTTTCTGTTTTGCTTTTTGTTCTCTTTAAATAAAATTTTTAAAAATACAGACACACTGCCTGAAGTTCTGTCCTTTAACACGAACAAGGAAAGGAGCCATGAATCAAAAAAAAAAAAGTTTTTAAAACTATTTTTTAATCGACTGACTTATTCTCTCAGTTTCTATTCTCCTCGTACTTTTTAAAATTTTTTATTTTTTCCTTTTTAGACATTACTCCCACACATTCACCCCATTAGTTTACACTATTCTCTTTTAAGAGATGCCTGTGTGTCTGTGCTTTGCCTGTGATTGTCTGGTTTGTTACTTTGTCTCGTCTCGTTTTTTATCCTCCCAATATAGTGTTCTCCTCTGTTCATTTCTATCTCTTCATACTTTTACCCATATTTCCTTGCCTGACCTCTTCCCCTGTTTTCCTTGGTCTCAATTTTATTTTTCTCTATGCTTTACCTTTTCAACTGACTCCTTTAAACCTCTTCTCTAACATTTATATCAACCACAGAATCTTTCCCCATCCCTGTGTCTCATTACTAATTTTGTACATAGTCTTGCCTGTTATTCCTTTCTGAGTAAATAAAACATAAGACATCAACAAAACCCTTTTTTATCTTCTCTATTTTAATAAAGAAAATGTATTTCTTCATTTTAGTTGGAAAATAAACTAGGGCAAGTAAAATGTAAGTTCACACTTCTGTGCAAAAAACCTTCAACGAGAAGTTCCAGAGTCTTGCATTGGAGACATTCTGAAGACGGAGGCTGCCAAGCACCTCAGCCACCTCAACCCCCTGTGAAGTCTGTCCTTTCACAGGCAAGGAGAGGCATGAAGAAGCTGAGAACCTCGCCAAGTACTGCACAGCTAGGCAGCGATAAAGCTCCTGGCTCGCAGAATGTGTTTTATTTCCAGGGTCCTATGTTGGGTCATGCAGCTCAAATGTCAGGGGTGCAGATTAGCTGAGAATCTTGTCAGGCTCTCATTTCCTCATCATTGGTCTGGAGTGGGGTCTGAGAGTCTGTGTTTCTAACAAACTCCTGGAGTGAGGAGGCAGCTGCTCTCTGACCCATACTTTAAGTCACATGCTCTGCACTTCACTGCAGAGGTATGGTTCGCTGTTTTCCCAACATAATGATATTCTGGAGTCGCAATCAGGTGCCCTCAACTGATTACTTGATGTCATCAACAAAACTCTTTACCCCTCTCCTATTTCCTGCTTCATATACCACTGAGCAGAGGACTTGGAATTTTTTTTTCTTTTTATTCTTATTACACTTCTCTTACCCACTTTGGTGTTACACAAACTCATATTCTCCTGGGCTGCAGATGGTTGAGTCCATAAAACTACTGCTGAATATTGTTTTTCTCCAGTAGAGGAGACCTAGTTAATGTATTTGGTGCACACAAACCGTAGGTCAAGGTTTGGGTTGATGCTTACACTATAACTGAGGATTTGTTCTCTAGACTAAAGGGAGACCCCAAAGAGGATTTTATGGCATGTAGTTACTCAGTGAGTACTGATAGATTCTACTGCAACAGATTATCCTATTAATATTGTAGCTGAATTAATTCCATTAATTCCTGACTCAGAGAACAATTGAGTGCCAGTGAACTGATCTGCTAGATCCACCATTACACCCAGGGAAAGGAGAAGAAAACAAGAAAGAATCTCTAATCCAAAATCACAGGCTCAGTAAAATTCTACAAAATGCCTGCAACCTGGCAGAAAGAGGCCATGATGCTGAGTGAACTCCAATTTTGCAGAGAAGTGACCATAGAAGTAATCGGGATGTGATCACTCAGACTCTCTGCCAAAGAAGTGACTTGGGAATCATATATACAGTGTCTTGTTAGAATATCTAATCAGTGTTCCTAGTGGAAATGTTATTGGTTTCAGTTTGTTTCTGGAGCTTTGTATGTTCTTGGACTTATTTAGTAATGCCCAGGTATCTACTTTGTCGGTTTCATGTGTACGCTAGGTTGTTACTCTTGCAGAATGGTACTTTTAATATGTGTCTAGGATCTAGCCCTCATCAAGAAAATAAACAAAGGATTAAGAGGGAAGGGCAACTTCATGTAGCAATGTTGTAAGATTGAAACTGTGGATGCTGTTATAAAGTGAAGCAATTCTTGAGGCAAAGCACAGTGGATAGAGACAAAATCACTTAAAGTAAATAGAAGTAGAAAATGCAAGAACTGGACATACAAGGCTAAAAATTAACCACAGGCAGGTAACACCCTACTGGTAAGCTCTGCATGACCACATTCTTGCCTTACTTCTTTATCCCTCAGCTGACAGTAAGCTGCTCCTCAAAAAAGAGGGAAAAAAGGGGGGCTCATGTAATCTTAAAAAGCACATACATATCTACTTAAAAGTAGGAAAATGAGGAAACAAGGAAATACAAGATCTTCTAAACCCCCATTTCCCCCAAGGCAGAACAAGGGGCTCAAAGGGAGAAGAAAACAAATCCGAGGTGGCAGAAATCAATGAAAACTTCTTAGAAGGGATGAAGGAAATAGGTGAGTTCAAGAATGGAATAATCCCAAAGTTTACAGCAATGACACTCAGTATGCCCACAGTGAATTTCAGGGAAATAGGTAAGAAACATAGATGAGCTGACTAAGGTAGTTCAAACTTGAATGAACTAGATAGTCCAACAGGGACATGGAATCCTCTGAAAGATGTCAGATGGAAATACTGGATGGGGGAAAAATTAGTAGCACATTCACATATTCCAAAAATAGCCAGTGTGGTGACAGAGTATCAGATATAGCAGACAAAATAATGAATTATGATAAGGAGCTCAAAGAAGTGAAAGGACAAGAGAAGACTATCCAGCAGCTATTAGATAAAAACAACAACAACAAAACTAAAAAACTAAGGCTAATCAGAGTTAGAGAAAAGATAGCAGACTTCATAGATGAATTCACTAATATATTTACAGAAATGATTGAAAACCGTTTCCCAAATAAAAAATTTCAAAGTATAAGCAAGTGATACTTATAGAATACCAAATAATTTTGATGAAAGGAGAAGTTCACCGAGACATATCCTCATTAAATTCACAGATATAGAGCAAATATCCCCCAGAATTTTAAATGCAGTTAGAGCAAAACATAAATTCACATATAAGGATAAGTCAGAATCACAGCAGACTTCTCAGCACAATCTTTCAAGGCCAAAAGAGCTTGCACTAAAGTATTTAAAGCCCTAAGGGTGAATAACTTCCAGCCCAGATTAGCTTACCCAGAAAAGCTAGCCTTCAAAATAAATGAAGAAATAAGAACTTTCTATGTAAAAGACCAGTTCGAAGACATATGAAGGCTAAACCAGCTCTGGAGAAAACATTGAAGAATAGTTTCAACAGAAACATAGGACTGGACACATCTAAAAGCACAGAAGAAACCAGTGATGTCAGTAGATAAACAACAATAAAAAGCAGCAGGGAAAGTAAAACAAATGATGGACCAAGAGATAAAGAAGATAATGATAGTAAATAATTAACACATCTCAGTAATATCTTTCAATGTTAATGGCCTCAACTCTCCAATTACAGAATGGCACAGCAGATCAAAACACAGAATTCGACAAACTGTTGCATTCAGCAAACCCATCTAATCCAATAGATACTCATAGACTTAAAATTAAATTATAGAAAGCACCATTTCATGTACTAAGACCCCCAAAACAAACAGGGGATGATTCTAATATCATACATGATAAATTTCAAGTAAGAACAGATTAGAAAAAGTGAAGATCATTACAAGCTACTCAAAAGAACAATCCAGAAAAAAGAGCTAACACTGATGAACACTTATGCACTGAATATTGGAGAACCTACCTTTGTAGAACAAACATTGATGAAATTAAAAATATCAAATAAATGTTAACACATAGTAGTAGATTTTAACACCTCACTGTCTCAGAGAGAGATTAACTAAACAAAAAGCTAATAAAGACATTTCAGAGCTTGAACACATGGACTTAATAGAGGTATGTGGAAGACAACAGAGTTGTCCTTCCCCAGACCCAAGAGTGATTGTGCTTACTTGTGTACAGTAGAGGTGGTATAGAGGCCACTTCCCTCAATGGCTTTTGGTTTAATCAGCAAGTCTGATGGAGGCTGTGTATGCATCTTCATTAAAGCAGACAGCTGGTGTTGGACTAGCATTGTTCATCACCCATGACCGTGGCTGAGCTTGAATAGATGAGCCATGATACCATGGGGCTAAGATGCAGGACAACATTTCCCCTGGGACCTGCATGACTCCAGAGGAGAATTACAACCAATTCTTTCCCAGGATTGGCTATAAAATAAGTTCTTCTTTAGCCGTAACCTAAATCTGGCTGTTAAATACCTTTCACAAGCATGCTTTGTTCCCTCTGGTACAAGCTTTGCCTGCCCAGCCATTCATCGACTGATCCCACTGCCATTTTCCCCAATGCAAGTGTGATTAATAGCTACTGAGATTCTGGTTGCTTGTGGTCTTTGTTCCCCAAGAACAATGGGCCATCCGAAATCTCCATTATTTTGCATCTGCCTCTTTACTTTTTTCTCTGTGTGCTGTAATACCTGGTAACATATTGGGGTTCACTACAGGAGTCCCTAACAACTGGCATTCTGGAAAGGGTCACTAATTGGTATATACAGAGTATTCATCCATCTATCAGGGAGTACACATTCTTCTCAGCAGCACATGGTACTTTTTCCAAAACAGATCACTTGCTAGTCCACAAACCCTGCATAAGTAAATATAAAAGTACTAAAATTACTCCATGCATATTAACTGACCAATGTGCTCTGAAAATAGAAATTAACAACAGGTGAAAACTTGAAAAAGACTAAACTCCTGGAAAATTAGTAACATATTCCTAAACAATGGAATGGTCATGGAAGAAATCAAAGAAATTTAAAAATGAAAGTTAACAACAATGTCTCTACAACTCAGGGAAATATTTGGGACATTTGAAATCAATTCTAAGAGGAAAATTTATTGCAATCAATGCAGACAGGAAAACAGAGCAAACTTAAATAATAAACTTAGAAAAAAATCTTAAGATACTTGAGAAAAAAACAGCAAAGCAAGCCTAAACTAAAACTAAGAGAGAAATTATAAAGATGAGAGTGAAAATTAATGAAATTCAGATTTTAAAAACTGTAAGATGAATCAATGAAGTGAAAAGCTGGTTGTGTGAGAGAATAAATGTGTTAGACAAGACCTTAGCAAAACTAATCAAGAAACAGAAGATTAACATAAATGCAATTAGAAATGACAAAGGTCATATTATCACAACAGACACTGTCAAAATCCAGAAGATCATAACTACTTTGAAAAAGTATATTTCCCTAATTAGCAGATTTTGAAAAAAATACAGGTTCCTAGACACATAAAAAGTACCAAAACTAACCCAAGAAGATACTATATATATATATATATATATATATAATCACAAGCAATGACATCGACTCAGTAATAAAGAATCTACCAACTAAAGAAAGCCCAGGACCTGATGGATTCACAACTGGACTCTACAAAACCTTTAAGGATGTTATATCTCCAGTACTCCTCAAGCTGTTCAAAGAAATTAAAAGAGATGGAATGCTCCCAAATTCATGTAAGGAAGCCACTATGACACTGATCCCAAAATCAAATAAAGATCCAACTTAAAAAAGGAGAACTATAGGCCAGTCTCTTCAATGAACACAGATGCAAAAATTCTCAACAAAATATTGGCAAATAGAATGCAGCATATTATCCAAAGGCTGATGTACTGAGATCAAGTAGGTTTCACCCCAGAGATGGAAGGATGGCTCAACATATGTAAATCTATAAATATAATACAAGACATAAATAGGAGCAAGGTCAAAAACCACAAAATCATATCAATAGATGTAGAAAAAGGCTTTTGACAGTATCCAACACCCTTCATGATAAAAACCCTGCAGAAAACAAGTATAGAAGGACCATAGTTGAATATGATAAATCTATACCATTCATCACCAAAGAAGTGAAAGACCTCAGCAGAGAAAACTACAGCATTCTGAAGAAAGAGATTGTGGAGGATATTAGCAATTGGAAAACATCCTTTGCTCCTGGATATGCAGAATAAATATTGGCAAACTGGTCATACCTCTCAAACTGCTACACAGATTCAAACCAGTCTCACTCAGAGAACTGGCAGCCTACTTTACAGATCTAGAGAAAACAATCCTAAAATTCATGTAGAACTAGAAGAGATTCCAAATAGCAAAAATAATTTTGGGCAATAAGAACAGAACAGTGACATAATGATGCCAGCCTTCAAGCTGTACCACAAACCAACAGTGATACAAATGACATGGTACGACAACAAAAACAGGCATGTGGATCAGTGGAACAGAACTGAGGATACAGGAACCTCCCTAGACTTATCCAACTATTTGATTTTTGACAAAGGTTCTAAACATATATGTTTGAGGAAAGATAACTTCTTCAACAAATGGCTCTGGGGAAAATGGCTATTTGTAGAAGAATGAAACTGGATCTTTATTCTTACAATATATTAAATTAAAATAAAAATGGATCAAAGATCTAAATGCTAAAACAGGAGAATTAAGCCTTCTGGAAGACAAACTAGGTAAAACACTTGAAGATACAGGAGTAGAAAAGGATTTTCTAAACAAAACCTGAATTGCACAGGAAGTAGCAAGAATGAGCAAATGGGATTCTAATAGACTGAAAAGCTTCTATACAGCAAACAGTTCAGTTAGTAAAGAGACGACCTACAGAATGGAAAAAAATTTACCAGCTACTCATCAGACAGAGGACTAATATCGACTATGGAGAATGACAAACTTGTAGGAAAATGGATCCACCTGGAGAACAATTTTGTGTGGAATAGGTCAGACACACAAGTTTGAATGTTGTATGGTATTCCTCATTTGAGTGAGGCAAAGTGGAAACAAAGAAAATGATGAAAGATGGACAAAAAGGGACAAAGGGACAGATTTCATACAATAGGGAAATGGTCCAAAGGAACAAAGAGAGGAGCAAGGGGATAGGGAAAGGAGAAATGAGAGGAATAAAGATATGCTATGTACAGAAACCTAACAATTTAAATCAATGTAAACTTCCTAAACCATAACATACGCAAACCATAGCCTATGCTAAGACAAATGGTATCAGCAAGTGTGGAAAATCTGACTGGGGAATCACGGAAGGGTAGAGAAGTAAGAGGGTAGTGGAGGATTAAAAAAAAAATTTGCATTATGTACATGCAACCACTTCCCAAGATTTTTGTAAACTGCATGAATTACAAACATGTATCATAAAATAAAATAAAATATAAAATAAAATAAAATGAATTTGAAGAGAAATCATCTTGTACAAAGTTCATTGTGCCTGAGTACAGCATGTAGATATTAATTGTTATTAGTTTTAAATGATGCTGAGAGATGCTAAATGTTTCTATTAAATATTTTAGTTGTTTACTATTTCATAAAGAATATGAGAAAATGCACACACATACACAGGGTTTTTCTCCACAAACGGATTAGATGTCTTAAAAACCATATTTCCATATTTCCAATGTTTTCATATATAGATAGACAGATATATCTTTCTAGCTTTACTTTTATTATTTTCTTTCTGAAACTGGATCATCATAGTGTTTTTATTCAAATTGTGTGTAGAAAAACTTACCAAATATTTTCTTCCTTCCTTTTTTCCTTCTTTCCTGCCATCCTCTCCTCTCCCACCCCTTTGCCATTCTCTAGATATAGCCATTTGGTGACAATGGTGGCCTTTGTTCTATATAATGTATGTTGGAATTTCAGTCTGAGGGGAGATAGTTTAAGAACGAGTTGAATGTAACAATGATAGTATTCAAAACAGTTGAATGTTGGAATGATGTTATACAAAAGTTAACATTACAGTATATCTGTTTTTTCAATAACATTTCTGTCTACTTTATTCTTTGTTTCTACTGTGTTAAGATAAATTTTGATAATAAGAAATTGTAAGAATAATAAAACAGAAAATTATTTAAAAATACCTTAGTAGGGAGAGTTAAGTAAGGCTGAAAGAGTTTTTATCAGGAAAGCAAATGTTTTGAGTTTCTAGTTTTAATTCTGTTATTCGGCAACATACCATACCGTTTCTTTTATTCTGTAAAAAAAGAAGATGGGATATGAGAGTACTGATATTCTCTAAATTATCCTTATTTTCTAGGATTTTGTGAAACCCAAGCGTTGAGCATTTTAACAGTTTTGGATTGTACATCTATCTGATGTTATCAAATATGAGATGATAGGTTTATGAGGAAACGTCTCTGTTCAATTTTTTGTTTCACTAATTTCTATGCTTTGTTGCTGCTTTCAGAATTTTTTAACATCAAATTTGTATTTTTAATCATAATTTTGTCTTAGTATCTCCAAAAAATGGATGAAATGTTTCTCCATTGTACTGAATTATCTGAATATGTGTTTGTGACATACAGCTATGTATTACTGCTCTTCACACTCTGCTGAACGCGGGACAGGGAGCAAAGATGAACATTGTATTTATCAGTTGGCCCCTTTCATATTCTTTTTTAAGAAAGGAAAGCGTTATTTACTAACGCTGCTCTCTACTTCATGGCCTAGTAAACCTCTCTGTTTAGAACAAAAGACAACAGGAGCAAATATTTTAAATTATTAATTTTTTTTCTGGACCAGGGAAACATAACACCATTACAGATACTCAATGAATATTTGCTAAAAATTTCAATTGCATGAATGAATGAAAACATTCCTTTAAAATATATCTTTTTTTTTTTTGTCTACGAAAAATTCAGAGAGGCGGTAGGAAATTATTCACAATATTTACATACCTGGAATATAAAGTGGCACATTATTTTTATTAATGATTTAGAAAAGATTCAAAAACATCTTTTAGCAAATTGAACAAAACCCACGTTATAACTCTCATGATTTAATTTTAAACTACAGTGCTTCCTCATTATAAAATTAATATACTCCAGGGGATGTTTTAGATACAGTAAGATTATTGTAACATTTATTGGTACTGTATATGAGGAGTTGAAATTTAATTTCCTCATATTGAGACTAAGGGGTATTTGCAATTTTACATTTGTAATATCCTTCCTTGCAGATGCTTCTGCCACTTTAGCACCTTCATCTACTTCTTTATTGCAAACATACTCGACAGACGTCTAGATGCTGTCAAGAAAAGTGTACCTTTAGCATCAATTCCTCATACCCTGCTCTGTCTGTCATCTATCATGAACCCTGGCTTAAGGGAGATTTTAAAGATCTAAGCCAAGATGATTTCAAGGAGATATATTTGAGGCTTTTCTTTTAATGCTTGTCTTGCACCTTTGTGAGTACTATAGAATTATTGTTTAAATACACCAAGGGAGAAAGGCAGGTTGGGCTATAAGAATATGGCCCTCATGTGAGGTTTAACTAAAAAGATTTCCTGGAACTATCATATATTGCTAGGCAGTCTTGCTCTTGGACTAACAGAGTTCCTTTCTGGACCCCCAATAGAGTCATCGAGTATTTGATAGTCTGTAAACTTCCAAGGGGCCAAAGTGTGGAAGAGATCTGTGGAGACCCATGAAGAAGTCTACCTGGCAAACTGGATTCTGTTTTCTCCAACAATTAATCCAAATCCCACCACTTCTGAAGAAAATTCGATAAAGGTAACCAGTAGAGTGTCCCACATTTACTTAGAGCTTTACATGAGAAAAGAACAACACCACCTACTTTCAGCATTGGAGGTAATTATTTATAGAAAATTTCTTAGTCATTTTCTTACAGCTGGGACACAGTAATCTTTTCCCACAACTTAGAGGAAGAGAGGTTTTTGTTGGCTCGTGGTTTCAGTACATAGTTACCTGTCTACAAGACAGAAACGGGATGGCAGAGGGCCATGGCAGAGATAAAAGTGCTCAACTCATGGAGGCCAGGAAGCAGAAAGAGAATGGGGGAGCCAGGGTTAAGATATACTCTTCCAGGCCACATCCCCAGGAAGCTACCTGGATCCCCTCCCTACCTCCTAATAGTCAATCAGCTGCTGAATTCACCAATTCATGAATTCACTAATGAATATAGAGCCCCATCAAAACCCATGCAATTTCCAAATGCACGTGACTTTTGGTCTAACTCATGATAAAAGGCAAAAATAAAATCTATCATGTTGGTGTTCATAAACATTATTTGAAATGTATCTTGCACAAGATGATGGATATAGTAAATACTAATGTACTTGAGGTGATGGACATATAAATGAGCTTGATTTATTTATTTCACATCATATTTGTAGTCATCATATCACTTTGTACTTCAAAATTTATACAATCATAAGTTGTCCATTTACAATTTTTAAAAGTTAAAGTTAGACTAAATGTTTTGTATTTGTAACATTGGCTAAGGTTTTTCAAACTTGGTTAAGTGGCTAATATAGGGAGCCATCTATTGGTAAAATCCTAACATGTAGTTAGTTACCAAAGAAATCCTAACTCAGATGCTGCCTTCTCAAGGGGAAAAAGAAACAGTCTTCTCTCTTAGTCACACTTGAAGCTCTATGTACAACAAAGCAGAACAGGAAGCACCAAAAACTTCTGGTCAAAAGTGCTGAAGTGTCCTTGAATTTCTTTGTATTGAATTAAATTTTCTTTCAAGGTAATGAATATTACAGTTTTACATTAATATGAGAGATTTAATTTAATGCTGGCAATGGACATATATGTGATTGAAACAAGGAACTTTTAAAAACACACGTGGCAGTGACTTAAGTGATAATGCATGGTCCTCACCTTTGAGAGTTACAGTTTATGTATTTTCCTCATTTTATTTGTTAGCTGACTTTGACTTGAAGCTGACATGCAGTTCTATATATACTTTTAGATAAAAGATACTGATTGAATCCAGGGTTCAGACCTTGCAAATCTTATAATGGTTTTCTTAGAGTGCTCAATGGAAAGTATAAATAAATATATTTGAAGAATAATGTCTCCCTCCTTGCTCCCACCGCAGTCCAGGGTGAGAAGCCAAGGGCATCACTCCATCATTTGTGCCCAGGCTCTTTCCCTTCCATGACTCCGCACTTTCTAGATTCTCAAAGTTGTGCAGCGGATGGGAAAAAATGTAGATGTAACAAAGTTTTTAGAGCTGTGTGACATCATCACTACCAGAATATAACTGTGTTGAAAGCAGTTCTCACTTTGTCTTATGGACTGAATTCTGTTTCCCTAAAGTTTACAGGTCAAAGATCTAACCACTGGTGTGATTATTTTTTGGAGATGGGCCCAGTTAGAGATTGTTTAGGTTAAATGAGGTCAATAGAGTGGGTAAGGACTGGAGTTACTACAAAATAAAGAAAAGATACCAGGGGCACACAGAGAGAAAATTCCAAGAGAAGGCCACTGTCTCTTGTAAACAAAATGGAGAGGCCTCAAGAAAACCTTTCCAATGCATAAAATTTCTATCAAGTTATCCACATGGTGCTTTTTGTTATTGCAACCTGAGCTAACTAATACACTTTGCCACACTAGTCATTTGGAATCGTGTATCATTGTATCATAAAGTTTTTTGAAATTTTCCTTAATTATTGTTTCAATTTAACTCTTTATTCCCATTGTCATTACTATTTATGGTCCAACTCTGTCCTATTTCTAATATAATTTCCTCCCAATCTAAGGAAGATTGGCAGAAAGCCATCAAAAATCAGTAATAATATGAACTTCTAGTTTAAAATCTTTCAAAGGCCATGCAGAGTTTTAGATAAAATTTAAATTACCCAGTATAAGGATGATAAACTTGGTTAAGCTCATCTATCTAATTCTATCTTCTACCCACATCTCTCATTCTCCACAAACATCTAATGTGCCAGCCCCAGAAAACAGCCTAAATCCTCCTGCATACAGTTGCTGTTTCTGACCTTACAGATTTCATTTTCCTAATGGTACATTGTCTCCACTTCTGTACTTGCCTACCACTATTCTCATACTCAGTTTAGAAATTCATCCCTTTGGAACATTATGTCTAATTTCTTTTTCTTCTATGGCTCTGACATAAGTTTTTCCTTCTTTGTGATTCAGTCAGTATATCTCTACAAATTTGATTCTACCATGCATCATATTTCTGTGGTGGTTTTAGCAGACTTCATCACTAGACTGTGACCTTTATGACAAGGGCTTTGTTTCAGAATAAATACTGAGTAAACATTTTTCACCAGCATGCACAAATGAATCTAAGACCCAGTTTACCTCTGTATCCATGGTTTTCAATCAAATGACCAAAAAAATTCACTACAGAAGTGGAAACAAATAAAGCTCTGTCATATTATGAACATAAATCCATTCAACTGTCTAGTGCTTTTATTTTCAAGTTGTCTTTAGTTGGATTTCAAAACCACAAAACGAGATTTACAACCACCTGCTTTCCTTGGAGCATAAAAGGTCATAAATATGTTGAAAGTTGCTATATCATTTCCTTTGAAGAAGCTGAATTCATTTATGTATCTCATTAAGCAACTATTTGAATGGGAAAAATAGGACTGTGTGGTCCACATCTTTAAAGATGTTAGTGGGTGGTGTGTTTTGCTAAACAACACTTCACCACCACCCTCTCAGGTCAACTATAATTCAACAGTGATGAAGATATCTAGACCACCTGCATTTAGTAGTTATGCTTAACTCTTTTAGACTGGGCCAACCTTTTTGGGAAAAAAGAACTGTGAACCAAGTGCATGGAATTAGTCCAAAAAAAAAAATTAGAAACAGGTGTGAGATATTTCCTGGGGAAAATGAAGCATTAATTTTTTCTAACTACCAGTAGATCATGCTATAGTTCTCAAAGAATTAGCTGCCTTAAAGCATTTTGACAAAAGAGTTAATTATAAACTCTTTTTTAAAGCCAATCTTTATAAAGCCCGTATGTCTGCATAAAAACATCAGATAATTAGGTAACCACAAAAACACTTTATTATCCTTTTATATCTCAGTGATAGCATACTCACTAGGCATAAGCTTATATGTAAAGCACAATTATAACGTGAAAAGTTTACAATTTAAATTTTATACTTGCCATACTTAAGTCTTGTAGAAAATGTCAGTATTTTAGAGTTTAATTTCATGTTTTTTGGAGGTTTTTTTTTTTTTATATGCCAGGGATTGAACTCATGACTTGGCACTTGCCAGAGAGGCACTTATGCCACTGGGCTAAATCTCCAACCCTAATCTTATGTATTTTTATGTCCCACTTTATTTATAAAAGCATCCGTCGTTGTGATTTTGAATAAGTTAACTGTTAAGCATTTTGAGCTACACTATCATTTAAGTGTTTAATTTAATATATCCTTGACTGAAGTGGACTCAGAGTAGTAGAAGAAAGGAGGCAGCAGACAGCTATTTCACAGTTTTGCTAAGAAGAGAATAGAAAAATGGGCCAGA
Source organism: Hydrochoerus hydrochaeris (assembly GCA_004027455.1). Lineage (NCBI taxonomy): Eukaryota > Metazoa > Chordata > Mammalia > Rodentia > Hydrochaeridae > Hydrochoerus > Hydrochoerus hydrochaeris. The sequence continues at coordinate 130,403 of PVLA01000042.1, read as the reverse complement.
AGATGGAGGAGGATGTGCCAATTGCAAATTATCCTTTGCATACAAGTATTTGAATTGTCATATGATGGTAACAACATCATGTACAAAGTTATGTACAGTATCAAGTTAAAAAATGTACAAAGTTGACTTTCTTAAAATCATTGTATAAAGCATAAAATGAACCATGACAGAAGTCTTCAGAGACATTTGGCTAGTACCAACAATATTAAACTAAAATAATTCAGTGAAATGAACATTAATATGAGGAACTTTCATGTCCAATCATGACTACCCAGAAATTGCTTCAGGTTTAAAAAGTATTGCCACATATGTACTTTAAAATAATTAAACCATGCACTTAATTATAGTAAACCAGGGAAGAACGTCAACCCAGTAGCTTTGCTCTTCATTTCTGACCTTTTACCTAACGATTCACTTTGTGGATCCCTGAACATGCAGGAGACCTTTTCCTCCAGCTGTGTTAAGGCTGCTCTGAGGTTTTCTGGGTCACACTTCACTCTACCAGTCAGAGCCTGCAACGGTTGCTAGCTGATTTTTGTCTGCATTCCAAACTCTTAAACTGGATGTAAAGCCTTCTCAAGTTGTAAGAGGTATAAAAGATTCAGATCTTTAGTTGCTGTTAACATCCCACACTTTTTTTTCTACTCTCAGCTATTTTTTTTTTTACTTCCCGAGAGTCCTTTGGTGTCTTCTTCTCACAGGTGGTGATCCAGATGCTGTGTGATAAGATGCATTCGTGCCACGAGCACTAGAGACAGTGATGAATGAAGCTGCCACTATTCTGATCCTTTGCCTCATCATGCCTGTGCACTAGAGAAGAGAATCCGTGTTTGCATTGCTGAGATGAGGTCAGGCACAGATTCGCAGTGTATGTGTGATAGTGTTTAGTGCAATGCGTCAAAGCATTCTTTGGACATTGTACTGCTTGCTGGAGCTGAGTGGTTATCTCAAAAGGGTCTACATTTGCTGCGAGGTGACAGGAAGAGATAATTAGGAAAGTGAGGCAGGAGACTGTCTGACTCTGTGAACTTACAAATAAGGACTCCTGCATTCATTTTTCCAGCAATTTATTTAAACTGCTCAAAATAAATACCATTTAAAAGAAAAGCTGTTTCAAAACAGTCTCACCTTCATCCTCTGGCCTGGTGTTTTTAAATGTAAAAATGGCATTATTCACTTGAGACAGCAGAAATACAAGACTAAAAACTGGTCGAACAACTTGCCCATGTCCGTTTTCAAAGGTATGTGAAATGACTTCTGTGCAGATCAAATTTTCTTTTCTTTTCATGTGTGGTTTGAAATTCCTGTAGTGGGTCTTGGACTAATTCCTGATGATAGAAAATAAAAATTAGGTACCTTATGTGCACAGATTAACTTTCTTATGTCTGGACCCTGTTCGACTCTGTGGCAAAATATAAAGCAAGGTGCTAATTGCTTTATATTAGTTACTTATTAGTGACACAAAATTTAAAAAGTTTTTTCAGATGCTTGCTTTATTTATAACTATATAACTATTTAGTATACTGAATTTATATCTGACTCCTCAGGCTCAGTAATATTTGAACCAGTTATCTTAATACTGAATACCCCATACAATTATAATGTAAGATTATTTTAGTATATCATTACAGATAAAACTTTATAGTTCTCTCTTTTGGCCAGTAGATGAAAAATATTTCCAATGAGTGACCTGCATTGTGATTAATTGCTTGTTTTCATGACTGACAAAATTGTTTAGAAGATCATCCTTACCATAACATGTTCAAAATTATCAGATGGGAACATCCACATAACAGTGCAGTTCATTGCTGAGTGTCTCCCAAGTTTACCCCTGGTAAACTGGTTTTTCTTTGGACAAGCCTTTTGCTCCATCTGCCATGAAATTCATTTATTTCCTTTGCAATGTTCCCGTAGATCTTTGTACATCTTACTTTCGAATTACACAGTCAGATGTGTATAATCCCTGTCCATATAATATCTGCAAACTGACACATAAAAACTGCATGTATTTAGGGATACCATGTAATGTTTAGATACAAGTATACCTTTGTAATATTCACTTAGTATAATCATAGTTATCTCAAGTATCACTTCTTTATGGTAAAAATATTTCAGACTCTTCTATCTCTAAAAAAACTATAAAGCATATTGTTGATATGTATAGAAACCATATGGTCCAAAGGGACTACAGAACTTTCCCATATCCCCTCTTACTGTAACCTAGCACTCATTACTCAGTCTTTCCCTACCCCTCTCTCCACTCTGTTCCCGGACTCTGGTAACCACCATTCTGCCATCAGCTTGTAAGAGATTAACTTTTTTTTTTCATAATTTTTTATTTAAAGAGAAAAAAAAAAAACAGGAAAAAGGAAGAAATATTACAGAATTTCAGGAAAAGAAGATAAATAGTAAGAAATAACTAGTTGATACATTACATATTGTTCTTTTAGAAATAGTTATTCAAGTTACAGAATTAAAGCACACAAAGTGGACACTAAAGCAGTGAGAGTGCAAACAGATCTGTTCAGCAATCCAACAAGAGCCTAGAAATATGGTCATCAATCCCACACATCTAAACATACATGCAGTTATATATTTTATAGCACTTCCTATTTCCTCTTTTTTTACAATAGCAATTATACATTTAAAAAATTTTATTTAAAGAGAAGAAAAAAAAGACAAAACAGAAAAAGGGTAGCAATAATACAGAATTCTAAAAGAAAGAAAAAGGAGAATGAGAAAAAGCCCCACTAAAAAATCAGTAATTTATAAATTACGTACTGTCATCCTGGATGTAGTTGTTCAAGTTACAAAGTTAAAGGGTACATAGTAAATATTCAAACAGTCAGACTACAAACAGTTCTGCTCAAAGATCCAACAAAGGTTCAGCAATATGGTCATCTATTTTACACATTCAAACATACATGCAGTTATATCCTTTAGAGCACTTTCTTTTCCTCTCTTTTTTACAATAGCAATTACACATTTTGGTTTTCTTACACTTATAGTTCTTATTTGCTTTTTACACTAGAGGGACAATATGATATTTATAAATATGATTCTTATTTATTTGACTAATGAGGGTAGCCTCAAGTTGTCTCCATTTGCCTATGAAGGCCTGAAGATCATGTGTTTTTATAGCTGGGTAATATTCCATTGTATAAAAATGCCACATTTTTTTCATCCATTCTGTAGTTGATGGGCATCTTGGTTGTTTCCAGGATTTAGCTATCACAAATTGTGCAGCTATGAACATGGGTGCACATATATCACTGTGATATGAACTTTTCAGTTCTTTGGGGGAAAATACCCAGGAGGGGGATAGCTGGATTGAATGGAACTTCCAATCCTAGTCTTCTGAGAATTCTCCATATGGATTTCCATAGTGGTTGCACCAGTCTACATTCCTGCCAACAGTGGAGCAGTGTTCCATTTTCCCCACAGCCTCACCAACATTTGTTATCAGTTGATTTCTTGATGGCAGGTATTCTTTCTGGAGTGAGGTGGAATCTCAATGCTGTTTTAATTTGCATTTCTCGAATGACCAGTGATGGCAAATATTTTTTCATGTATTTATTTGCCATTTGCATATCTTTCTCTGAGAACTGTGTGTGCATCTCAGATGCCCATTTTTGGAGAGGGTCTTTGAATTTGGGGAGCTTGATGTTTTTCAATTCTTTATATGTTCTGGGCACAAGTCCTTTGTCTGAGGGGTAGCTGGTTAAAATTCTTTCCCACTCTGTGGGTTTTCTTTTCACTCTGTTGGTGATTTCCTTTGAAGTGCAGAAACTTTTCAATAATGTGAGATCCCATTTGTTGATTCTTTGAAGTGTTTCCCATGCAGTTTGCATTTTGTTTCTGAATTCTCTGCCTACCCCTATGTCTCCAAGACTTCTACCTACCTTGTCTTCCAGTAGATTTAGTGTTCCTGTTTTAATATTAAGGTCGTTGATCCATTTAGACTTTACTTTTGTGCATGGTGATATGCATGGATCTAGTTTCAGTCTTCGTCATGTAGAGAGCCAATTTTTTCAACAGCGTTTATTAAAGAGACTATCCTTCTTCAGTGGACATATTTAGCCCCTCTGTCAAATATCAGGTGGCAGAGTGTCTTTGTAGTTGTGCTTGCATCTTCTAATCTGTTCCACTGATCCTCAGGTCTATTTCTTTGCCAGTACCAAGCTGATTTGATCACTGTGGCTTTATAGTACTGTTTCAAGTCAGGAATTGAGATCCCTCCTGCCTTGCTTTTGTTGCCTAGAATTGCCTTTGCTATTCTAGGTTTCTTCTGTTTCCAAATGAATTTTAGGAGTGTTTTATCTAAATCTGTGAGGTATGTCAATGGTATTTTGATTGGGAGTGCATTAAATCTGTATAACAGTTTTGGGAGTATAGCCACTTTCACAATGTTGGTTCTTCCTAATCAAGAGCAAGGAATGTCCTTCCACTTTCTAATATCCTCTTCAATCACCTTTTTCAGCGTAGTATAATTTTCAGCATATAGGTGTTTTACATTTTTAGTTAGATTGATTCCTAAGTATTTCATTTTTTTACACGTTATTGTAAAGGGCAATATTTCCATAATTTCTCTCTCAGTGAGTTTTTGTTTGTGTACAAGAATGCTATTTATTTTTGAGCATTGACTTTGCATCCAGCTACACTACTGAACTTGTTTATTGTTTCTAGCAGTCTTTTAATGGAGATTTTTGGGTCTTCTATATAGAGTATCATGTCATCTGCAAATAGTGATAATTTAACTTCTTCCTTTCCTATCTTTACTCCTTTTATTTCTCTCTCTTGTCTGATTGCTCTGGTTAGTGTTTCCAGAACTATGTTGAAAAGGAGTGGTGATAGTGAACATCCTTGTCTTGTTCCTGATTTTAAAGTGAAAGCTTTCAGTTTTTGTCCATTTAGTGTAATGTTGGCTGTTGGTTTGTCATAGATGGTCTTTATAAGGTTGAGGTAGACGCCATGTATTCCAAGTTTCTGAAGGGTTTTTATCATGAACATGTGTTGGACTTTGTCGAAAGCTTTTTCTGCATCTATTGAGATGACCATATGCTTTTTGTTTTTGGCTCTGTTGATGTGGTGTATTACATTTATTGATTTGCGTACGTTAAACCATCCCTGCATTCCTGGAATGAACCCCACTTGGTCATGATGTATAATCTTCTTGATGATTTGCTGTATTCTATTTGCCAGTATTTTGTTGAGAATCTTTGGATCAACATTCATTAGTGAGATTGGCCTATAGTTCTCTTTTTTGGTTGCATCTTTCTCTGGTTTTGGTATCAGAGAAATACTTGCCTCCAGGAATGATTTAGGGAGGATTGCTTTCTTCTCAATTTCATTGAAGAGTTTAAGGAGTACTGGCATCAGATCTTCTCTAAATTTCTTGTAGAATTCAGCTGTGAATCCATCAGGACCTGGGCTTTTCTTTGTTAGTAAGTTTTCATTATGATTTTGATTTGCATTTCCCTGACAATTAGCAATATTGAGCATTTTTTTACATCTGTTGTCACCATGTCTATTTCAATTTATTGTTTATTGCACATTTGTATTCTTCTTTATTGATAGAAGTTCTTTAAGTATTAAAGATATTAACTACTAGTCAGATGTATAGTTGGTAAATATTTCCATTCTGTAGATTTTCTCATTACTCTGTTGATTGTTTCCTTTGGTGTGCAGAAGCTTTTGAATTTGATGAAGTCCTATTTGTTTATTTTTGCACTTTTTCCCTGTGTTTTTGGAATTTTATCAAAAAAAAAAGTTTTCTCATTTAGTGTCTTGAAAGATTTCTACTATTTTTTTCCTAGTACTTTCATAGTTTTTAGGTGTTGCATTTAAGGTTTTAATTCATTTTGAGTTGAGCTTTAAAGATGGTGAAAGAGAAGGGTACAGTCTCATTCTTTGCATGTAAATATTATGGTTAGGATGTTAAATGTTCCCCTAGCCCAGTGATTTGATCAATGGTGTTATTGGGAGGTGGTGGAAACTGTTCCAAGAGTTGAGGCCTAGAAGGAGGAAGTTAGTCACTAAGGATGTTGTTTTGGCTATTTGGGTTGTGTGTGTGTGTGCATGTGTGTGTGTGTGTACACACATGTATTTTAAGTTTTTTGGTGAAAAATGGCATTGGTCTATGCAGTGTTTACCCAATGTCTTTTGTGTGCTTTTGCAATCCCAAATTGTAAAAATTTCTCAGGGTGTGAGAGATGGAAGGGAATCAGTTTCTCTACCCTACTATTACCACCTTCTCCTTAAAACCTTTTTCTTTTTTATTTTTCTGTTTGGAAAAATTTTATGCCCAATAACCAAAAGACTGACTGACTCATTTCCTTCTGGTTTTGCCTAAATATCTCAAGAGAAAGAATTTCCTGACCAATTTATTTAAAGGTTTTTCTAAAGTATAATTTCTGTCCAATTTTGGACAGGTACCAAAGATTCATTTACCTCATTAGTTAATGAGGGGTGTTTAGCAATAAGATCTCATTAATAAAGTATCCATACCAGTTCAAAAGAAACACTGAGAAATGTGAATGTATGTATAAATGTACTGTATTTGTAAGCCTACATGCATATAGTCAGAAATGCTGAGATGAAGTTACTAATGTATGCCAGACTCATAAATTTTCCATATGAAGATAAAAGTGATTGGCTTGATCCTTTTACAGGTGTAAAATTAGTTGACAATGTAACAGACAAAATTCAGTTGGACAACAATTATTTTCACTGCTGTGTTTTTTCTGTTAGCTCCTATCCATACAGAACTGTAAAATGGCTGAGCCAATGAAAAGTACGAAGTGCAGAGTGTAATGTCAACAGGGTAGGAGACCAGAGAACAAAGGAAAATCTTAGTCTCCTCCAGTTATGTTCATGACAAGTCATCCTCGGGGATCCAGATGGCCTCATACCTTTGACCTTGTGGAATACTTACCCAGATATGAAGTGTGAAGTCAACGAAACGTCAGAACAGATGATTCTAAAACTTGGATTCCAGAGTAGGAACTCAGTAGCCCAGATCTTGTAGCTTCAAAGGCCTTCTGCCATATGCCTTATTTTACTAATCTATTTCTTCAATATCATTCTTCATTTTCATTACACTGTAAATTCTACACGGTCAAGAGTCTTTACCTGTTTTATTCACAACAGGTCAGCCCCTGAAAAAGACTTGACAAATAGAAGATGCTTATAAATATGATTAAATAATTGAATTATATATTCATAAATGATTGAATTACATATTCATAAATAGATATTGAACAAAAATTGATGGTTTAGGCAATATTGAAGCCAAAAACATAAACCCTTCAGTACAGAAACATTTTCTAAAATTTTTAATTTTATAACAATATTTAGTATAGTGACAAACACATCATATCTTTAAAATAGTTTTATTCAGTTATAATTTATATACAATGCAATTCACCCATTTAAAGTTTACTATTGAATAGTTTTTATGTATTTACAAATACCTACAACCACCACTGCCCCTAATTTTACAGCAACATATTGCTTTAGAGGAGATTCCTAAAACTGAAATATGGTCCTTCAGTTGTTCTGCTATAAAATACTTAAATGAAATAAGTACTATTTTGAAGAATAAACTTTAATTATGTTTCTGTATAATTTGTTGCTAGAGAAAATTTTAAAGTTATCACTTTCATAGATATTCTGAGAAAAAAAATTGCATGGAAAAAATAAACACCTAGAGTTATAGATTACCTAATTAGAAGTATTTTACAGTTTATTGTGGCTACAGTCTTTAAGTCAATAATTCCCACTTGTGTTTTCTAAAAGGTGTTTTAAGGCTATGAGGTGATCTCAAGGAGTTATTACATTAAAAGACATCACTATTTTTATGTGACACCATAAGCTAAACCAAACAAAAAATAAAAAGCACTTTTATTCAACTTGAATTTTACTTTTTAAACTTATGAATTGTACTTTCAAAAGTAAGCAAAGAAAGTCTAGACCATCAAGACAAAATTATTGATAAAATTTAACTATGTCTTCATTTTCTGAGTTCTTTTTTTATCCCTTAATTAGTCTGTGGTCTTTTTCCATTGAAAATAGGACATTCATTCTTTCACGAAGTCCTTGACAAAGAAGAAATTTCTTTGAGTTTTAAAATAAGTTCAAAATATAAATAAAGTAAAATGAAATAAGTACAGTTTTTTTTTTGAGTTCTTAGAAAAATTATAGCCTAAAATCAAGTGCTTTTGATTTGTAAAAAAATTAACTTTGTTGTCTGAGGGAATGGTTTTCTTCTAAATTCTGAAATCCAAACTACACTACTGGAACCAAGAAGTCACAACAAACAAAACAAAACTGTAGTATTGGAGGGATGAGAACCAGGACAATTGCTCTCTGCAAAGCAGAGAATTCTAGAGGAAGACAAGGGAGCGATCGCAGAGGTGAAGACTTCAATCTGCTCAGCTCTGAAATCTCACGGAGTAGTGTTGGAACACTGAGCTAAGTCCCCGTGGTTTCACATTGTCAGGCTCATCCTCAAGCTTCCTGGATGTTGACCAGAGAGTGAAAGCCTTTTAAACTATTGCCAGACATTCACTGCACTAGAGTATGAGGACTGAAAAATGCTGAGACATACTTAGGGGCAAAGACTGGGTGTTTGGGGCAGTAGTTGAGCTCTTGCCTTTCAAGTTGGGGATGCACAAATAAAAGGCTCAAAGATAGTATCACATGAGCCCACACAGGTTGGGTCCCTATTGCTGAGAAAAAGGTCTGTCTTAACCCCCACTAAGGTGTGGTCCCAGTGCAGTACTCACAGGACCTGCAGGATTGCTAGGCCTCCTGGTGTGCACACAGGTGGGAAGAAAACCTAGAAGAAATCTGTTAAACAAATTTGGTTATGTTGTGAATGTCTGTATGATATTCAACTCATTATTTAAATTCTCTGAAAAAATCTTTATTAATTTAAAAAGGAGAATTAAGCTATATGTTTTATGGGGTTGTTAGTACAATTAAATGAGATGGGGACTATGAGTGAGTGTGTGTGTGTGTGTGTGTGTGTGTGTGAGAGAGAGAGAGAGTGGGTGTGTTACTGTGCACAACATGATGTGTAGGTACATCGCAGCTGGAATAATCCAGGTCTATTATCCTGGTTTCTCTGTCTACCCCACTACAATGGAAGAAAGAAAAATAATTCTAAACAAATTAGACCCTCTGATACATTCTTTACCTTAGATGCTAAAGACCACCTACCTTATTAACATAGCTCTTCTCATCTTCTTCCTTTAATGAAAATGACAATGAAATCTATAGTGGTCATAATTTAGTGAATCCTTGTGTCCTGGATTTCCCACATGAGCAATTAAATACTAATAGTTGAACATCTGCGAGAAAGTTAGAATAGCCTTTTATTAAGACATAAAGAAAATAACAATAATATGATTATGAGTTATCATTAATGTGTGCAGTTGCCTGTTATATTATCAACATTTTAACATAGCAGACAGGAGAGCTGGGATAAGAGCCAGATAAGGTAAATGAACACAAGCTGTCCTTTTGCAGCTTGTCATTTCAATGCAAGTTTTAGCAAAGCTAATTTTTGACAGTCTATTTCTAAACTATGTAACTAAAAGCCACAAATCCATCATCTGGGTATTTAAGCTTAAATGACATAAAGCTCCCCTCAACTCAAACTACAATGATTATCAAATGGAACCCAAATGACCTGGAAACAGAGTTGGAAAGAGTGTTATTTTCTATTTAAATACCAATGAAAAGATTAAAAAATTAAGACTAATGAGGAGTTAGTTATACAAGTATAATGTATCTGCCTTTGTTCCTAGTTCCTTACCTTCTTTAAAACTCGCGTTGATATACCTACCTCATCCTGAAAATGTTTCTGTGTAACATCAACTAATTGCAACCCTATCTTTATTTAGGAGTCTTTTAGCATTTATAGACATAGCTTGTCCCATTGTCTAGTTGTTATGGTTTGTATCTAGGTGTTGCCGCCCCCCACAAGCCTCATGCAGTCACAGAAGTGGCTGAGTCTAGTGTTTGTGACTGGTTCTCTGTCTAGTGTGGGATTGGAGGTCTGAGTACTGCATCTGCCCATGGTTGGGGAGTTGGCATACAATATAAGGGGAGGAAGCAGGCATGCTTTCTCCCTTTTTTTTTTTTTTAACCTCTTTCACTCTTTTTGCTTAAGGCTGCCATAAACGGCTTCCCCTCAGCCATGCCACCCTGCCTTGGAGTCAGCTGAGTATGGACTGAAACCTCAAAAACCATAAGAAATAAACCTTTCCTTCCTTCATTGTGAATGTCAGGTATTTTGTCTCAACAATAAGAAACAAGTCACCAAGACACTAGTGAATGCCCACATTAATGCCACGTGATGTCTATTAGTTATTTCATAGATGTATTTCTTTTCATTGTAAGCTTTGTGAGGAGAACAATAGTACTTTTCATTTTGTTATAGTGATTGATTTTTTTCATTTGTTACTCCTTGGTATTTATTTAAACTTCATAGATATTTTATGCAGAGTACATCCAAAATTATGAGTGAGTCAAAACACTGTTCAAACAGATATGAATGTTCTGAAAACACTTTTGTAATGAAACATCCATATTTACTGTATGGTGAAGAAGTATGGGTCCTGTGGTAAGTCTATTTTAAATATTATTTGAAATGTAGCTCCTAAAAGTAATAAGAGGAGCATATTTCAAATACCATAAATGAGTAAAAATTTAAAATTTCTCTTTCTTCAAGACCACTCTTTACTTAGAACTTTGGCATAGGTTCAGGTTGTTTTCATTCCCTTTTCTTTATTTTAGCCAAATACTTTTCATAATGTTTGGCCCTGTGCCTTTGTACTTGCTCTCAAATCTTATCAGATGAAATCCTCATCTTCAGAAATATTTTTAGTTTAATTTCATAATTAATTGGCAAAACTGGGAATATATTCAAGGATGATTGAATACCAATTTATCCCTAACAATTGTGTGCTTAATGTTTCTTGAATTCTTTTTTTTATTTAAAGAGAAAAAAACAGAAAAAGGATAGAAATATTACAGAATTTCAAGAAAAGAAGATAAACTAAGAAATCACTAGTTGATAAATTACATATTGTTCTTTTAGAAATAGTTTTTCAAGTTACAAAATTAAAGCACAAAATGTGGACACAGAAGCAGTGAGAGTGCAAACAGATCTGGTCAACAATCCAACAAGAACCTAGAAATATGAATATCAATCTCACACACCTAAACATACATGCAGCTATATCTTTTATAGCGCTTCCTATTTCCTCTTTTTTTTACAATAGCAATTATGCTTTTTAAAAATTTTATTTAAAGAGAAGAAAAAAAACCCAAAAAGGGTACTGACTAAGGGTAGCAACAATACAGAATTCTACAAGAAAGAAAGAAAAAAAAAGGAAAATGAGAAAAAGCCCCACTAAGAAATCAGTAGTTTATAATTACATACTGCCATCCTGGATGTAGTTGTTCAAATTACAGAGTTAAAAGGTACATACTAAACATTCAAACAGTCAGACTACAAACAGTACTGCTCAAAGATTCAACAAAGATTCAGCAATACGGTCATCTATTTTACACACTCAAACATGCATGCAGTTATATCCCTTAGAGCACTTTCTTATCCTCTCTTTTTTACAATAGCAATTACACATTTTGGTTTATTAAACTTGTAGTTCGTATTTACTGTTTACACTAGAGACACAATATGATATTTATAAATATGATTCTTATTTATTTCTCTAATGAGGATACACTCAAGCTGTCTCCATTTACCTATGAAGGCCTGAAGATCATCCTTTTTTATAGCTGAGTAATATTCCATTGTATAAAAATGCCACATCTTTTTTATCCACTCTGCAGTAGCTGGGCATCTTGGTTGTTTCCAGGATTTAGCTATCACAAATTGTGCAGCTATGAACATAGGTGTGCATATATCATTGTGATATGAACTTTTCATTTCTTCTGGGAAAATACCCAGGAGGTGAATAGCTGGATTGAATGGGGCTTCTAATCCCAGTCTTCTGAGAATTCTCCATATGGATTTCCATAGTGGTTGCACCAGTCTACATTCCTGCCAACAGTGGAGCAGTGTCCCTTTTTCCCCGCAGCCTTGCCAACATTTGTTATCGGTTGATTTCTTGATGGCAGCTATTCTTTCCGGAGTAAGGTGGAATCTCAATGCTGTTTTAATTTGCATTTCTCAAATGACCAGTGATGGTGAACATTTCTTCATGTATTTATTTGCCACTTGTATATCTTTCTCTGAGAACTGTGTGTTCATCTCAGATGCCCATTTTTGGAGAGGGTCTTTGAATTTGGGGAGCTTGATGTTTTCCAATTCTTTATGTTCTGGACACAAGTCCTTTGTCTGAGAGGTTGCTGGCTAAAATTTTTTCCACTCTGTGGGTTTTCTTTTCACTCTGTTGGTGATTTCCTTTGAAGTGCAGAAACTTTTCAGTAATATGAGATCCCAGTTGTTGATTCTTTGAAGTGTTTCCTGTGCAGTTTGCGTTTGGTTCATAAATTCTCTGCCTACCCTTATGTCTCCAAGACTTCTACCTACCTTGTCTTCCAGTAGATTTAGTGTTTCTGTTTTAATATTGAGGTCTTTGATCCATTTAGACTTTAGTTTTGTGCATGGTGATAGGCTTGGATCTAGTTTCAGTCTTCGGCATGTAGAGAGCCAATTTTTCCAACACTATTTATTAAAGAGGCTGTCCTTCTTCCAGTGGACATATTTAGCCCCTTTGTCAAATATCAGGTGGCTGAATGTCTTTGTAGTTGTGCTTGCATCTTCTAATCTGTCCCATTGATACTCAGGTCTATTTCTTTGCCAGCATCAAGCTGATTTGATCACTGTGGCTTTATAGTACTGTTTCAAGTCAGGAATTGAGATGTCTCCTGCCTTGATTTTGTTGCATAGATTTTCCTTTGCTATTCTAGGTTTCTTCTGTTTCCAAATGAATTTTAGTAGTATTTTCTCTAGATCTGTGAGGTATGTCAATGGCATTTTGATTGGGATTGTGTTAAATCTGTATATCAGTTTTGGGGAGTATGGCCATTTTCACAATGTTGGTTCTTCCTAACCAAGAGCAAGGAATATCCTTCCATTTTCTAATATCTTCTTCAATCTCATTTTTCAGTGTAGTATAATTTTCAGCATATAGGTCTTTTACATTTTTAGTTAGGTTGATTCCTAAGTATTTCATTTTTTTAGATGTTATTGTAAAGGGCAATATTTCCATAATTTCTCTCTAAGTGAGTGTTTTGTTTGTGTACAGGAATGCTATTGATTTTTTGAGCATTGACTTTGTATCCAGCCACACTGCTAAACTTGTTTATTACCCCTAATAGTCTTTTAATGGAGATTTTTGGGTCTTCTATAGAGAGTATCATGTCATTGCAAATAGTGATAATTTAACTTCTTCCTTTCTTATCTTCACTCCTTTTTCTCTCTCTCTCTCTTGTCTGATTGCCCTGGCTATTGTTTCCACAACTATGTTGAAAAGGAGTGGAGATAGTGGACATCCTTGTCTTGTTCTTGATTTTAAAGTGAAAGCTTTCAGTTTTTGCCCATTTAGTATAATGTTGGCTCTTGGTTTGTCATAGATGGCCTTTATAAGGTTGAGGTAGATGCCGTGTATTCTGAGTTTCTGAAGGGTTTTTTATCATGAACATGTGTTGGACTTCGTCGAAAGCTTTTTCTGTGTCTATTGAGATGACCATGTGGTTTTTGTTGTTGGCTCTGTTGATGTGGTGTATTACATTTATTGATTTGGGTATGTTAAACCATCCCTGCATTCCTGGAATGAACCATACTTAGTCATGATGTATAATCTTCTTGATGATTTTCTGCATTCTATTTGCCAGTATTTTGTTGAGAATCTTTGCATCAATGTTCATTAGTGAGATTGGTCTATAGTTCTCCTTTTTCGTTGGATCTTTCTCTGGTTTTGGTATCAGAGAAATACTTGCCTCCAGGAATGATTTAGGGAGGATTGCTTTTTTTCTCAATTTCATTGAAGAGTTTAAGGAGTACTGCCACAAAAATCTTCTCTAAATTTCTTGTAGAATTCAGCTGTGAATCCATCAGGACCTGGGCTTTTCTTTGTTAGTAAGTTTTTAATTACAGTTTCAATTTCAATAGCTGACATTGGGTTGTTCAAAATTGCTATATCTTCTTGGCTGAGCTTTGGTAGTTCATATGTTTCTAGAAATCTGTCCATCTCCTCTGTGTTTCCCACTCTATGTGAGTAGAGATCTTCAAAATAGGTATTCACGATCTTTGGCATTTTCATAGGATCTGTAGTAACTTCTCTCTTTTCAGTTCTTATAGCATGAATTTGGTTTTTTTCTTTCTTTCTCTTGATAAGCTTCACGAGGGGTTTGCCAATTTTGTTTATTCTCTCAAAAAAACAGCTTTTTCCTTTGTTAATTCTTTGTATTGTTTTTTTAGTTTCAATTGCATTGATTTCTGCTCTAATCTATACAACTTCCTCTTTTCTATGAGCTTTGGGTTTAGCTTGCTCTTCTTTTTCTAGAAGTTTAAGATGGAGCATTAGGTTAATTATTTGTGCTCATTCTGTTTTCTTGATATGCCAGTTTATTGCTATTTATTTCCCTCTGAAGACCACTTTCAATGCATCCCATAGATTACAGTATGTTGTTTCTATGTTTTCATTGAATTATAGGTATTGCTTTATTTCTTCTTTAATTTCATCTGTAGACCACTGGTTGTTCAAAAGGCTGTTATTTAATTTCCATGTATTTATGCAGTTTTTGCAATTTCTTTTGCCATTAATTTCCAGTTTCAGTGCACTATGGTCAGATATTATGCATGGGATAATTTCAATACCTTTGCATTTACTTAAGAGTGTTTTATGGGATAATATATGGTCTATTTTGGAGAATGTCCCATGTGCAGCTGAGAAGAATGTGTATTCTGATGTGATTGGGTGGAACACTCTGTAAGTCCAATTGCTCACAGGTATGATTCAGTTCTGTTATTTCTTTGTTGACTTTTTGTCTAGTTGATCTATCTCTTTTTGACAATGGGCTGTTAAGATCTCCTATTATAACTGTGTTCTTGTGTATTTGGTTTTTCATGTCCATTAGTATCTGTCTTATATAGTTGGGTGCTCCTGTATTTGGTGCATATATATTTATAATTGTTAGTTTTTCCTCTTAAATTTTTCCAGTAACAAGTATGTAGTGACCTTCCCTATCTCTTTTAATCATTTTAGGTTTGAAGTTCATGTTGTCTGCAAATAGAATAGCTACCCCTATTTTTTTCTGGGTTCCTGTTGCATGGAATACTGTTTTCCACCTTTGACTTTTAATCTATGACTTTCTTTTTGGGTCAGATGTGTTTCTTATATACAGCATATTGTGGGGTTCTGTTTCTTGATCCCTTCTGTCAATCTATTTCTTTTTATAGGTGAATTGAGGCCATTTATATTTATACATATCACTGATATGTGCTGGCTCGACTTTGCCATGTTATGTTCCAGTTGTTTCTTTCTGCTTTTCCTCTTATTTAATTACTTATCCTACCTGGTGGTTTGTTTCTGTTGTTGTTTTGGGGATTTTGGTCATTTTTGTCTCTGTCTAGTGTGTTCTTCAGTACTCTTTCTAGGGTTGGTTTTGTGGACATGAAGTTCTTCAGTTGTTCTTTGTCATGGAAGTATCTTTTTTCTCCATTAAATTTGAATGAAAGTTTGGCTGGACGCATCAGTCTGGTTTGAAGGTTGTTTTCTTTCAGGGCTTGAAATACCTCACTCCAATCTCTTCTTGTGTTGAGTGTTTGTGCTGAAAAGTCTGCCACTATTCTAATGGGCTTTCCTTAATAAGTGAGTTGTGTCTTTTCTCTGGCAGCTTTTAGTATTCTGTTTTTATGCTGTATGTCTGAGATCTTAATTATTATGTGTCTGTGTGTGCATTTATGTTGATTGTGACTGTTTGGAGTTCTAGATGTCTCATTTATCTGCATATCAGATTCTATCCCCATGTTTGGGAAATTTTCTTCTATTACTTCTGTAAATACTTTATGTATGTCATTTCCCTGCACTCCTGTGTCTTCGCTAATACCCATTATTCTTATATTGTTGCTCTTGGCATCATCATGAAGCTTCTGGATTGTCATTTCATGTTGCTTTGTTATTTTTAAAAGTTCTATCCTTTCCTGATCACTAATTGTGGTCCTGTCCTCACAGTCTGAAATCCTATCCTCAGCTTCCTTTAGGGGGTTTTGCATGCTTTCAATAGAATTTTTTGTTTCTTGGATGCCTCTTTGAGTTTGTTTCATGAATTCTGCTTGTTTCCTATATTGTTCATTCAAAGTTTCAATCAGTTTTCCATGCTTTTGTACTTTTTTCTGTAGTTCTTCTTTAGCTCCATTCAACTACTCTTTTACTAAAGTTGTTATTTCTATCTTTACATGGGAGACTACTTCTAATTTGATTTCCTCTATGGCCTAATGAAGTTTTTTTTTCCACTCACTTTCGTTTCAGAGGTTCCCGTTGTGTTACTTTTGGGGTCCTCTATTTCAATGTCTCCTATACTTGCTTCTGGTGTTCTATATGTTTGAGACCACATTTTGCTTTTTCATTTTGTCATTTTCACTCTTCCTGATGTTTTCTATGTGTAGGAGGGGATCACACACACTCTTTTCAGACTCACCAAAATCTTACATTTAGTTGGAGGGTGTTTTACTACTGGCCCTGTTTATCCACTGTACTCCTCTATTTTAGGGGCATACTCACCACCCTGATAAAGTTAACCCACTGTGGTCCAAGGTTCACCATCTGGGAGCAAAGTTCCAAATTTTTTCACATTAACTGGAGCCTGCTGAGGTCTTCTGATGTTCCAAGTGGGAGGACAGGCCCAGGAGAAGCAGTCCAGTGCAGTTTTCAGTCTTGGCTGGGCTTCCAAGATGTTCCTGGTGGCAGGGTGCACCCACAAGGGAGGTTCCAGCCAGCCTACATCTGAGGCAGGCCTCCTCAATGTTCCCGGTGGCAGGGAGGGGCCCTCAGGGGAGGCTCCAGGCAGCCCACACCTGATGTGGGCCTCCTGGATGTTCTTGGTGTCAGGGTGGGCCTTCAGGGGAGGTACCAGGCAGCTTATGCCTGATGCAGGCTTCCGCTCTTGAATTCTTTAAGAATGAAAAAGAAATCAGTGGAAATTATCTATTTTTAAGAGAATGGGAAAAGTTGTCATTTTATAACTGGAGTAATAAAATCCTTTTTATTCCTGGGCTTGCAATGCTTTATTTAGAAATCTTTAACCTATATTTCAAAGAATTCCATCTTTTTAAGGCAGGAATGACAGAATTTCTACTTGCAAATTATTCCAATGATCATTTGGTCCACTCAGTTATTCAGAGTTAAAATCCATTTTGCATAATTGACTTTTTTTTTTTTGTGGAACCAGGAATTGAACTCAGGACCTTGCACTTTCCAAGCAGACACTATGCCACTGAGCTATACGCTGGCCATTGTCAATCTTTTTTTTAACTTCTGTAGTGAAGAGGAATTTATTACTGTATTATTTTCCAAGGCAAGCATTCCATTTTCAGAAATATCATAAAATTAGTTCTTGGATTTAAGAAAAGTTATTACTCAGTGCTCAACTTGGAACTTTGACCCACTGGGCTTATTTTAAGTCTGAGTGTGTTATTATACAAGTGTATGTATTCTTTCATTTCAAATGAAATTTAAACAGAGTCATTTGCCTCTTACTAACTTTTTTCTAAAATAAACCTCTTCAGTTACTTCAACAGTTCTCTATAACATGTGGTTTTATGTTTTTTCATCAACTTTTTGGATTTTCTTCCAATTATATTCTATTTGATCAGTTTCTTCCTGAAGTATAAAATCTTGAAGGGAAGAAAATAGTTCAGATGAATTTTAAAATCTTTCTAGTAGAGTCTTTTGTATGTTTTATTTGAAACTCTTAATTTGTTACAGAATAATTTTGTGGTAGTGAGTTAAGATTTACATTAAAGTTACTGCTCACAAAATGTGGACATCTCATTTAATTATTTATTTCAGACATCACTTCCTAGTTTATAAAGAACCAAAAATTCATGTAGAGTGATCACCTCAAGGCGTAGTTGCTGTTTAAGTGGAAGGGCACAGTTCCCAGTGTTGATTTCTTGTGTAAAAACCACATCTATTTTTCTTATAATATCAAAGGAGGCCTTGCAGTGTGAGGTGCAAGCCAAATATTCAGATGTTTTTTTCTGAATCCAGCAAGTAGAATGAGTGTGAAGAAGTGGTTCTGATAAAGTGAGAATTCTAGTGTTAATACTCTAACCCATCACGATGCCACTTCTTTTGGTATGAAGACAATGGAATAACAGTATCAATAATTGGACCAAAATCATTATGGATAAAAGAGATAAAAAACTGAATAAAATTCAGCTCTGAATTTTATTACTTCAGTGTGAAGAGTAGCACTAATTCATGTTATGATTTAGATATGCATATTTTTCTTCCCTTTCACTTTTCAGTAATTTATAGGTAGACATTCCAGATTCATAGTGTTGAAGTTGTGATTAATATTAATGGAAACCATACTTTAACAAAACCACATATGATATTTGTAATTTATAGTTAACAGTTTGAATCTATCATCCTCATAATTTTCAAGTAAAATAAATCATCATAGATCATAGTAATTGAGTTAATGGTCTTTTATTATGATAAAAAGAAATTATTGGTGGATCTACATGTTTTCTCTTCAATGAGAAATTTTAGGATAATGATAGAGGCTCAGGAAATTAAGGCAAGACTGCTTATAAAAAATTGGTCATGTATTTGGAATTTTGTCTCAGAAACAATAAAAGCTCACAGTCACTTCATTTGGGATAAGGACTGACCACAGAATTATATTGAAAGTTTGTGAAAGTGCTTTGCACAATGTATAATATCAATCTAATCCAGTTTGTATTAGAAATGTCATTATGACACAGCATAATCACATGCTATGAATTTCTAAAAGAAGAAATGAATAATAATAATGGTCAGAGACAAAGATTTATGACAAGTGGAATTTGAAAGATTAAACACAAATTTGAAGAGGGTGAAGTAGAGGAAAGGTGATCCATGTGGAACTGAACTACATGCTCAGACAATGATCTTACAGGGTAGGTTCCAGAAAGGAACAGGTATGCCTGGCTCTATGTGTGGGAGAAAAGGGAAATAGGAATGGGGATAGCAAGAGAGGTTGGGTTTTGATTACAAGAGTCTTGATATTCATGCTAAGGAATCGGACATCTTTTTCAACAAATAAGGAACTCTTGCAGTAGGATGGCAGCATCAAGTCTTTGTCTTTCTGGCAGTGTAGAGTGTAGTATTGGGGACAGTGGCTAGCCCTATGTTTGGAGACAGTGATATTGTAACAAAGTATTAACAAACAGCTAAACATGGAGTGTGGTAATGTGAGGGTAAAGTAGAAACTGAATGTGGTGAGGCACACCTGTAATCCAGCCCTCTGGGAAGCTGAGGCAGGAGGATCACAAGTCTGAGCCCAGCCCGATCAATGTAATGACTTAGTGAAACCTTCTCTTGAAACAAAAAGTCTGGGAATTTAGCTCAGCATGAAGGCCCTGATTTCAATTCCTACTAATGGGAGTTGAAGAACCAGGCTTGATGCTCAACTGAATGCAAAGAAGAAGAAATGGTGTTCACAAAGTTCTTTGCTTGATGGAAGTGGTATGTGGAAGTAGCACGATTTGGCATAGGAAATACTATCCTGGGGGAAGTTTGAGGTCTAAAGTGAAAGTTTCTTGAATGCAGAGATATTTTATTCATTGCACTATCATCAATACAGCCCAATTTCTGGCAAATATTTAGTATGTCATCATTTCTTTGAAAAAAAATGGTGAGAAAATGCATAAGGAAAACAAAGGAGAAGTGTACAATTTGTGACATATTGAGTTTGTACTTGGAGCAAGGTGTAATTCTCTCCTTTCTTCAAACACCTATAAAATATTTTTAATATCTTTCTTAAGCATTTGTCTTTGCCATCTCAGATGTAAACCTATTAAGCAACCATTCTTATCTTTTTTACAAGACTATAAACATGAGGAGGTCAGGATCCATCTCTGATTTATTGTTGTAGGCACTGTGATACTGCATAAAGAAATATATTTAAAATGTTGGGACGATTAGGTTTGAAGCTTAGGTCCTATAGCTTTGGTTTTTACATGTTTCCTAAGCTTAGCGCAGCAATAGTTGTTGATTTATACTGGTGTGATTCACACTGACCTTAACAGAGAAACATACTTGCTAATGTGCCATGAAATAAGTGTGATAGGTGACATAGTCTGCTTCACATGGTTAGCTCATAATAAAATTAATGATCTGTACACCCTCTTACTGTCTTGGCAGGTTATGAATTTTCTTAAAGCATGTATGTTTTTAAAAAGTCTTGTTTAAAACCATCCTCATAATTGAGGACATTTTAGAAAGGAGACTAATGAAAAATAAAATGAACTGTGCTGAATTCCATGCTATGTCGCTATCTTGGGAGCTGACCTCACCTTGGCACCTTTAGAGAAACTGATGCTGCCAGGTTTTGTTAAACAAGGAGACGTTGATAAAGGCCATGCCTCCCTGCTTCAAGGCCTAGAAGAAATTGGCTGAGTGGAAAAGAGGTGATCCAGGAATTTGATGACAAAAAGACCTATCTTATAAGTCAGATAGGTGTTTTGTCACTAATGCAAAGTACATAGTGATAACTATTTTCAAATTCTGAAAGCAAAGTGGTTTACTCAAGGATCACATATATGATAGAATTTAGAGATAACATGCATTATATAAATTTCATAATGAAAGTGATATCAGTTTAATACTACTTCAGTTTTATTTATTCCTGTGTAAAATTTATGCTTCTCAAAGAATTTGTAAATCATTCTAATTCAGAGTGCTGCAGTAACCCTGTATATCTGTAGACATTAATTACAATCAGCATCATAGAAGCATAATGACTTGGGGTGACATTTTAAGGTAATGTTTGTGATTATCCTTCCCAGAAAAATTCTTGCTCAGTTATTATTTGAGTGGGATGAATCTGGGTGACACAGGTTAAGCAAATTGCCCAAGTGGTAGTATAGCAACCATGCTTGGAATCAGAACTACAACTTGTTTTTTTGAAATTAGTCATTTGTCATAATGTTGGATCTGAAGACTTCTCACACACTTTGAAAGTACTGTAAATAAAATGCTTCATTTTGGTTTTCAAAAAATCATATCAATTCTTCAAGTGAAGTGGAGAATTTATTTTTAAAATTGGATTTTATGATCATCTCTTTATCAAAGACTGTGGCAATAGTGCTAAAATTCACATGCCAGCCCTCTACAAATAAAGATAATTATTGCACAGCAATATCAAATTTACTAAACTCTTTGATCTCTTCTTATACTGATTAAAAGCTGTTTTGCTTTTGCTTCTTAACTCATTATCTCATATTATCTTTTTGACACCTATTTTCTTGTAAAAATTTTCAAATAAGCAGAAAAGTTAAGACTAATAAAAAAACCACATATTTTCCTCTATATCCAACAATTTAATGTTTTTTCGCATTCTCTGTCTGTTTACTGGACCAGATAAAAATAAGCAGAACAAATCCTAATACTTTACTGTTAACCACCTGACATGACTCTCCTAAGAATAATTTTCCTGTATAATTATAATACTATTATTAGGCAATTTAGTGATATTGTATAATTTATAATTACACAATATCATTAAATATCCAGTCTTTATTTCAAATTTCCCACAGTGCTTAAATAACATCTTTCATAGCTACTTTATTTAAACCAGTATCTATTTGAAATGCAAAAGTTTCATGACAATTAGTTGTAGCTCTTTCACTGTAGAATTAGCAATTCTCATCTTTTGCCATTTTGTCTCTCAGCCTCTTTCTGAAAAATGCCAGCCAGTTCTCTTACATTATTTGACAGTCTATGTTTGTCTAATTATTTCCTCTTTGAGTGCTTACCTTGTTCCTAAAACTTGCTAGCTTCTGAAGCTTGATTAGATTCAAATTAAATTTGGGTAGAAGAGTATTCCAGAGATAGTGTTGAGGGCTTCATTGGCACAACAGAAGGATGGGATCAATGTGTCTCTGCATTGTAAAAATACACCTTCCTCCAAGTAATTGATAAAGTAGCAGCGGATAATATTTTACTTGTGACCAGTCTTTCACAGATTGATTTTAACATTTATCAATGGATAATCTGTGTTTGTCTCCAGAATTTGATATAGGTTTAAAAATACTAATTAAAAATTATGTCTCTTTTACATATACTATATTATTACATTTTTTTGTACAGATCTTCCTCTTTTTTGTTTCTTTCTTCCTTTCTTGTCTCTCTAGCTAATTAAATCTCATTTTAAAATTATTACAGTAGAACACCCAGAGAACTTCAACCATCTGGGGATCCTTGGTGAGGCCTGCAGGGACCAGCTGTGCCCAGAGACCTGCCCATACATGGGAGCCCTTGCTGAGGTTTTCAGGGACTAGGAGGCAGTGTCCAGAGACCTGTAGCCATCTAGAGACCCTTGGTAGGGCCCACAGGGCCCAGAAAGCTGTACCCAGAGTCCTGCTCACACCCAGTTATCCTTGATGAGACCTGTGGGGACCAGGAAACAGTGCCCAGAGACCTGAAGCAATTCAGAGACCCTTGATGAGGCCTACAAAGACCAGAAAAATGCACCTAGGGGCCTGCAACCATCCAGGAACGCTTGGTGAGGCCCATGGTTATCAGGAAGCCATGCCCAGAAACCCACTACCATCAGCAGCCCTCAATGATGCCTGCTGTGGGCTGTCTCACAGTGTGGGAAGCATCTAGGACTTGGCATTTGGCTGAACAGGAAGAACACAAGAAAACACCAAAATGAAGGAACAAAATGGGATTTCAAACCTCCAGCCCATACAGAACAAGTCCAGGAAACCTAGACATGGAATAAGTGGGAAACCACACACCAAAAATTTCTGAAATGATAGCAACAGAAGTAAAGAAACAACTCCATGAGGCTGAAAAGGAGATCAAATCAGAAGTAGTCTCTTGGGTAAAAAAAAGAATTGATAAACATAACGAAAAAATAGGTAAGCATATTTAAAGAAGACACAGTTAAAAAATAGAGGAGCACAGGAAAATCATGGAAACCTTGCATGAACAATACAGGAAAGAATTAGAACGCATGAAACATTCAAAGAGATATCCAGGAAGTCAAAAACTCTATTGAAAGCTGGCAAAAACACATGAACAAACAAAAGATAGAATCTCAGATCTTGAAGAAAAGATTGTGGCTAGTGATCATGAAAGGAAAGATCTTTTAAAATAACAAAGAATCAGGAAATAACAATTCAACAGCTGCAAGATGATGCAAGAAAAAAAATAAGACTGATAGTTGTGAACAAAGAAGGAGTCAGCACAAGTGACATAAAAAGATTATTTGCAAAAGTAGTAGCAGAAAATTTCTCAAACCAGGGGAAAGAACTTGACATATAGATAAGTGAGGCATATAGAACTTAAATTAGCCATAGCTAAAATAAATCTACAGACTGACATATAATGATCAAGATCCCAGAAATTTAGCATAAGATCAGGATATTAAAAGCTGTTAGAGAAAAGAAACATCATCTATAAAGGAAAACCTATCAGAATCACAGTAGACTTCCTAGGACAAACCATCAAAGTCAAGAAGAGCATGAAGTGAAATATTTCAAGTCCTGAAAGAAAACAACTTCCAACCCAGATTGATTTACCTGCAAAACTATCTTTCAAAATTAATGAAGACATAAGATACTTCCATAACAAAAACAACTGAAAAACTTCATGACCACCCAACCAATCCTACAAAGAGTACTGAAAGATATTCTAGAAAGAGATAAAAATGACCAAAATTTCAAGAACAGAAATAGAAAGAAACCACCAAGCAGGGCAAACAACTTAACAGAGTGGAAAAGTAGAGAACTAACAGCAGAAAGATAACATGACAAAGATAAGCCAACACACACACATATATATACATATATAAAACATACATAACATATATATACATATGTATATATATACATGTATAACTGATATATATATATACATATATGTATATATATATATATATCAGTTATAACCATTAATGTAAATGGCATCAATTCTCTAATCAAAATAAACAAACTGGGAATATGGATCAAGAAAGAACATCTAACAATATTCTATATCTAAGAAACACAGCTAACTCAAAAGGAAATTAACTGACTAAAGTCAAAGGATAGAAAACAATATTCCATGTAACCACTATGAAAATCAGTGTGGAGATTCCTTAAAAAACTAGAATTAGAGGTTCCATTTGACTCCACTATTTCTCTTTTGTATATTTTCCTAGAAATATTAAAAACATCTAATCCCAGTCATTAGTGTCCCTGTGTTCACAACAAAATTTGTAATAGCTAAATTTTGTGGCACTGTTTTTTGTTTTGTTTTTTTGCACCAGGGATTGAACTCACGACCTTGTGCTTGCTAGGCAGGCGCTTAAGCCAGTGAGCTAAATCCCCAGCCTTAATAGCTAAATTTTGGAAACAACCCAAATTTCCATTAACTGAGAAATGGATAAAAAGATGTGGAATTTTTATACAATGGAATACTACTCAGCTATAAAGAAAGTTAAATTTGAGGCTTCTATTCATAAATGGGTGCAAATAGCAATCATACTCATAAGTGAAACAAATCAGACTCACATGTGTAAATATGATTGTCTCCCTCGTGTGTAAGAAACTGAAAGAGCAAATAAGATCCAAAAAGCACAGTGGATGTTGTGAAAGGGAAAGAAACTCAAAAGGAAAGAACATCTGGGATGGGAAAAAAAAGGGAAAGAAGGAAGGGGGAAAAATTAAAAATATATATGTACACAAACACAAGATAGCCAAGATAATTGTACTACTAATTCCACTAATTTATGGAAAGAAGCTGTGAGTGCTTATATTGTTTGATTTGTTTTGCATGTCTATATCTTATAATCTGAGTGACCATTTTGAAGATAACAATATGCAGTATGTTGACCATTATTTTCCCATCATTTTGTTTTGAAATCCTATTTTTTTATTGTTTTTGTTTTCTTTTAACCTCTTTAAAATAAAAAAATTATTACAGGATCATGAATTCATAATTTTAATTTACTCATTTACCATTATTTTTTTATCCACCTATATCTCAAATTTTATCTAGAAGGAATACTGAGCCCTTTTATTCATAACAGGTTTGACCAAAACTACAGCAAATATTTAAATTAAAAGCTGTTTTCAAATATACTGTATGAAAGACTGTAAGAATTAAAAGTGAATCACTCCCTACCTGGAACCCAGGATATCTGACTGGTGCACATTTTGAAACCATGGTTATATTGATTCCTTTTTTTTTTTTTTTTTTTTTGGTACCCTCGACCCTATGCTTGCAAGGCAGGCACTTATGCCACTGAGCTAAATTCCTGGCCCTATTCTAAATTCTCTCATTGAATTATCCTGAAAAACTGACCACTGTAGAACTGTACAAAGTTGTTCTGTCTTCCTGTGGAACACAGTCTTTTGAATTACATATTGCCAAGATATTGGTTTTCATGAAGTAGTTTAAGAAATTTTTTTTGATATTTTAAAGTTGCAATTGCTATGCATTTTGCTGCATGGTTTGTGTGTTGGACTCGAAGTACAATTTATATCTAGTCTCAATAGAAAGAGAAACACGCTTACATATAAGGGATTCTGTATACCATATGACGCATGATCAAAAATATGGTTGATGTTTAAATTTTTAAAAGTTTATTGCAGTAAAAGATATTTCCAGTGGTCCCCCTCAAGATATTTACCCTTGCTTCACACACACCTATTCTGTAGTTGTTGCTGCCTGCTAAAGTAGCTCTGGGAGTATTTTGGATATTTTCTCATACCTTAATACAAGAAGTTCTGAGATTACTTTTCACTGCAGGACATTTTCATGAAGATTCTCAGTTATCCTTGTTGAATACTTCTCAGAAATGTGCAGACTGACGCTCTTCCTACCTGATGTTCTTTCCTTCCTGCCTTTTCCTTCCACAGATGGAGCCTGTAACCTGGATAGAAGCCATCCTGCTGTTTTCTGTTTCCTCTGCTAATAAACCTCACATGAATCAAACCCAGTTCTGTCATGTGCTTCCCAGTAGACTACAGTAACATATAATGCAATTAGAACTCAGAAGCAAAATTAGGGGCCTAGGATCACTTATGGCATTTGCTACATCATTGTTTCTAGGCTCTTTCAGTGATGAGGTAGAAAATCTATTTTTCAAAAAATATGTCTTTATATTGCTATAATTCTAATAGTATTGTAACTTCTTTGTATCTCCTTTCTTATACACTAAAAACCATAATTTCCAATAACCTCTAGGTATATAGTTATTTGTTTCATTCTGTGGCACAAAAAGTTTTCAAAGTCACAATACCAATAGCACTACCATCACAAACACAGAGTCAAATTTAAGAACCTCTGCAATTTTTTTGTTTTTATTTTTAAAGAGAACAAAACAAAACAAAACAGTATAAAACTAATCAGAACAAAACAATGAAAGTGATACAGGACTTCAAAATAAGATAACAGGAAATCAACAATGAGTACTGTAATGTCTCTTGTTTTCTTCAAAATAGCTGTCCATACCATCAGAAATAATTAAAGAAAAAACAGAATAAAACCAATCAAAACAAAAGAATGCAAGCATTACAGGACTTCAAAACAAGGTAATATGAAATCAACAATGGCTACAATAATACATTCCATTATCTTTACAATAGCTGCCCATACCATCAGACACAGTGTCATGGTTTATGTCAGTGGCCCCCAAGCCTCACGCCTTTTCATTATGCATTTGTGACTGATTCATTGTCTAGTGCTTGGATTGCGGGTGTGAGTGCTACACCGGACTAGGGGTGGAGCCAGGATGTGAGGTAATGGCAGGAAGAAGGTGTGTCTCTTTCTCTTGCCAGTTTCAGCTTGCTGTTTGCAGCCGCCATGAACTGTGGCCCCACCATGCCACCCTGCTTTGGAGCCAACTGAGTATGGACTGAAACCTCCAAAAACTGTAAGAAATAAACTTTCCTTTCCCAACTTTGGGCATCAGGTATTTTGTCTCAGTGATGAGTAAAAAGTAACTAAGACACACAGTAAAATCAAATAGAACAAGATCAAACAAAACCAAATCTAACAAAACTATAAAAACAATACAGGAAATCAAAATGATATAATAGGAAATCAACAATAGTTACCACTTTTCATTTTCAGATATTTCTTGCCCTCAGAATATGCTCGATTGAACTGTAATCTTTTTCTGTGTTGATGTTAGCAGCGTTATATTTATCTAAGTTCAATTCTTTCCATTTATGATCAAGTTTAGAGTTTGTTTCCTTTTTTATTTTTAATGTTTTAGTATTTAAATCACTTAACTAAAAATCAAACATTGTATCAAAAGGTTGGCTCAAAAAGAATTTTTTAATATTTTATTTGTACATGTTTGCAGTACATGGTTACATTCATCATTATTGAGTATGTGTACCTGTACATAAGATGTCTTAATTCACTATTTTTTTGTCTCTTTCCCTTCTTCCCTCAACCTTTTTTTACCTTCACATTTACAAAAGCTATTTCCTTTTTTTCCTGTCAATTTTTTTTACTTTAAATACTTTTCCCTTCTTTTCTCTCCTTCCTATCTCTTGTTCCCCTTTCCATCTGAAGAAATTCTTACTTCCTAATATGTCTGTCTTACTCTACTCTATATTTGTACTTTAAATTTCTTGCATGGGTAATGTGATATTTAAACTTGTGTGCCTGATTTATTTTACTTATGAATATGGTCTCAAAGTGCATCAAGTTTTCTTTCTTTATTGCTGGATAGTACTTTATTGAATATAAATACCACATTCTCTTTATCCATTCATATACAAATGGGCATATAGACTGCTTCCAAGATTTAGCCATTCTGACCTGTGGCTGCATTTTATTTATCAGTTTCTTTTAACAAAACTACAAACTTCACATGCATATATATGAACATATTTTATTTAATACTTATCAAGTTTTTATTTCTTTTTATATCTCTCACAAAGAAAATATAGGAAACACAATTAATGGTGCGTCCTTGAGCACACTCCATTTTCTTTTCTGAAAACTGTCTCCTTTCTCTCATATGGCTGCATATCACTCTTTAACACAATATGGTTACTCAAACCACACTGCTCTTAAAATGATCTTATAATAAATTTATTTTTTTGCTTCATGTTTGGGAAGATCAAAGTTGATTTCCTAGAAATTTTGTTACTTAGTCAAATGTTGTATATGAATATATTTTAATGAACTCTTTTTAAAAGAACTATTATCGAAATTATAGTTCTTAGGGTTTATATCATTTTATATGTTCCTCAACATATTTACATGTCTCTAACCCTAATGCTTCACTATAGTGTGTAGTTTATAATACACCAATGCTTCTTAATCTAATAGATGGGTGATGACATCATAATACAGTCTTATTTGTATTATGTTAAAACAGTGCTAGATTTGCATTCTGACAAATTATCTGGGATTACCAATTTAAAGGATGAAACATTTATATTAACTCACAGTTTTAGAGATTTCAGCTTATGGTTTCTTGGTCCTGTTGCCTTCAGACATATAGCGAGGCTGTATATTGTGTCAGGAACTCATGGGAGAGGCAACTGATAACGTTAAGGCAACCAGCAAGTAAAGAGAGAAGAGAAGGTGAGGGTCTCCCTAGACCCTTCGAGGTCATCTCTTTAATTATCTCACTTCCTTCCTCCTCTCAGGGGGCTGTGTCTCCTAAAAGTTCCTCCAACTCCCAAAGGCATCACAGGCTGGGACCAAACATTAAACCAGCAGTCTTTGGGGACATTTCAGAGCTAAACCAGAGCACTAACTATAAGACAGACTCATATTTTTTTCTGCATTTCAAGGTCTTTCCACTTTTATTTTTCTCTGGATTATTATATTTTACCTGATTATTTTTAGATTGTGTTTTTTTTCTGTTCTATTTTTAAATTATTATTTTTGTCTTGTTGATAGAAGACTTTTATTTCTAATAGCAACTGCAAATACATTTTCTTGATTTGTCTTTTGAAGTTTATATTTATAATAAAGTCAGATTTACCAAGCTTTATGTTTTTTCAGTATTGAATATGTCTGATTTTACACTTAGATCTCTGAGGCACTTATACTTGTGAGTCATGTGTGACATAGATACAAGTTAGCTTTTTATAAAAAGAGAATAAAACCAAACAAAATAAAACAGAATAAAGCGATCGAAACAAACCATGGTAAGTGACATAGGACTTCAAAACAATAGGATATCAACAATGATTAATATAATGTCTCTTGTTTTCTTCAAAATATGCCTGAAGTTGTCCATAACTTTAGATATAGTAAAAATCAAACGAAACAGAACAGAAGAGAATGAATAAAAACAAAACAATGAATGCAATAAAGGACTTCAAAACAAGATAAAAGCAAATCCCAAATGGCTACTATAATATATCTTGTTATCTTTGGAATAGTTGCCCATGCCATCAGATACAACAAAATCAAATAAGACAAAACAAAATAAAACTCAACCCAACAAAACAATGAGTATGATACAGGATTTCAAAACAAAATAATAGGGAGTTAACAATGTCTACCATCTTAAGAAGGAGATCCCCCGTAGATACCTGTTGTAGTCAGGGTTGTACAGAGAACAATTGGAGTCAGGACTTGGTGTTTATAATATTATTTTTATGATGGTCACCCAGGGCTACACAAGAAAATGTAGGAAATCTATCGACATCACTAAAGACATAGAATATTTAGTCAAGGGCTTGAATCCCACAGTAATGTCCCACATGAGTCCAAATGAAGACTCAGTGCTCACAATAATGCCTCTTATTAGTCCAACTGGAGGTCTAGAGCCCACAAGAAGTACTCACACTAGTCTCTTATGGATCTGTGCTGGGAAGGCCCAAAGGTCAGCGGTGAAATCCAGAAAGTCTGTGCCAGCGGGGTGAAGGAGCTGTGCTGGTAGGTTGAGGATTTTATGCTGGAGCCGAGAAATCACACTCACAACAAAGACCAGGGCTATCCTGAAAAGCACCACAGCCACCCTCAGAGACATGGAGGCCCCGAGCTCCTCCGACGACAAGCACAATCAAGTACGTGCCAGGAAGCCAGCATGATGAGTTCATCCTGGAGACCAAGTGGAACACATCTGCCTCTCTGGAGCCAGGAAGCAATGCTCGATATGAAGACCAGAGCTCCCCCAAGAGAACCAACAGCTCAAACAGCAACATGTAGGAGAACCCACAATGCCTCTCCTTCTCCATGTCTCCATTTATGCTGGCAACTTTCTTCAGGTGAAACATCTGTGCTCAACGCCATGCTGATGTAATCCTGCTGGTGTTAAGTTGACCATCAGTTTTCAATCCATAACAATGCCACACTGCATATTGTTGTCCTCTAAATAGATGATCAGACCACCAGCTTTAGACCTGTAAAGTGAGTAACGCACTAAACTCTATAAACATTAAATTGTATTTTACCTCAGTAGCTATCATCTAAGCCTGTGTTTCCCCAATCAGTCCATCACTTATGGCTGGGGTAGACTGGGGGTGGGGTACATTGTTGGCTCTTCTTGTTCCTCAGCCTGCACACCAGTAGGGGCTGGCATCTGGCTCTCCTCTCAGTGGCCTGCATATGGCATCAGTTCACAGGGAAAGCTTGCTT
Organism: Hydrochoerus hydrochaeris; assembly: GCA_004027455.1. Classification (NCBI taxonomy): domain Eukaryota; kingdom Metazoa; phylum Chordata; class Mammalia; order Rodentia; family Hydrochaeridae; genus Hydrochoerus; species Hydrochoerus hydrochaeris. The sequence goes on along the minus strand of PVLA01000042.1, from coordinate 99,600 downwards.
TTTGGTGACTTCTTGTTCTCTTCCCCTGTAGTCCATCAATGGAGCTGACTCATGGAAAAAGACTGACATCTGGCTGTCCTCCCAGCTGTCTTGTGCATGGTGCCGATTTACAGGGAAGGCTTGATTCATGGTGACTTCTTGTGAGTCATCTTTTTTTAATGGTTGTAAAATTGACCTAACATCATTTATTAAGAAATATATATTTTCTCAGTAATTTGTGATGTAAAGTTCATATGTAAAAAGACTCTCCAAATGATCTAGGAGGAAGGCAATCCTTTCAAAAACAGGAAACTTTCCTTGCTGTCCTCAGAGAAAGAGATGTGTTGATAGAACAAAGGTCAGAGAGACGGTATATTGTCAGCTTTAAAGGTGGAGAAAATAATTAAAGGTGGAACATGACAACTCTGGGACCTAAGCTTAACTGAAAAAATAAAGATAGGTCCAGACTCTTAGGTTGTGAAATCTTAAAGTCAGAGAGATGGATGAAGTGGTCAAATCAGTAAAGTCAGTAACTGAGTGATACAGTCATGATTACAATAGTTTGCAATTAGTCTGAATATGAGAATTATGAACAAAATCCATTCTGGAAGATGAGTTGGCTAAACTGAAACTACAATGGGGTTGCGTGTAGTGAGTGGAGGGTAGAAGTGAAGATCCCGGGGGATCTAGGGTATGGTTTTCCAAAAGATCATATATGTTATCAATGATAAGGTCACTGTCCAGGAGGGTGACAGGCTCTGGGGGGAGAAGCAGACAGTGCAGCCTGGGCTGAGGTGTGTGATGAAGGGCTGTGGGTGGAGGGGTATGAAGTGGTGGTAGTGAGACTCTTTGGTTGGCAGAATTAAATACTTGTTCCACCTACAAATATTTGTAGCTCTTGTTTAAATCCCAAAGCCTAAAATTTCAAAACTTAGTTTAAATACAAAAGCCTAAAATTTCAAAACTTTTAGTACTAAAATTTCAAAACACCTCATAAATAGCATATGATTAATTATAAAACATGTCCAGAGATTTAAGGCTTTGCCACCTATTTGTTCCCTAATCACTTGCTCATTGATCTAACAAATTAGATTTAGGAGAAAGCATTCCTCTGGAAGTCAGGTGAAATATTTGCTTTTTGAAAAAAAAATCCTCAGATGTTCCACTTTTGTTTGGGTACAAGCTAAAGTGCTTAAGTGCTTTATACATGAGTATGAGCACCATGTGACAATGCTCCATTTACATCAGTTCTTAATGGTGACAGCTCCCCTTTCCAGCTTTTGTCTATGAAGCAGTCAGGCACAGCATTTAATTTTTTTATGAGTCCATTTGAAACACAGTGATTTGCTTGCAATTAGAAACTGATTTCCCAGCACAAGACATTATGTGCTTATCAGGCAACAGGACTCTAGAATTTTTCTGCACAGTTGAATGTTTTGAGGGCAAGGGATGAAATCATGGGGAGCAAGAAATAAAGAATGGTTCTTTTTCTCAAGGTTTCAGGAATATTAAAGCAGAAAAGGAGATGGAAATAAAATAAAGAAAGCATAATTAGAGGAGGAGAATGAGGATTTATATGACCTAGAAATAACGAGGCAATGAGTTAAAGAGAGATGTGCTTGCTATTGTGGAAAGGAAGTAACATTCTCTTGAGTTCAAATCTTGGCTTATGATACTCCCCAATTATGACTTCTTGCAAAAAAAAAAAAAAAAGTAGGCAATTCCCGGATCCTCAGCTTCCTCATCTGAAGGGTTCATGTTAATATTAAATGAATTGGGATACTGAAATAAAAAAAGAAAGCCTATAGTCAGTCTGATATTAGAGGTGGTCAGTAGTGATTCCTTCCCTCTAGAGATGTTTTATTTAAGACCACTGAAAGGCTGCTTTTTATTGGCAACCATGTAGAAGCTCTTTCTTTAAACAATCATTCTGATATATGCTAAGTTGATCACTTTTGTGTTAGGAAAGACCATTTGTAATGATCACATGAGGTATAGCATCCTTAGACTTCCTACTTTCTATTTTGAGATGTTGTGTGTACAGCAGCAGTGTCCCATATCTGCCTCACAAAGAGCTTTTACTGATAGGCAGGTGGAAGCAAATGCCAGGCTAAAGTGCTTTGCTCTGCCATTCTGCCACTACCTTGATTAGTCATTGCACATTCCTGTCCAATCTCGCTGGAGATTTGAATTACACATTGTTTGCTGTGCCTGACACTTGGCCAAAGAGGTACTTAATAGCACTTATGAAAGAACTAACGATCAAATGACACCACCTCTCCAAAGCATCATTATCTTTCTGATGAGTGATGCTTTAAGCCTCACTGTGCTTCTGGTTCCTTTGAAGATCTGGGTCTCCATGTAAGGCCTGCCTAAGATGACCAGGTTTGAAGGTGATGCTTAATAGCTAAGAGCTGAGATTGCTTTGCATTGTTCTCTCCTGTGAAAGGGGAGGGAGCTTACTTTGAAGCTGGGAAAAAGGGCTAATTCTTGATAGTAAGCCTGTGTACCTACAGTGCCAGGAAAACTCTACTTCAAATTCCACTTTCTTGAAGTGTCAGTCAAAGACTTTTATACTCTACTATATTTATACTGTATTTCTTTCATAGTTAGAAAAATTCAGTTGTATATTTTTAAAATTCCAGAAGAAAATTAATCAAGTATTTGGCATTATTTGAACTTCTCTAGTTAAGCTTAAAAATATATATATTAAAATACATTTGGGAGAAAATCCAACTTAACATTGAAAAATTAAATACAGTAATTCACTTACTACAAGCAAACAAAAAAATCTGCAAGCCATGTACTATCTGTTCTGAATTTAAGACTTCATGTTTTTAGAGCAGACATTGTCATATTAGAAATGGGAAAGGGCTTTTCCTAGTTAACAGCTCAGAATGTTTTCTGTACTTCAATTTAGGGTTTACAAACATTCCATAATGTTCCAACAATGTGATCATCGTGGTAACCTATAAAATATAAAGGTAACAGACGGTAGTCCTTGATCCCGCACTTCATTTTCTGATGGTAGAATAGCAATGTGCAAAAGCACACATCAGACTTAGGTTATTTGTTTCATCTGAGAGAACCGTAGATGGTAACAAATGGCAAAGTCTGAAGTAAAACTTGGAGGATGTGTAGAAGGTCAGGAGTCAGTTGAGATGTAGTGGGGAACAGCGAGGGGTGACCACCAGCCCTGGGTTGGGAGAATCTGGAGTCTCTGCAGTTTTGAGACTATCAAGTAGCTAAACAAGAATATTGCGAAGGGTGATTGCACCTAAGAAATGAAAGGCAAATGTGAATTTTAGGACTGATTTGAAGAGTCATTTTAAAAGTTCTTAGTTTATAAATGACTGTTCCTACATTGTGACCAGCAGAAGGGCTTCTCTTACTAGAAAGAGATGGGGAACAGTCCTCTTAGTCCAGCGGTGTGTGCTCCTGCACTTAGCCCTGTGGGTAGATAACCTGCCTCTCCCCGCACACACATACCCCAGGAAACATTGGCATAGAAGTTGCCCAAATGAAAATCTTTATAAATATGTTTACAATTTCCTTTTTATCACTGATAACACCCCCTCTCTCCATCTTTTCTTTTTATTGTAAAGAGAAAAAAAAGACCAAAAATGATATGGAATTTCAAAACAAGGTGATAGGAAATTAACAATGGCTATTATATTACATATTGTTGTCTTCAAAATAGTTGCTGATTACCAAATATAGGCATGAAAATTTATTCAAACAATATAAGCACTAACTGTTCCTTTCAATGAACTAATAGAATGAATAGCACAATTATCTTAGCTACGATATATATATATATATATATATATATATATATATATATATATATCCCTTTTCTATTCTTCCCCTTTCCTTTATCCCAGTTGTTCTTTCATTTTGAGCAGTTTCTCCCCCTTTCGCTTTCACAATATCTGTTACCTTTTGGATCTTATTTACCCTTTCAGTTTCTTACAGTAGGAAGGCAATACTATGTTTACACATGCAAGTCTGATTTATTTCACTTAAAATTGTGGTCTCTAGTTGCATCCATTTACCTATAAAAGCCTTCAATTTATCTTTATAGCTGAGTTCTTTTATTTCATTCATTTTTAAAAAAACTAATCAATCAGAACATTTTTTAAGTTAAAATTAATTCTCTTTCATTTCTCAGAATTATATCTTTTAGCTTTAACTTGATGATTAAAGAATACAAGGATTTAATGACTTATGGTCTAATTACAAATCTTCAACTTAATTATGAAATGAAGGCATATTTAACCACAGACTTAAAAAAGTAACTTCATTTATAATCTTCTCCAAATGTGCTAAGAATTTTATATATCATATTATACTTGTCTCATAATTTTTCTCTGATTCTGAGTTGTTATATAATGTCTTATGTTATTATCATTCTCAATTTACTATATGTTAACTGTCACAAAACTGGTATGCAGCCAGGTAAGGATTCAGGCACAAATATTTTTATACCCGGAGTCTATGATCCTTTGCATTATGCCATGTGGAATTTTCCTGTCATTTGTAGATGCAAAGATAGTTACAGGACTTGATTTATTTTCCTTTATGACGTTGTAACAAGCTAATTCCAAATGCCATATTCTTTCTATGATGTGCCCCCAAATGTACTCACAATGACAGGAACAAATGAAGGTACAATTAAGCAAATTAAATATTCAAAATGCATCTGTTCAACCTAAATTATATTCAATGAAATTCTAGTATAATTTAATTAGACAGTAACCACCATTATGAATGTGATAACATCCTACTATTATTCATAATCTTCCTATTATTTAGCAATTTTATTCCCAGTGATTTTTCTTCTAATCTTTAGTTGCATTTTTGTTTAGATGGTTTGTAGAATGAGAATTGTTTTTATTTTATTTTATTTTAGTTTAGTTTATTTTTGAGACAGTGTTTCACTGTAGAGTTAGGCTGGCCTCGAACTCACTTTGTAGCCCAGGCTGGCCTCAAACTCACAGCAATCCTCCTGCCTCTGCCCCTGGAGTGCCAGTATTATAGGTGTGCACCACCATGCCCAGTTAAGGTGAGAATTTGAAAAGTAAATCTTTAGTGGAGTGATCAGACATAAAAATGACACATTTAAAGATTGGATAATTGATTTAATGCATTTCTAGTTAGGGATTTTTTTGTAAATGCCAAAACAAGGGAGCAAGGAAGACATTTCAACTGTTTCACACACAAGTAAAACAGCAAGATACAGAGTATAGAAGAATAATAAATTATACTTAGTGGTTTATAAAGTAGTTATTACTGTTACATCATTATTCTATAAAGCTGGTATTAATCATGGGTGATTATATATGTTTATGTTGCTATAGTTAGATCTTGGTTGTCTCTCAAGGCAGGTAAAACCTTTAAGAGAGGTGTCCTGTAGCATGGCTTTGGGGTCCAGATGAAGCTTGCCTTCAGATCTGGGACTTTGTGGCCTCTGCTGTTTTCTCTTGTTTTGTTTCTGACCATGAGGAAAACAGTTTTGTTCTATTGGACACTTCCTATAATGTGCTGAATTCTCACAGTGCCAAAGTGCAGGGGCCAATTGACCACGGATGAGGACCTCTAAAAGCTTGAGCCAAAATATACTTTCTGTAAATCAGATTATCTCAGATATTTCATTATACTGACAGAAAAGTAACATCTATCATTCAAGATTCTAATTTTTTAAGGCTAATAAAGTTTATTTGAAAAAGTAAAATTGAAGAGTGAAGGAAAAATTGGCCTGCAGATCGAGAGTGGACCAAATGAAAGAAGAAAAAGCAAGATAAAAGTATACCCTGGAGGCTGCAGGGTGGGCAATCATCAGAAAAGCCAGGTTAACAAACTCTTAATTACATTTGTGTCCTTTTATCTATTTTATTTTATTTTGAGAAAAATAAAACCAAATGAAATAGAATAGAATAGAGTCCATCAAAACAAAACAATGAACATGGTACATGACTTCAAAACAAGATAAAAGGAAATCAGTAATGGCTACCATAATGCCTCTTGTTATCTTCAAAATAACTGCCCATACCACCAGGCATAGTAAAATCAAACAAAATAGTACAGAATAAAACAAACAATGGAAGCAGTACAGGACTTCAGAACAATAGTAAAACAGCAGTGACTACCATTATGCCTCTTGTTATTTTCCAGGTAGTTGCCTAAACCATCAGACATGAATCAGTGAAACAAAACAAAGTAGAATAAAATCAATCGAAACAAAACAATGAAAGCAAAGCAGAGCTTCAAAACAAGCTAATAGGCAACCAATAATGTTCATTATATATTTTGTTGTCTTTGAAATAGCTGTCCATGCCATCAAATGTAATAAAATTAGACAAACTGAAACAGAATAAAACCAAACAGAACAATGAAAACAATATTGGTTTCAAATCATGATAATGGATTAACAATGGCCACTGCCTTCCCTTTTTAGACACTTCTTCCCCTTTCACTTTCACAGGATGTACTGTGCATTTTGATTCCACTAACTCCCTTAGTTTTTTATACTAGGGAGACAACACGATATTCACCCATGTGACTCTGAACCATTTCATCCATGAGGATGATCTCAAGTTGTATCCATTTACCTGCAAGAGCCTTGAGGTTATCTTTCTTTATAGCTGAGTAGCTTTCCAATGTATAAAAATGCCATTTCATTCCTGTCCTTTTATCTATTTTAGCATCACACCTTTAATCCCAGCATCACACAAACCAGAGAAGAAATGCCAGGGCAAGGCACCTTTGCTTCTGGCACCACACCAAAATACAAAGCGAGGGGGGAGCCATTTACAAAACTAGGTTAAGCAGAAACCAGATTAATTTTCAAAAAACAAATTTAGTAAATAAGCATGAGTACAACAAGGCACACTACAAGACAGAAAGAACAAAAAGTAAAAAGAAAGAAAGAAAAAAGAGCTATTGAACCTGGAAGGAAAACAAAAGCTATGTCACTTCCCTTCCCATCTTCCAGCCAGAAAAGCAGTGAACAGTTCTCTGTACCATGAGAAGTTGCCTGAATTTCAGACCTAGGAAACTGTGAGAAAAAGAAAAAGAGAAAATCCATAAGCCATTGTGACATTTTAGAGAAGGAGGAGGAGGAGGAGGAGGAGGATCAGGAAGGGGAGGAAGGGGAAGAAGAAAAAAGGGAAGGAGGAGGAAGGGAAGGAAGGGCAGGAGGGGGAGCAGGAAGAGAAAGGAAAGGAGGAGGAGGGGAGGAGGAAAAATGTCTCCATTGAGGTCTTACCTGGTCTCCTGGCTGACTATGCCAAACAATGTTACCCAGTAGCTTCTTTTAAAACTGGCTCACCAAATAAACATCACAGGGTTTTCTGGTGCTCATGGCTCTTTCTGGAATTAGATTCCTGGTTCTTCTGGCCTTGAATAAATAATTGAATGAAATGAGCAAAACATAGTGGCAAAGTTTATTTGAAAAGTAAGAGTAAAGAGTGAGGGAGAAACTGGTTATGCAGATGGAACTTGGGCCAAGTGAAAGAAGAAGAAGCAAGATGAAAGTACACCCTGGAGGATGCAGGCAGGCCTATCATCAGGAAAGCCATGACAGCCTCTGTTTCTATTTTAAAAAGACCTCTAGAGTCAGAAACTATCAAAGATATAGTGTAGGCTTATATAGTGTTCACTGTTTGCTAGGTACAGCAGAACCTCTGTTCACTAATGCTTTTGTATACAAGTAATTTGCTTCATGAACAGAAGCGATTGGTAGAACATCGTTTTTTGTTACAAACTTTGCATCAGGTGATGAACATGACCATGGGCATCTTTATCCCAGGAACAGGAAAGCAGCCATCTTTTCCAGAATCATGGAATGAATTAAGTTCACGAACTGAGGTACTACTGTATTAACACAAGAACTTCTCAAATATTGATATATTTAACTTTCCTAAGAATGATGTGAGGTAGAAGCACTACTACTGTTTGACAGGTGAGGAAATTGAAACACACAGAGAAAATGATACAACTAAGATTTGGAAATACATAGTCTGGCTCTTGACTCTATGTCTCTAAAAATTTTTTTTTGGTATCTTTATTTAAAAGAAAACACAAGGGACCTTACCGCATGCTCCAGTGGAATCCCAGTGCAGGGAAAGGGACTTTGAGCCTGCTCCCAGGCAGTAAGACCACGCACTGTGTCCAAGACCACCCAAGGATGCACACAGGGATGGGGGCCCAACCTGGCCATGCCCAGCAACCACCAAGCAGACAACAGGACCCAGATTCCAGCTTTGGGCCTCACTGTGCACTTAGGTGGAATCCCAGCCCATGGAAAGGGACTTTGAGCCTGCTCCCAGGTGGTAAGATCAAGTGCAGCATCCCAGACCACCCAAGGCCACACACAAGGATGGGGGCTCAAGTGGACCACACTCAATGACCACCAAGCAGCCAGCAGGACCCAGATTCCAGCCTCAGGCCCTGACTGCACACTCTGGTGGAATCCCAGCATACAGAAAAAACTTGGAATTTAGTTCCCAGGTGGCAAACCTTGGACTACAGCGGATTAACTGTGCCAGTGTGATGAGTATGCTGCTAAAATAGGGGTGTACAGTGGGTAAATAGGGCCAGTAGTAAAGCCCCCTCCAACTAATGGTAAGCCCTTGGTGAGTCTGAAAAGAGTGTGGGTGACCACCTCCTACACACAGAAAACATTAGGCAGAGTGAAAATGACAAAGTGAAAAAGCAAAATGCAGTCTCAAACATCTAGTCCACCAGAAGCAAGTGCAGGAGATATTGAAATAGAGGACCCCAAAAGCAACACACCAGGAACCTCTGAAAATATAGCGAGTGAAATTAGAAAACCAACTCCATGAGGCTATAGAGGAAATAAAACTAGGAGTACTCTCCCACATAAAGACAAAAATAACAACGTCACAGCTAAAGAAGAAATTGAGAAAAAAGTACAGGAGCATGGGAAACTGATTGAAACCTTGAAGGAACAAAATAGAAAGCATGCAGAATTCATGAAACAAACTGAAAGAGACATCCAAGAAACAAGAAATTCTATTCAAAGCTTGCAAAACTGCTTGAATGAAGCTGAGAATAGGATTTCGGGCCTTAAGGACAGGATTGCAATTAGTGATCATGAAAAGATAGAACTTTTAAAAACAACAAAGCAGCGTGAAGTGACAATGCAACAGCTTCAAGATGATGCCAAGAGCAACAATATAAGATTAATAGGCATCAGTAAAGAGGCAGGAGTCAAAGCAAATGATGTAGCCAAAATATTCACAGAAGTAATAAAAGAAAATTTCCCAAACATGGGGAAAGAATCTAATATGCAGATAAGTGAGGCATACAGAAGGTCAAACAGTCACAGTCAACATAAATCCATGCCCAGACAGATAATAACTAAGATCTCAGACATGCAGCATAAAAACAGAATACTAAATAGAGAAAAGACACAACTCACCTACCAAGGAAAGCCATTAGATCCACAGAAGACTTTTCAGCACAAACCTGCAAGTCAAGAAGAGCTTGGAGTGAGGTATTTCAAGCCCTGAAACAAAACAACTTTCAGCCCAGACTGATGTAACCAGCAAAACTTTCATTCGAATTTAATGGAGAAACAAGATACTTCCATGACAAAGAACAACTGAAGAAATTCACATCCACCAAACCAACCCTAGAAAGAGTACTGAAAGACATACTAGACAGAGATAAAAATGACCACAATTCCCAAAACAACAGAAAGAAACCACCAGGTAGGATAAGCAATTAAATAAGAGGAAAAGCAGAAAGCAAACAACTGGAACATAAAATGGCAAAGTCAAAACAGTACATATCAGTGATATCCATAAATGTAAATGGCCTCACCTATAAAATTCACCTATAAAAAGAAATAGACTGACAGAATGGATTAAGAAACATGATCCCACAATATGCTGTATACAAGAAACACATCTGACCCAAAAGGAAACTCATAGATTAAAAGTCAAAGGATGGAAAACAATATTCCATGCAACAGGAACCCAGAAAAAAGCAGGGGTAACTATTCTAATTGCAGACAATGTGAGATTCAAACCTAAAATGATTAAAAGAGATAAAGAAGGTCACTACATGCTTGTTAGTGGAAAAATTCAAGAGGAAGAACTAACAATTATAAATATATATGCACCAAATACAGGAGCACCCAACTATGAAAGACAGACAATAATGGAAGTGAAAAACCAGATACATAAGAACACAATTATAACAGTGGATTTTAACAGCCCATTGTCACAAAGAGATAGATCAACTAGACAAAAAGTCAGCAAAGAAATAACAGAACTGAATCATACCTGTGAGCAATTGGACTTAATAGATGCTTACAGAGTGTTCCACCCAACCACATTGGAATACACATTCTTCTCAGCAGCACATGGGACATTCTCCAACATAGACCATATATTATCCCGTAAAACATTCTTAAGTAAATGCAAAGCTATTGAAATCATACCATGCATAATATCTGACCATAGTGCACTGAAACTGGAAATTAATGGCAAAAGAAATTGCACTGCACAAATACATGGAAATTAAATAACAACCTTTTGAACAACCAGTGGGGTACAGATGAAATTAAAGAAGAAATAAAGCAATACCTACAATTCAATGAAAACACAGAAACAACATACTGTAATCTATGGGATGCATTGAAAGCGGTCTACAGAGGGAAATATATAGCAATAAATTGTCATATAAAGAAAAGAGAATGAGCACAAATAAACAACCTTATTCTCCATCTTAAGCTTCTAGAAAAAGAAGAGCAAGCTAAACCCAAAGTTCATAGAAGAAAGGAAATTGTAAAGATTAGAGCAGAAATCAATGCAATTGAAACTAAAAAAAAAAAAGAACTAATGAATCAAAAAGCTGTTTTTTTGAGAGAATAAACAAAATTGACAAGCCTCTAGCTAACCTTATCAAGAGAAAGAAAGAAAAAAACACAAATTCACACAATAAGAACAGAAAAGGGGGAAATTACTACAGATCCTATGGAAATTCAAAAGATCATGAATAACTACTTTGAAAATCTCTACTCACACAGAGTGGAAAACACAGAGGAAATGGACAGATTTCTAGAAACATATGAACTACCAAAGCTCAACCAAGAAGATATAGCAATTTTGAACAACCCAATATCAAATATTGAAATTGAAAATGTAATTAAAGACTTACCAACAAAGAAAAGCCCAGGTCCTTATGGATCCACAGCTGAATTCTACAAGAAATTTAGAGATGATTTAATGCCAATGCTCCTTAAACTCTTCATTGAAATTGAGAAGAAAGCAATCCTCTCTAAATCATTCCTGGAGGCAAGTATTACTCTGATACCAAAACCAGAGAGAGATCCAAACAAAAAGGAGAACTATAGACCAATCTCACTAATGAACATTGATGCAAAGATTCTCAATAAAATATTGGCAAATAGAATGCAGCAAATCATCAAGATTATACATCATGACCAAGTGGAGTTCATTCCAGGAATGCAAGGATGGTTTAACATATGCAAATCAATAAAATCATTAACACAGCCAAAAATAAAAACCACATGGTCATCTCAAGAGATTCAGAAAAAGCTTTCAACAAAGTCCAACATACGTTCATGATAAAAACCCTTCAGAAACTCAGAATACATGGTGTCTACCTCAACCTTATAGAGGCCATCTATGACAAAGCAACAGCCAACATTATACTAAATGGGCAAAAACTGAAAGCTTTCACTTTAAAATCAGGAACAAGGCAAGGATGTCCACTATCGCCACTCCTTTTCAACATAGTTCTGGAAACACTAGCCTGGACAAACAGACAAGAGAGAGAAATAAAAGGAGTAAAGATAGGAAAGGAAGAAGTTAAATTATCACTATTTGCAGATGACATGATACTCTATATAGAAGACCCAAAAAAAACTCCATTAAAAGACTACTAGAGGTAATAAACAAGTTCAGCAGTGTAGCTGGATATAGAGTCAACACTCAAAAATCAATAGCATTCCTGTACACAAATAAAAAACTCACTGAGAGAGAAATTATAGAACTATCACCCTTTACAATAACATCTAAAAAAATGAAATACTTAGGAATCAACCTAACTAAAAATGTAAAAGACCTATATGCTGAAAATTATACTACACTGAAAAAGGAGATTGAAGAAGATACTAGAAAATGGAAGGATATTCCTTGCTCTTGCCTAGGAAGAACCAACACTGTGAAAATGGCCATACTCCCAAAACTGTTATACAGATTTAATGCAATTCCAATCAGAATACCATTGACATACCTCACAGACCTAGAGAAAACACTCCTAAATTTCATTTGGAAACAGAAGAAACCTAGAATAGCAAAGGCAATTCTGGGCAACAAAGACAAGGCAGGAGGCATTTCAATTCCTGACTTGAATCTATACTACAAAGCCACAGTGATCAAATCAACTTGGTACTGGCAAAGAAATAGACCTGAGGATCAATGGAATAGATTCGAAGATGCAAGCACAACTACAAAGACACCCAGCCACCTGATATTTGGCAAAGGGGCTAAATATGTCCCCTGGAAGAAGGATAGTCTCTTTAATAAATAGTGTTGGAAAAATTTGCTTTCCACATGTTGAAGACTGAAACTAGATCCAAGCCTATCACCATGCACAAAACTAAAGTCTAAATGGATCTAAGACCTAAATATTAAAACAGAAACACTAAATCTACTGGAAGACAAGGTAGCTAGAAGTCTTGGAGACATAGAGGTAGGCAGAGAATTTATGAACAAAATGCAAAATGCAGGGAAACACTTCAAAGAATCAACGACTTCGATCTCATATTATTGAAAAGTTTCTGCACTTCAAAGGAAATCACCAACAGAGTGAAAAGAAAACCCACAGAATTGGAAAGAATTTTAGCCAGCAATCCCTCAGACAAAGGACTTATGACCAGAACATATAAACAATGGAAAAACATCAAGCTCCCAAATTCAAAGACCCTCTCCAAAAATGGGCATCTGAGATGAACACACAGTTCTCAGAGAAAGATATACAAATGGCAAATAAAAACATGAAGAAATGTTCACCATCCCTGGTCATGTGAGAAATGCAAATTAAAACAACATTGAGATTTCACCTCACTCTGGAAAAAATGCTTGTCATCAAGAAATCAACTGATAGCAAATGTTGGCGAGGCTGAGGGGAAAAAGGAACACTGCTCCACTGTTTGTGGGAATGTAGACTGGTGCACCACTATGGAAATCCATATGGAGAATTCTCAAAAGACTAAGTTTGGAAGTTCCATTCAATCCAGCTATTCCCCTCCTGGGTATTTTCCCAGAAAAACTGACAAGCTCATATCACATGTTCATAGCAGCGCAATTTGTAATAGCTAAATCTTGGAAATAACCAAGATGCCTATCACCTGCAGAATGGATGTAAAAGATGTGGTATTTTTACACAATGGAATGTTACTCACCTATAAAAAAGGATGATCTTCAGGCCTTCACAGGTAAATGGAGACAACTTGAGACTACTACCCTCATTAGTGAAATAAATAAGAATCATATTTATAAATATCATATTGTGTCTCTAGTGTTAAAAGTGATAAGAACTATAAGAGTAATAAAACACAAAATGTGTAATTGCTATTGTAAAAAAGAGAGGAAAAGAAAGTGCTCCAAGGGATATAACTTCATGTATGTTTGAGTGTGTAAAATAGATGAGCGTATTGCTGAATCTTTGTTGGATCTTTGAGCAGAACTGTTTGCAGTCTCACTGTTTGAATGTCTACTATATATCCATTAAGTTTTTTAAATTTTTATTTAAAGAGAAAAAAAGCATGTAAAGGGTAGAGATAATACAGAATTTCAGAAAAAAGATAAACAATAAGAAATCACTAGTTGATAAATTACATATTGTCCTCTTAGAAATAGTTGTTCAAGTTACAAAATTAAAGCATACAAAGTAGATCATCAAACAGTGAGTGTAAATGGCTACACATACATGAGTCTCTACATGTATTTCTATCCTTTCTGTATTAGAGGGAAAAACAAAACTTAGCAAGACAAAACAAAACAAATTCCTATAAAAACATGAAATCAAAAAGTCATATAAAACCACAGTACAAGGTGATCTACAATGATTGCTGTATTGTTTCTTATTATCTTCAATAGAATTGCATATATCATCAGGTATAAATGAATACAGCAGTATAATTGAATATAGCAGTAGATAACAATATTAGTAAAAAATAAAACATTGTAGACAATATAAAACTTCAAAGGCAGGTAATAATCAAACCAGAGTGGATATTCTAGTGAATCTTGTCATCTTCAGTGCAGTTGCCTATACTCTCAGACTTGCTACTATCAATCATAACAGCTTTGAATAAAATCTATCAATACAAAACAGTGATCTATCAAACCAGATTTGATTACAATCAGTCGTGGTAAAACAGTGTGGGTTTTACAAAGCTTTAGATTAAGTTAATAGGAAATTAAGGATGATTATTGTACTATATCCTGTTATTTTCGGGATTACTGTTTGTACCCTCAAATCTAGTACAGGTAGAATGACTGGAACAGAATATAATACATTTTATCAGAGTAGTGTGAGTAATGTGGGTTTTTAAATCCTGGTGCACTATTAACAATATAGTGCATCAAGGCCAACTATGTTAGCGATTCTAGTTATCCTTCTCTGCCTCATTTCTGCTATGCTATTTTTCTGCCTGTTTGTCTAGTTTTCTCTTTCATTCTACTGCCTGCCCCACTCATTGAGGCCTTTCTGCCACTGTTCCTAAAATCCTGGTATTTTTTTCTCTCTCTCTAGAATGTCCTTCAGTATTCTCAGTAGGGTTGGATTGGTAGTCACAAACTCGCCCAGTTCCTCTTTGTCATGGAAGCATCTTGTTTCTCCATTAATTTCTAGTGACAGTTTTGCAGGGTACATCAATCTGGGCTGGAGGTTACTTTCAGGGCTTGGAATACTTCGCTGCAAGCTCTTCTTGATCTGATGGTCTGTGTCAAGAAGTCAGCCATGATCCTGATAGGCTTACCTTTATAGGTAATCATTTTCTTTTCTCTGACGGCTTTTAATATTCTGTTTTTATATTGAATTTCTGCTATCTTGATTATTATATGTCTGGGTGTAGATCTGATTTGGTTGTAGGTGGCTGGGGATCTGTATGCCTCCCATAACTGAATGTCATTTTCTTTTCCCATGCTTGAAAAGTTTTTTCCTTAATTATTTCCTTGAATAGCCTTTGTTATTTGCCTGTATATATTCCTGCTTCTTCATTCACATTTCTTATTCTTAAATTGTAGATTCTTTTATCATCTTCTAGCCTTTGTATTGTTAGTGCCTGTTTCCTTGTTATTTTTAAGAGATCTTTCCTTTCATAATCACACATTGCAAACTTGTCTTCAAGTTTTGATAGTCTATCCTTAGTTTCTTTTAAGGCGTCTTGCCAGCTTTCAATGGAATTTTTAATTTCCTGGTAGTCTCTTTGAATCTGTTTCATGTATTCTATATTTTCTTTATATTCTTTATCGAATATTTTTCTCCTTTTTTTTGTGTTCCTCCCTTCTACCATCTGTATCTTCCTGAGAGATGCTCCCTAAGAGCATTTCTTGTATTACTCTGCTCATATCTTGCTTTAACTGATTTAATATTTCAGTTTTGAGCTCGTCTACAAGATCCCGAAGATAATCTTTTAATGTCCATTGAAGCCACGCCTGCTGTTGCGTGTTTGCTGCCCTCAGTTGCCCTTGTTTTTCCCTCTCCTGGATCAGGGCTTTCAGGGTTCTGGCCTGGGGGCCTCTTCCTGCTTCTTCTGTCATGGTCCCGGCTTCCTCCACACAGGTCACATTGCAGGTCCCAGCCCCCTTTCCTGTTGGCCACACCTCCTCTGAAGCAGGCTTGTGAGGGTCCTCCCCCCTTTCCTGACTGCTCTTATCACTGAGCTGCAAGCAGTGGCTGCCTAAGCCTGCCCCTCCCCACTGGGCCAGCCAAACTGCAGAGGCCTTCCCCCAGTTACTGCGTGCTAGGTGCAGGGAATTGATTTGGGACGGCTCATTGGGTCCCAGCCAGGGGCATGGCCCAGTCCAAGCAAATACCATGAATCTGCTTTGGGGAGGGAGGAACCAACTGAAGTCACTGTTGCTCCCAGTTCAGGCTCCTCCTGCCAGATTCCGACATGCCGCCCATTTGATCGCACCCTTCCCACGGGGGGGGGGGGGGTCCCAATCCCAGCACTGACCATGGATTAATGAAAGTCCCTTTGCCGGCTCCGCTCTCTGTCAGGCTCACCAACCTCCAATTTCAGCGCTGCTCTGCTTCCCGTGAGTTGTGGTGGGAACGAGTTTAGGAGGCTCTGCCCGCATTGGCAGATTCAGGCTGATGCAAATTCAGTCCGCCCCAAAATTGGTGGGTTGCAGTGAAAACACTGCTTCCAGCTGTTCCAGTTGTAGTCCCAATGTATTTGACGAGCTTTTTTATGTTTTAATTTCTTCCTGTGTCAAGAGGATCCATCTCCCTCTGTCTGGGTCTCTCTGGGTTGTTTTATTCTGGCATATGAGTTGTTTCTCCTGGGAGGCTCTGTTTTTTGTTGCTCACTGATTGGCCATCTTGTCTCCATTAATTTTGTAACTTGAACAATTACATCCAAGATGACAATATGTAATTTATCAAGTAGTGATTTCTTAGTGTTTTTTTCTTTTTTCTTGTGGAGTTCTGTATTGTTGCTACCCTTTTTCTTTGTTTTTTTTTCCCTCTGTAAGTAAAAATTTTTAAAAAATGCATCATTGCTATTATAAAAAAAAGAGGAAATAGGAAGTTCTATAAAAGATATAAATGCATGAATATTTAAGTGTATAGGATTGATAACCATACTTCTAAGTTCTTGTTGGATTGTTGAACAGATCTGTTTGCAGTCTCACTGTTTGAATGTCTACTTTATATGCTCTAATTCTGTAAATTGAACAACTGTTTCTAAAAGGAAAATATGTAATTTATCAACCAGTGATCTCTGTTTATCCTTTTTTTTGAAATCCTGTAATATTTCTACATTTTTTCTGTTTTTCTTCTCTTTAAAGAAAAAAATTTTAAAAAAAGAAAAAACAAATGTTTTTAACATTTGTTTTTTTCTTTTTACTTTTACACTTTCTTCTCAGTAAGTGACAGTGTGGTTTTAAAAGCTAGATACAACTTTGATAACTTGGTCAAATGAAGCTAAGGAAATAAAGAAAATTGTCTTGGTTCCACATAGAATTTTTTAAAGCTTGATAATGGAAGATGTTGATTTACATATTGTGATTATATATTTAATATTGTGGATATTCTAGGACACTCTTCTGTGCTCTTTTTTCTTATAAAAACACTAGAGATGAAGTCAGTTTAAAATTTACATGCTGCAACTCAAGTATGCAAAAATTTAGCATCCCGGTTAATTCCAAGTTGTACAAGTAGCAGAAAAGGCAATATCCAGTCATTTAAATTCATCTTTTAAGTTTGAAACCTTTTTTCCAGTGCATTTTTAAGAATGTAAGAACTTTCCCTTACAAGGCTGCACTTTCCCCTTCCTGGAGAAAGCAAGCAAACTGGGAAACATTGGGATGGCTGCTGGGAGGTGTCTGCCATGTAATCTCTGTTATTACTACCGAAAGGGAAACTCGGTAACATAAATTCCGCAGAATTTGACTAAAGAGCAATTCATGAATGGGCCAGCACACAGAGCCAGGAGTAGTTTAGAGTTATGGTCAGCAGGGTGAGCAGTGTAGACGTGAAGGAGACAAATAATCCACTTGCCCGCTGTGGGGTGACTCCCTGGTTTGGGCTTTGCCTTCTTCCTGGAGTGGTGACCTAGATCCATATGGCTGATCAAGACTTGGATTTTTGTGATTGGTTGTAAGACAGGTGTTTGTCACACTCCTGACTTAAGTTTTGGTTGGTAGCATATTGTTAGTTTGTAGTTTTCTAGCAAGGAAACTACAAGGTTTCTCAAGGTCTAAGGAAAATTCAGGCCAAATTTAACTTAATACTTCTAGCATCTATCTTTTTACTTGAGAATGGTTATTTGGTCTCTTTTCCTGAAGCATCTGCAACTGCTGTACTAGCCCTCACCTATTCTTGGAAGCTACGTGCATTACTGATACTTGTGGTCACATCTTTGGATTGCAGTCATGTAATATATATATATATATATATATATATATATATATATATATATATATATATTTTTTTTTTTTTGGTCTTAATTCTTCCCTCTGTCCATCTAATGTCACAATCCATCACTTTCTTGATCCCTGCTGGAGTGTAAGAGTGATTCTCTGTATTCTTCCTGCCCCACAGATGAGGAACTAGGGCCATTATCTCCAGCCCTCCCTATCCTGGATTACTTGGGGTATGCTGACATGCGACATGCGACATGACTCATGGAAATCACCACTGGCATTTGGTGATGCATTGAAAAATTTGTTGATGTCTTTCATGAGAAATTCTTTCCAGGATCACTGAATAACTGTTGGAAACATTTCTCAAGTTTTTCACTTTTACATCTTTGCTTGCCTGTCTCATGGTTATTCTCAAGTAAGCTTCTTGACTTTGTGTGTGTGTGTGTGTGTGTGTGTGTGTGTATTTTAGAGAGGGAGACAGACAGACAGAGACAGACAGAAAGATTCTAATTAGATCTGGGCTACCAGTATTCAGGCTCCAGTTCTCTATTTAACAATTCTAAATACTTGGACTAATTACTCAATGTTTCTGAACCTGCTTTCTCATGTATAAAATGAGCTTAGTAATGGTATTTTCTACATGATGCAGTTGTGAGGACGAAATAAATTAATATATTTAAGCGCTCTGAAAAATACCTGACACACAGTTAAATCCATCATAAATGTTAATATCATTGATTATACTATTTCCTCTGCTTAGGACAGAATGTGTCCAAGTCTTCTTTTGTCATTAAGATACTTCACAATATTCAAGACGTATCTTAGTCTTGTCATTTTTGAGAAGACTCCCCTGAATAATGTCTAGAGTTCCTCTCTTGTGACTCCATATACAGTCTTTAGAATTTATATATTTTACATTTAATTCAAGTTGCCATTTTACTTAGCATTCCCAGTGGACTAACATAATTAAGCACATCACATTTATCACATTCATCAATGTATTTATCAATGTATTTTCAGCATTTTGGGTAAAATGTAGAAATCACTAGCCACTCATATACATTTATTTCATTCATGAGTGAGGTGATTGTTCCCTGCCTTCATTTGGCCTAAAATAACGAATGGTCTTCTCTCGGAGACGCACATATAAATGCGTACTCCTTGAGGGTTATTCCTTGAGCTGACGGCACACAGGAAGACCTATCTGTCTGCACGGTCCCATGGCTCCTTCTCATACAAGCCTCTCTTCTTTCAGGCTGCTCCAACCATGTTTCTCTAATCCTTGGTAATTCTAATGCCTTCCTGTGAGCCCTGGTCCTTGATCTCTCTCATATTTAAAGGCTTTGCTCTTATCCTCATGACTGGCTCTCATATTTGACCCAAATTGCTCAAAAATCATGTTGAGAAAGAGGTCTTTGGCCATATCATCTCTGCCTTATTCTTCCCCAAGCTAACAAGCAGGAATCTTATCTTGCGTATTTCCCCTTTGGATACCGAGTATATCACCTAATTTGCTTTTTATAGCCCGTCTTTCAGCAAAAGGCAAGTTTCACGATATGAAGGGTGCTGTCCACTTTTTTTCAGAGTTGTATGTTCAGCTCTTAGAATGGTGCCTAGTAGGTACCGGTTACGTGAATGCTTGAAGAATTGACTGAAAGGAGGGTGACTGAATCAAGGTACAGAGGGTAAAGTTTCAAACAATTTTACCTATTTCTGAAACCTTCAATATGGCACGGCTGGGGACCATGCTGCAGAGGATTTTCAAATCTTCCCAAAGGACAGTGTCCTTATCAACAAACTGAAATGTGAGGAGTAAGAAGCGATGTTGTATCTTTGCTTTCTGTACATGTCTTAATTTTTCCTGCTATATTTTAACTGCAGTCAGGGGAGATTCTGTGCTTTGTATTTTCCTCTAAATTTATTTTTCCCACCAGATGGCGCTATGTCTTCAGTATTTTGAACTACAGGTAAATTCACATCAGTTTTCTTTGTTCGCCGTATTGTGTGAACTTTTATACTAAATGAATAGGTTAAAGACGTATATTGAACTAGCGGTCCTAAACACCACTCTAAAATAAAAAGCGGATGGGCCCTAATATATTTTATAAAACATTTATAAAAGCCAGACCAAAACATAATGAGGATGTTGGTTTCCACAACAAAAACTGAAAAAATTCAGTATGATTAAAAATTAATTTGGAAAGATTATCATATCTTCATACTGCAAATCTAAAGTGATATAGAAATGATAAATTAAGCAGAGTGGACAAGACATGTGTCCATTCTGGACACGTGTATATATATATATATATATATATACACAACATATTTTATATCATCTAATATGTCAGCTAAATTTACCCAAGAGAGTGGGTAAAGTCAAATTGGACAAAAATGATTTATGTTCTTTATAAGAGGCAGTCTAACTACTAGAGCATTTAAGAAATTTCTACACATATGAAAGAAAAATTTGTAATTATTTCCCCTACATGAAAGAAGGATGCACAAAGTGTAGCCTTGTGCTGTTCAATTCCAAGTTGGGATAAACAGAAGAAATATGGAAATCAGTATGATTTTGCCTTAACCTACATAAAGTTGTAAGTAACTTGGTAACACATCTTCCAAATCTTTTATTTACTTAAAATGTTTTCAATGCTTTTGTAATAGTTCCAACATTTTGCAACGTATTTTACAGTCACCAAAAATTACCTGGGTTATAACCCTCTCATTAAGGTGTAAAACCAACGTTTCTTGGAATCTTTATTTCATTACCATTATCCTCATATATTCAGTTTCCTGGAGGCAAGTCCTGCTTCTCCACAGACCTCTCGGCTTCTCTCTGTGTATATTTGGCTCATGATATATAAATATGTTTAATGTTTCTATTAGAGATTATTGCTTTCCAGAAGAAACTGCATTATAGTTCTCTGTTCTAGATTACTAAAACTTTTAGATTAGCCTATCTTGAATCTTTTATAAATCATGCTTCATAGTATTTTTGCTCTCTCTATAATTTAACTCAATTCACCTATTATGCTAAAGTTGAAAAAGAAGTAAATCTTCAGCACTGTTACTGTATAGTACGTAAATTAGTGTGAACTTTTGCCTGCTTGAAGTCTACTTCATACAAATTTTTTAAAGGCGGAACATCAGAATTTGCCTTACAGAGAATGTTGTTAATGGCATCTAACCCCCTGACTTGTCTTTGTTTACTTTGACAGCCTTTAATGGTAAAAATGGCTTTTGATTTTCTTTTCATTTATTATTTTTTTAAACATAGCCTTGCTATGTAGTTCTGGCTGTCCTTTAACTCACTATGAAGCCCAGGCTGCCTCAAACTCATGATGATTCTCCTGCCTCAGTCTCCCAAGTTCTGGGATTAGAGGTATGCAACATCACATCTGACACAGGGTCTTTAATTATTTCATATGACCTTATTTTATACAAAATTTCACTCATGAAATTATATTATTGTGAATTTACTTATACTAGCTTTATTATTTCATTCCTATTATTGGTAAATTATGAATCCTTTCAATTAGGAATAATTACAAAATAGAATGGTAGATTTTGAGGGGGGGAAGTAAAGAAGAGAGCAGAGAACAAGTAGAAGATTTAGCAATAAAATCTGAAGATATTAAATAATAAAATACAGTTGGGATCTTTGGGCCTAGACTTTAACTGTTAACTCTGCTGGAATCTAAAGTATATAGAGGGATCTGAGATATGTGTTAGAACTCATCCAGGCAGATTTAGCAAGAGTAGTTAGGGAAACTCAGTTTCCATGCTTTAAAACAAAGACCACATTAAACTGTTCAAGCACTATGTTAGCAATGATGAGAGAAAAGCAGCTTACAATCATCTGAATGTAAATGCAGTTATCTGGATTGATAGGGGTCAATTAGCTTAAATTAATTACCAACCTGCTAGATTAAGTATTTGCGCCAGGGTTTATAAGCTCTACTTAGAGCAATCAATTTAAAAGCACTGATTTAACTTACAATCATAAATGTTAAACACAAAGAAGTTAAGTGAAAATCTACAAGGGGAAAGACTTAGATTGAAATAATGATTACCTCAAGATGAGATGGTGTAGCCTAAAGTTCCCTAGAGGTATATTCAGGGATCACCAGCAAGATCTTTTAACTGGTTTATCGTTTTGATAGATCATTTTTCTTTGAACCAATCAAAATCTACTTGCCATTCAAAATTGTGCCCACTGAAATAGTACAAAAATCGCCCACTACTCTAATTATGCTATTGAAAAACCCCCCACAATACAATTAAATTAAATATTATTCAATTTAGAACAGAACTTGGTTTTGCTTGATGTTTAAAAATTACCATTGACTTCTTTCACTTTTGGCAAATGGGACAGTTACATGAAAAAAAATGGGTTAAAGTATTCTTTAGGTGTTTTTAAGAGTTTCAGTGGCAGAAAAAAGCCTATTTTTCAGTAAGTAATTTCCTTGGAATTCGAAATTTCTTTTAGGATAAGAACTTGTTTACTAAGTGGATAACAGTTTTGCTGATACATTGTTAAGAAAGGGTAAGGATTTTCATCTATCTCAGATCGCGGTCATTGTAGTATATGGGCTCAGTTCTGCTTTCCTGGTCACTATAAAATTATGTTTGACAAATTTAGCTGAATGGTATAAAGAAGACCTACAGCATGACTATTTGGAATAGGTATAATTTCACTCCTTCATTGGATAAAGATCCAGTAAGCCTGCAACCCAGAAGAGGACACAGGTGTGCTGGAATTCTGATCTAAGACTCTGGCTTCTGCAGTTTCAGAACCTGAGCTCCATTGGTTCACATATAACCTTGGCTTTGGTGGAAATGAACTTGACTAGTAATGGAAAAGAAGGAGGCGCATACTACAGTTTTCATTGTTCTGAGACTCAGGTTTTATCTTAGCACTGCACAGGGGCTTGAAGATGTGGAAAGAAGGAAAATTAGCTCCAGAACATGACTCAGTTAAATCATTTGACTTAATAATATAAATTGTAAACATAAAGCCAACACCACTTATCTCAGGAGAAAATGAATACCTTGCAAGTAACTGTGAAGCTGTGACACCTTCATAGCCATGGTGAAATCTGATATAACTGGCGATTGTTGTGCTAGGAGTGAACAGCTCCCAGTGGTTCCTTCTCAGGCAACTTGTCACTTTTAACTTGTCACAACTAAGGGCTTGACCTCTGTATACCTCCTGCATATATCAAGATAAACATAAAAAGAGGAAGGAAAATGGGATAATCTGCTCGGTATATTATGGTGCCTTAATCCTCTGGATAAGTTTTCAGGGGAAATAATTAAAAGACACTCCAAAAGGGTTGGAGAAAATGTCTGTACTTACTTGTCCCAATAAAATATATAAGCGATAGTAAATTGCATAAATTTTTAGTGAGATTTCTCTGATATTACATTTTATTTTTCTCTCTTGAGTCAAAGAACCATATGGCCAGCTAACTCAGTATTCGAAATACCCAAAGGAATGTGAATGCTTAGGAAAGGAATCCTTGAAGTCTTCTATGACTCCATCTAATCTTAACCCCCCTTGCTTCGCACCCCTACCTGTCTCATTTGGAGTTAGGGCCACTGAGATATCAACAAGATCATCACATGGGCTATCTAGGCAGACTGATTAGTGGGAAGTCTGACATCAATGAGGAATCCCTTTTGCTCTTTTGCCTTGCTTATTTTCTTCTTTGAAATATGGAAGTCATGGATGGTGTTCTAGAAAATGTATCAGAACTAAAATGTAATCTAAAGCCTATATGCCACTTTTAGACTGGAGCTGGGCACTGAGAGTATCTTGCAGGGAAGCTTAGATTTTGATGACCCTCCAGAGCTTCCTTGACAGCACTAACATGCCTACCTGGAGGCTTCTTTGAGAGTTTTCTCTTATTTTTATTTTCACATCTTCCTCCAACACATTTTTGATGTTTTATTTTAATTATGAAGCATTTTAATATTTGATAATTTGCCCTTCCCCAAAATTATTTAGACAATTTTAGTTTTTCCATTACATAAGTTTTGGTAACATTTTTTTTTAATTTACAAAACACTTGTTCAGTGATTTTTATTGAAATTATCTTTGCAACATATTAGAGCAAACATACAGTGTACTGACTCTACTGCTAAAATTTGTATCATTTACCTCTGTGTGTGATTTAATGAATTTTTTATAGTTTATATTTTATACTTTTTAAACTTACTCATAATTGTATTGGTATTATGAACAATGTACTTGTGTAGATTCAAGAGCAGTGTTCCCCATGTGTCCTTCATGTTTTCCTTTATTTATTTTTTGGTACTGGATCTCGAACTCACGACCTTGTGCTTGCCAGGCATGGGCTGCTGAGCCACTGAACCATATTCCCGGCCCTTGACTAGTGTATTTGTACTTAATCTTTTCAAATATTATTCTTGGTATGAAAGAGATTATCAAAATTGTTGGAATTTGGTAAGTAGTCATGTTTTGAATTCATGCACGTTTGTATCATGTCTTACTTGATTTTCTTGGTATGCAATATTAAAATGTGCAACTACTTTTTTGCACAAGCTACTTTTTTCTGATAGCTATTTACGTGGATTATGGTTTAGTATTATTGCAAGAATAACAATCTAACATGCATTCAGTAATAATGGAGACAGAACACTCCTATTTTTCCTGACTTTTAAGAGTAATTCCATTTGTTGTCATGAAATATGTTGCTTTTGATTCAATAACTCATTTAATAAGCACTGATGGTACCATTTCCCTTTTGCTTTTTATTGGTTTCCATATGTATACTCTTTACAAACTAGACTATTTATTACTTACAATTTTTTTACTGGATTTTATTTTTCTCCAAATTTTCTTCAGTTTCCTCACTACCTAATTCTTTACACAGTGTTTATTTAGACTTGTGTAGGAGTAATTATAATGGAACACCAGGAATAATATATTTTGGTGGCAAGAGAGAATTTCTCATGGTTCTCTCACTAATGCACCAAACATGGAGGCAGAGTTTCCTTGGAGTATAGACCTTGTGTTTTGGTTTCAATACTTTATTTTTTTATTATCAATTTCAGTTTGAGAATTCATCCATGTTTTACCATGAATGTCAATACTTGAACAATACTTGATCCAAAAAACTTGATAGGTTTTTTTGGATCTACCACCACCACGATCATCATCACTATGATGATCATATACTGTTTGCTTGTGTTTATCAAAAAAGTCAATGCTGGTTTAATGTTATAAGTGTGATACTTTTGTTGTGAAATTGTGAGGTCATCATTTCATAATTCTGCTCTAAATGAAGGGGGATGAAAAATATAAGCTTCATTTTAGCTTTTTTTCTGCCACTTTAATGACAAATTGCATGAAAAATGGAAAAGCTAACATTTCTGGTCTCTGTTTGGTAATGCAGCGACTCTGTGCCTGTCAGAGAAATCTGTGTCAATTTCTGAGCATATCAAGCGACTCCATATGTTTTCCAAAGGTATGGTGTTCAGTCCTTGGCAGTCCTCCCAGAAGAAGGATCATCAGATGGAATAAAATATTTCTTTAGCTGTTTTACTAATTGGTTTCCATTTCTAGCCCAAATCATACTAAATTGGTTGGTGGTGGCCTGGTTATTTCTTTCCACATAACCTAGTGAGTGTTAAGTTTTTCCCCTAGTGGTCTCAGTCAATGTTTATAGTTAGCAAAATAAATTCCTATGTTGTAAATAACTCTTTTTTTTTTTCAGATCAACTCCTTACAAAAGAGACTTTCTATTTTGGTTGTTCTGGTAGCTATCTCAATACATGACTGAAACAGGAAAAAGTTAAAGGGATTTTCCAAGTGACATTAGTTCACTCCATGAATAAATCTTGAGCTCTATTCTAAGCAAGTATCACTCCAAGCGTTGAAATATAGTGGGACTCAAGAACATCAGCTGCCTTACTTGCAGAGAGAATTCAGTCTCTTGAGATCTTACTTGACAATTAGCTCAGTTGCTCATTTTGAATTATATCTTATCTTGAATTATATTCATTTAATATAGTTGTGAATTTCAAAGCAAAGTTATTTATAAATGGGTCAAAACAAAATGTTAACACATGAAGGTCACCATTCAAGTACAATTAAACTCCAAGAATTCTTGAATGCTGGCTCCAAGATAAGCATACATTTAAAAATCCTTAGGCCATTGCAAAATGGTTTCATTATTGGATACTCTAGTTACAAGAAAACATCATTTTTAAATTATATGTTTTTCATTTAAAAATTGGTTGACATTTGTGGTAATCTCAGATTCTCTTAAATTTTAAAACCTATTCGCACAAGTTAATTTTCATAAATCTTAGAACTTTTTCAGTAAAAATAAAGACAAGCAGGCTTTTAATACATATATTTATTTTTCATATGCCAATCTGAATGATTGGATCAAATCTTTTCAAAAGCAGTAGTTAGGTAATATTTCAACTCTTGTAATACATACATGTGTAGTATTAAGATACAATCGTAACACAGTGTTCCACTTCAAAGCATTACTACAAATGTCCATTTATTCACTATATGATATTTGTAGAATAGACCTGTTCTTTCTTGTTCATTTCTATTCAGCCTACAAATTCAGTAATTCCAATTCCACCTCCTTTATCATCATTATTTCAAAATTGGTGCTCAGGGCTGCCGTGTCATGCCTTCATGTCTGTGCAAATGCTAATCCAGCCTTCATTTTCTCTTGGAACTTTTTTCTCTTTCTTATTAAAGTAAGAGCTTTAATTGTGTCTGGATGAATTGTCACACTCCAGTGACAGTTTTGGGGCTTTTGATTACAAGTCGTTCATTACAGAATAATTCCTTTCTGTGTAATCAGCTTGGTGCCTAACGATTTTCATTGTTAATGGCCTTTATTGCTACAGCCAAGAAATATTAGCCATTAAATTAATTACTAGTTCTTTGAACATTTATTAAAGAAGTCCTATAAAATATTTGTTTGAGTTTCTGGCTGGTTACTTAACTATGCATGCCTCAGTCTCAAAGCAATGTGGGATGTTCATATCAATTCAGAGAAGGCAGAATTGGTCTTCCAAGTAAGACAGAAGCAGGAAGAACTGACTAGCATCATGGCCAATTCAAGACTTCAAAGTCTAGAAGGGCAATTATTAGCCAAAGACAAAATTTTAATTAAATATTCACCCTGGTGTTTGTTACTTAGGAGACATTTCTTGAAGTTTATTACTCTGTTTTGGTCATAGTAAACACAGAGTAAAATTGTCACTCTCCTGAGGAAGCTCCCAGCTTACTTGAGTAGAGATCAATAAAGAAGGAATCACTGTAAAGCACTAAAATGCTACAGGACCATAAAGTTTTGTAGAAAGTGTAGCAGAGTCTAAATTCAAACAGTGGCCACTAATCAGCATTCTGAGATGCATTCATCTGCTAGTTAATAAGTCACGAGCCATCATGTTAATAGCATGATTATAGTTGGGGTTTGGCTTGAATTTTAGAAAAGAGGAAGATGTGGAGATAATTATTTCCAAAGTAGGGTCTAGAAGAGGACTCATTTCCAGTGGGGTCTTGGTAGTGGGTAAAGTAACTGACCCAAATGAAAAAAGAGAGGAGATTCAAAGCCAAGGTCAAGAAAATGATAGTTAGTGATGGAAGGAGAGATGGTACTTCTGGATCTGGCACATGATTCACATGACCATCCTCAAAAAGGAAAGATGAACAAGGCTGGAGTCTTGAAGTCAGGGTTTCCCCATGAATCTCAGATCTCAGCAGGCAATGTAGGGTTATTCCTCAGCAAACGGTAAGGATGTGGCTACTTTTACCTAGGTCAGGGCTCACTTCTTAACTGCAGGGTGACAGATGGTGTGTGTCAAGCTGTCAGTGGACTCCTCCTCAAAGGGCAGGACACAAAGGTAGAAAGTAAACAAGGCTGAGTCTCACAGACGTGTAATGACTTTATAAAGAAGTTACATACCAAAATGAAGTGCTTAAATGTTCTATTTATTATTGTGTTTGTTCCATGTGAACCTCAACTTTGTATCTGAAAAATATATACATTCAATACTGGTGATACGACTTATATTTTATAAATTTAAAGTATTTACAACACTGTAGAATTATGAGGAAGCATCAGAGAATAATTAACTAACTCTATAGCATATTATTCCTCTAAATCAAAGATTTTCAAACTTAGCACTACTGACAATTAATTTAGAATGGATATTTCTAAATTAATGTATTCTAAATAATTTATTTCTATATAATTTATCCCAATTTAGAATGGATATTACTTTTCTCTGCAGGTCTGTTCATTGCATTGTTGGATGTTTAGCAGCATTTGATTGCTACTAACTACATATCAGTAATTCCTCCCCAATCCCATCATTGTACCTCAGATAAGTACAATAAAAATGATAAAAATGATTTCCAGATATTGGAAAAAAATCAGACTAAGTTAAGAACCATTTTTATGTACTTTACAGTTTGAATAATTTATAATATTATATTTGCTTCATACAAGCATTTCTTTAAAAATTTCTCAATTTCTTTCCTAAAGATGGCTCAGTTTCTTCAAGATGAAGGACATTTAAAAATGTCATCAGGGGGAAATATTTTTAAAAACTACCAACATCACTACCATGGAGATACTTATTTCTGACATCCTTCACTGCCCACAACAAAAATGAACCAAATAAATTTTTTTAAAATGCAGAGCAATTGAGATTTCTTTTCTAAGAGAATTGTCCCTGGAGCTTGACTTTTAAATAAACAAACTAATCAACCAAATGCACTGGAGACGCTGTACTGATATGTTTGCCACATGAAGCATGAGTGACAAGCTATGTTGTTACCTTTCTCTCTCTGCTGAGACAAAATACCTGATGCCCAAAATGAAGGAAGGAAAGGTTTATTTAATTCACAGTTTGTGGAGGTGTTAGTCCATATGCAGCTCGCTCCAAGGGAGGGTGGCATGGCTCAGGGGCAAATGCTCAACGGTGGCTGTGCAGATACCAGAAGCAACCAGAAAAAAAGGGTAAAAGGGAGGAGCAAGTCCTTTCTCTACCTTATATTGTACTCAGGTTATCCGCCCCAGGGTCGATGCAGCACTCACACTGGCCGATCCCAGCACTAGACAATGAACCAATCACAAAGGCTAGATTCATCCTTGGAAAGGCCCCATCTCCATGATCGCATGAGGCTTTGGGAGGACATTCAAACACAAAACACAAGCCCACAGACTCTTTGAGCACCCACATGAAGACCTTACACAACTTTGTTTTACATTAAATTTGCTTGGCTCTTTTCATTGATCATATATTTAAAACTAAACATCAACATCAGATTACATTTTGTGGTATGACATTTGATTTTTATCTTTCCTCACAGAGTTATTTTTCTTACTGCAAAATAACAGCATCTATCAGTATAAACTCACTGCTTAGCATCTAGAATAGTGCTGGCACTCAGCAAATATTTGTTAAGTGAATGACTGCAAGTGACTTGAAAAAACCTGTATCAATATGAAAAACAAAAAGTGGTAGAGTACTCCTGGGTATGATCCCCAGACCACTAAATAAACAATCAAACAACAACAAAACTCTTTAAATCTTATAGTAAATGATCTGTGCACAATTTCTGTGAAACACTCATTTCCAGAGTCCAAAAGTGTTGGCTGCTGTGATTCAAACCGAAATTTCAGTCAGAGAGAGCTGAGATCAAGCTACATCCAATCCTGGCTGATTTAATATTGCTTTACTTTGAACATCTTAGAAAGTGCATCCATGAGTGTTTTCCTTGAGAAGGATGAAGGCTGTTTCAATGGTAATAGCTCACTTTTCCTTATGCCCATTTCCCCATCCATGCAATTTCCACCAACTCTGAAAAAGCTTTCTACAAACAAAGGTCTTTACCAGAATCAGTTCCCCTCTAGGTGTAATCATAACAGTTGGCGCCAGTAGTACACCACAGAAAAATAATGCAATAACAAAATGATGCTTGTTCCAATAGGTCTACTAACAATAAAAACACCATCAAGGGTAAAAGATTAAGAGTCAAAAACAAACAAACAAAAAAAGAGTCAACACTACCTGCTGTTTTGAGGCAACAGAGTTGCTGAAACTGCCACTGAGGATGAACTGGGATGAGCTGCTGCCATTCTCAGTGGCATGCATCTTCTCTCCTTTTGCATTCCAAGGAGCATTTGGCAAAGTTAGGAGAAAGTCTGATTCAGTAGAGTTGAGGATGAAAAAAATGGTAGAGGGAAAGCATTTGTTGGTGCAGTATTTTAGGTGTTGGAGGCAGTGGCAAAACTAGAGTGTTAGAGCACTAGGAGGAAGAGGAGTCTCCATGAAAGTTTGAAAGTGACTGTCACCAATTTAAGGCCAAGTAAGAAAGTCAGGGCTCCCTCGCAGCCTGTAAAGATGTTCATATCTTCTCTAGTAAATGCTGGGCTTTGGTCCCAGTGTTTAATTATAAGAATAGCTGAACTGTAGAGAAGTTCAAATTCTCAAACTAAGTAAGTCTGCTCTGCCAAGATGAGAGAGTTTGGAAGGAATGGAACCTAGGACTTGGGCTATGACATCTTGGTCTGCTCATTCAAAAGCCTCATAACCCTAGTCATCCCTACCAGTCTTGACCTTAAGAAGTCCCCTCACAGCTACTTGAGGATAATACAGAATGTTTGCTTTGCAACACAATAAGTACACCACATAAGATCTGATTCTATGACTTCTTGATCCATTATAGTGCAGGATCCATTAACAGTAAACCCCACTCAAGTGATAGGCTCACTAAAGGAAATGCAAACAGAGGAATGTATGTAGAACTCCATCCACAGGGTGCTGAAGCAAAAGCATGAAATATAAAGTTGGATAAGGAAAATTATTATAAAGTTACTTTCCCATAATATATGATGAAGTATTCTGGGAAGGGCTTCTGAAGATGGTGCTTATCTTCTGCTATATTGGCCCTTGGAACCAATATAGCAGAAAGGCTCACATTAAATGAAGCAGAAAGGCTAGGCTGCCACTGTAGATGGTGAATGAAGGTATCAAAAGTCCCATGGAGGAGGAAAGACCAGAATGGCCATGCTTGGTAAGGCCTCTGTTATTGTGGAACTATAGTGTATTCCCAGTGACACTGGAGAACTCAATTCTATAACAAGTCCTGACTCAAAGGAGACAATAGCACTGAGCTTCTCTACAATATTGTTTCCCCACCCCCTTATTGCTTCATATAAACTGTCTCATAGGTTATGGAACTTTGTGAATTTACATTATCTGATCACATTTTTTCTCTGACACTTACTTGACATTAAATAATAAAATAAAATATAACACACTTACAATCACATAACTACCCCCACAGACATTCTTTTCAACAAGTTTCTCATCTGAGGCTGCTTAAGGCTGCCGTGCTGCTGAGAAGACAGTGAAATCTAACCTGAAGTAGACTCCGGCTGTCTCTCCGTTGGTGCATCAGTGGAGGCTGGTGCTCTTCAGCCTTTCAGTTTGAGCAGAAGAAAAATTCCCCTTGCTGTTACTGTGTTTCTCAGTTAACTCAGTCTCTCTGTGCCCTTTTGCTATTGTTTAGATCTTGAATGTTCCCAAAGGCCCATGTGTTTAAGGCTTTGTCTCAGCATGCACATTTGGAACTTTTAAGGGGTGGAGCCTAGTGGGAGGAAGTTAGGTCATTGAGGGTGTGAAGAGAATATGGAACCACAGACTTGCTCTGTTAAATGTTACCACATGTTGTGCTGCCTAACCACAGGCTATAAAAATTAGAGCAATCAATCATGCATTGGGACCTTTAAAACTTTTAGCCAAAATATTCCTTTTCTCTTTTATAATTTAATTATCTCAATGACCTGGTTATAGTGATGAAAACTGACACATTCCTATTATTGGTATTTGACTACCAATCAAGGCCTAACTTCTAAGAACAAATAAAAGTAAGCAGTTCAGGTTGTTTATCCCTTATATGTATTTGAAATTTCTCATTTTAATATCATTAGTTCAAGCAACTGACAGAATCTATTAGATATTAAATCTGGATGAATGCTCTAAAAAGTAGAACAATGTAACTGAGTTTTCATTGAAAAATAATTATAATTTAACTTCCAGTGTATCCATAAAGCTGTGAATTCTTGTTTTAATTTTCACTGTGGAAAACCATGTGTCTATGAATTTCTAATTATTTGTGTTATTTCATGAACCCTCACTGAATTTTGGGAGGGCTTTTCTGGCAATATCTCTTTTACTCTGACCTTCACTTTACACTTTTTCCCTATTGTCAGCCAAAAATAAATATAATTCACACATTACACTGAAGCAAACATATTCCAGCCAGAAAGTATTATGTGTGCTGTCTTATATAGGATTATCTGATTCTATTTCCCTTTCAGATGAGCTTTCCAGCTCCCTGGAACAAAATCTTTTGAATCTTGATATTTCAGCTTTATTCATTTATTTTTTATTTATTATTTTTTTAGAGGTTTTCTGTGGTAAAGCAGAAAGAAACTAGGTGCTTGAGACATATCATAAAATGTCATGTTCTAATTATGTTTTACTTTATATCCTCCAAGTGTAAAGAAATACAAGATTATCCAAGCTTTCAATAAACTGAAGAGGATGAATAACTCAAGGATTCACCAAGAACTGTTTATATCTTCAAAACAGAATAAGCCCAATGAATAGGTGAAAAAAGAAATATTATGAAATGGTACTGTATGTGTAAATGACCTGGAAAGGAATAAATGATATATTTGGATATAAAATACAGTGAAACAATAAAATTCAACCTATAGAAAGAAAACACTTGAAAGTTGGGTTGCTAGGTATTCAAGGTATAATACAGACAGATGTAAATTTTACAGATGTAAAACTTTTGCAAAATTTAGCTCCAGTTGAATCACATACCTAAATCCAAAATGCAAAATTTTAGAACTTCTGAAATGTGACATAGGATAAAATCCATAGTATTTGTTTATGCATATATGTTTAAGCAAATATTTTATTCTATTTATGAGCATTGGGGATAATTTTATTTAATTTCAGTTGTGCTAATAAGAGGTTTGAAATTGTTACCTGTTTCTGCTTTCTGAGGTAACCTCAATATTTGCACAAGAAAAATTCATTCCTGTTGGAGTCTGATTGCTACTCTGTTATGGCTTGGATATAGATGTCCCCACAAAGACTCATGAGGTCATATGTGAGGCATTTCCAAGGTGCCAGGATTAAAGTGTGTGAACATGGATTAAGGATGTGACACTGAGAATAAGGGTGCCCTGCCCTAGTGATGGGTTTACCACACAAAAGGTAGGTATCCTGAAGGACTATAGATGCAAAGAAAGAAGCTGCTTTTCCCTTCTCTGCTTTACTGTCTTCTGCCTTCTAAGAACTATTTCTCCTCTGCCATGCCACCCAGCCTTGGAGCCAGTTATCTATGGACTGAACCCTCTACAAACCGTAAGCTCAAGTAAACCTTTCCTCCTTTAATTTTTGGTGTCAGGTATTTTGTTTCAGCAACAAGAAAAATAAATAGGACCTGCTCTTATGGTTGTATTTGGTTCACTGAACATTTCAGATTCTATAAGAAATGTATCAATATTTATTGGTTATTTACTTATTAAAAAGAGCATGATACTGCCAAAAACTCTAACAAAAAACAAACAGGAAACCAGACCCATGAATCAGTGGAGCAAGTTAGAAGATGCAGAAACAACTCCAAGTACACTCAGCTATTTATTTATTTATTTATTTATTTATTTATCTTTTTGAAACAGGGTCTTGCTATGTAGTTCAGGCTGGTCTTGAGTTCACTTTGTGAGTACAGGCTGGTCTCAAACTTGCAATGATTCTTCTGCCTCAGCTTCCTGAGTGCTGGAATCACACACATGTGAACACATCTGGCATTCATCTAGCTTATTTCCAACACCAGGGCTGAACATCTTCATAGGAGAAAGATAGCCTTTTTAATAAATAATGCTGGAGAAATTAGCTTTCCACATACCAAAGACTACAACTACACCCATGTCTTCTGCCATGTACTAAACTAAAATCAGAATGGATTAAAGGAGTTGGCACCATTAGAAAACTGCAAGGGAGGAGAACAAGAAGCCACCAAGGAGGTAAGACCTCCTCTGAGTCAGCACTATACATGGGTTGGCTGGGGGAGAGCCACATGCCAGTCCTCTTCTGTGAGTTTGTGCTGTTCATGGACTGGAGAGAAGAAGAACAAGAAGTCAACATGAAGCTAAAACCTCCTGTGAATTGGCACCATGTGTATGTGGGCTGACTGGGGAGAACCAGATGCCAGCCTTATCCTGTGAGTTGCCACAATTCACAGACTGTGGGAGAGGAGAACAAGAAGTCATCAAGAAGCTAAGACCTCCTGTGAATCAGTGCCATGCCCAAGCTGACTGGGAAAGAGCCAGATGCCAGCCCCTTCTTGTGCATGGGCAGGGAGATAAGAAGAGCCAGTACCCTAGCACCACCACAAGAGACTGACCGATCTGGAGAAACACAGGCTGTTATGATAGCTAATGAGGTAAAATACAGGTTAATGCTTACAGTGTTTAGTGTTTAACTGACTGTGCAGGCCTAAAGTTGGCAGTGTATTCATCTATTCAGAGGATAACAATATGCAATGTAGTAAATATTGGGGATCTCCTGAGGGTATTCCATTAGCCATTGCTAATTCCCTATTATCATTGTTGCAGTCTGTTTAAATGTCCCCCCAAAGTCTCATGCAGTCATGGAGGTGGCTGAGTCTATCATTTGTGACTGCTTGTTGTCTAGTGCTGGGATTAGAGGTGTGAGTGCTGTACTTGCCCAGGGATGTGCAGGTAGAATACAGTATGAAGGAGGGAAGGAGGCATGCTTAGCCCTTTTTTACCCTGTTCACTCTTGTTCTTTGTGGCCACCAGAATGGTTGACTTTAGTCATGCCATCTTGTCTTGGAGCCAATTGAGTATGGACTGAAACCTCTAAAAACTGCAAGCTAAATAAACCTTTCTACTGTACCTGACTGTGTGGTTCAAGAGCTTTTGGAAATGGCTTGTGGGAAGAGTTTGGAAAGGTTTGGAGATGTTGCCTGAAAGAGTACACCTGGAACATCTTAGGAGGTTCTGTGTAGAGGATTCTGGTCAGAGCTCAGAAGACCAGAAGGCTAATAGAAATCCTGACAGTAAAGACCAGTCTTGCGAGGTTTCAATTGAGAAGGACTGCTTTGGCTGTTGGACTCCAGTTGATGTTATGTCTTGGCAGAAAGTTTGTCTGCATTTTGCTGACATTCAGAGATTTTGCCTGAGATTAAGATTAAGGGTGGTAGACTGATTAATTTGGCAGAAGAAACTTCAAGTCAGTTAAATGTTGAGGTGATGGCATGGTTATTGTTGCGGGTTTTTAGCCAGACTTACGTTGCAAATCAAGAGCAAAAAGCTCAGTGATTTAAAAGTCTTGAGTTTGGCCAGAAAATTGTTCACTGTAAAGACAGAGCTGAGAGCTCCATTGCTGAGAAGGAACAGAAAAATAAAAAGATGACCCGTGGGCATCACAGGAAGAGGCAGAGGGTCTCCACCTTTTGCAGCCTCAAAACTGCAAAAGTGAAAGATTCTGCTTGGAGGAGAAAGCTGCAAAGCACCATGCTCCAGAATGGCATCAGAGGTCAAATGAGATTCCAAAACAGCAGCAACATAGTTCTGAGGTTAGAAAGGCTTCCACCTCAATTTCAGAGGGCTTGGGAGGCCAGGTAATGTGCCCCGGAGAGGGCAGTGGGTGAAGCTGTGAGTGTGAAGACCAAGGTGCAATAGAGAACCCAGAAGTTTGGAAAAGCCAGGAGCATGGCTCATCTAAGGAAAGCTACAAGGATTGAGCAGAGCAGGCCTGAGAGAGAAGACTTGGGAGCTAATACCCCTGGAAGTGTTGTGAGGGTGGAGTCACTCAAGGCTTTGGAGCTCATAACCAGATTGCTTCAGAAGCTGGATGCAGAACTCCTGGACTTAATGTTGGCCTGCTGGATTTTGGACTTCTTTTGGTCTCATTTCTTTGTATCACCCTATTTGTATCCTTTGTAATGGTAATGTTTATCTCAAGCCATTGAATGTTGGGAATGTTTAATTTTATTTTAATTTGTAGAGTAGCTCACAGCCAAGAGTTTGCCTTAGATCTCAGAGGAAACTTGAGACAAACTTTTTAGCAATTCTGAAACTTTTAGGACTTTGGCTACTCTTAGAGATGGGCTAAATGTCTTTTGCATAAAGGGTGTACATGAGTCCTTGAGGGCTCAGGAGTGGAATGTTGTGGTTTGTTTAAATGTCTCCCCAAAGCCTCATGCAGTCATGGAGGTGGCTGAGTTTGGCATTTGTGATTGATTTCTTGTCTAGTGCTGGGATTGGTGGTATGAGTGCTATACCTGCCCAGGGCGGGTAGCTGACATGCAGTATAAGGGAGAGAAGGAGACATGCTTTTTCCCTCTTCATTCCTATTGCAGTAACCATCATGAACGCCACCCTGCCTTGGAGCCAGCTGGGTATGGATTGAAATTGCCAAAAACTGTGAGCTAAATAAATCTTTCCTTTCCTAATTTTGGTCATTGGGTATTTTGTCTCGGCACTGAGAGGAAAGTAACCAAGACAATCTTATTTGAAATCCTGTGTTCTTTTCATTGCTTTGTTTTGTTGGGGGTTTTATTCTGTTTTATTTTGTTTGATTTTATTGTATCTGATGGCATGAGCAGTTATTGTGAAGATAGCAATATAGGTCACAGTAGCCATTTTGGTTTTACTGTTGTCTTATTTTAAAGTCCTATATTGCATTCATTGTTTTTTTTTTATTGGTTCTGTTCTGTTCTCTTTTGTTTGATTTTTCTGTGTCTGAGGGGATGGGCAGCTATTTTGAGGACAGCAGGAGGTATTATGGTGACCAATGTAAATTTTCCATTTTCCTATTTTGAAGTCTTGTGTCACTTTCACTGTCTTGTTTGGGTTGGCTTTGTTCTGTTTTGTTTTGCTTGGTTTTATTCTTTCTAAAATAAAAATTTTAAAAAGGATTGAAGATCTAAATATTAAAAGAGAAACACTAATTCTTCTGGAAGAGAAAATAGACCTCTTGAAGACATAGGCAAAGACCTTTTTAAAGAAAATTGGCATTGGATGGCATTGGAACTACTATAAAGAAAAAACAAGTGGGAACTCATCTTACTGAAAAGCTTTTTGAACAGCAAAAGAGAACAACAGAGTTAAGGGACAACCCATAGAGAGGGAAAAAATTTTTGCCAGTTGTTCCTCACAAAAAGGACTAATATGTAGACTATCTAAAGCACCAAAAAACCCCAAACCTCCCAAATTTAAAGACCTAATCCAAAAATGGGCATCTGAAATGAATAAACTTCTCAGATGAAGAAGTACAAAAGGCAAATAAATATAAAAAAAGTTTCACTTTACTGGTGATGCAAAGTAAAACAACACTGAGATTCCATCTCTCTCCAGAAAGAATGGCAATTATCACAAAATCAGTCAATAACAAATACTTGTGAGGCTGTGAGGCAAGAGGAACCCTTCCTCACTGTTAGTGAGAGTGTAGTATGGTCATCTGTGGAAAACAGTGTGGAAAGTTTTCAAAAAACTAAACCCAGAGGTTCCATCTTACCCAGATAGTTCTCTTTTTAATGTCTTCCTGAAAGAATTAAAAGCATCATACCTCAGTGTACGTGCACACACATGTTTATAGCAGCACAATTTGTAGTAGCTGAATCTTGCAAACAGATCAAATACCCACAAACTCGATGAATGAAATAAGAAAAAAAATGTGAACCTTTTCTTATAGCATGACATACTACTCAGCTGTAAAGAAAAATAAACTCGAGACATTTCTATTAAGTAAAATGAGTTGGATATACATGTGTAAACATCACTTTGTTTCTTTGGAGTGAAAAATTGAAAATGTTAATAAAGACCAAATGT
Organism: Hydrochoerus hydrochaeris; assembly: GCA_004027455.1. Lineage (NCBI taxonomy): Eukaryota > Metazoa > Chordata > Mammalia > Rodentia > Hydrochaeridae > Hydrochoerus > Hydrochoerus hydrochaeris. The sequence goes on along the minus strand of PVLA01000042.1, from coordinate 61,508 downwards.
ATATTAGATATTGTTATATATTAGATATTAGGAGGAAAATATTCAACTGGGCAAGGGAACCAGGGAGGTGAGAGGAAGGAAAAAAGGAAAGGAAAAGAAAAAATATTGAGAAAAGGAGGAAAAAATGGAAACAAAGCTTTTGTAATTAAGGAGGGGAAGAGAGATTGAAGGGAGGGTTGGAAATGGGAAAAAAAGAAGCATCATAGGATAGTACAAGTCAAGTCCAAGAGCAGATTCCTTAGGACAAATGTGATCATTATGTATATCCAAAGTATATCAATAAACAATAAAAATCTGGTATTGGGTTGGGGATGTAGCTCAGTGGCTCGGGTGCTTGCCTGGTAAGCACAAGGTTGTGAGTTCGATCCCCAGTACAAAAATAAGTAAGTAAATCAATAAAGTTTAAAAGAAATAAAAATCTGGCACCTATAATTGTCAGCATACTAACTTAGTTTTTATACCTGTGTATATAATCAATTTTCTAACCACGTGTTTCATCTTCTTGACTCATGCATGTCTAGCGACTCCTTCAGACCAACCGAGGCTGTGCTGCAAACTGTACTTTCTCTAATTCCATGTTATTCTAACATTAGTAGAGTTCCCCTCTCCCATTATGCTGTCATATTAGAAGAAACAATAATTTCCTGTATTTAAAATGATACCCAGTACCATCATGCAGATTACTGGACCAGATTGTGGAGCTTGGTAAACATTCGCAGCTTGGTTTAGTAAAAAAAAATGACTAATTCCTTCTGAGAACCAGAAAAAACACAATGAACAACAACAAATATGCACATTAAGCTGTGGAGCATCCATTATCGACCTAATTGGCCAACCCCAGTACAAAGTAGGAGCAATTTTGTCTTCTTCACGTCTGTCATCATTCCAACCCATGAATGCCTGAATCAGCCCAAGGCATGGCAAACTCCAAACTGGCACACACTTTGTACTTGGATCTACTATGAAGCAATGAAACTACTATGGAACTTGCTCCACCAAAAAGTGCTGTGATGCTGCCACTCCAGGGAAAGGTGATAGCACCATTTTTCTCCTGTAGATATTTTAGGAAACATGCAAGAGAAATTTTTTCATGACCCCTGCCTAGTTGGTCCATAGGGTGGAGAGAAACAAGAGAATACAAGCAGCTTTCTCTATAAGTGACCTTGCTGTTCTAGAGGTAGTGGGGACAGAGACCAGACAGTGGGTAAAAGGAGATAAGCCATCGAAGCACTCAGAGCCACAGAGTTTGAAGGTGGTAGGAGGCAGTATTAGGTAGGGGCTGAGGTTCCTGGTCCTTAATGTGTGCTCTTTAATCTTATCGAACATCACTTACCAAGCAAAAGTTCAAACATAAAATTGTAACAATTTCAACACGGTGATCAGAGAATATTAAATTACAAATGCAGGGACCTGTGAGACTGCAGCCACCCATGAAGTTGACATAGTACCTATTATAACAGATGAAAAGGATACTTACCTTTGTCCCAGATCTTCATGCATCTCAAGGCAGAGTGGCAGTTCTGTAGTGCACAGAAAGCTAATAAGGTGTTAGTGGAAAGAATGCGATGCTGAAGAATAGGGAACGAGCAGGTGTTAGAGTAAAGGCCCAGGTAGTGGAACAGATGGACAAGAGTTATGACCATACTGCATTCCATGAGAGAAAACACCAGGTCTTGCTTTCATGTGGTGAGACTCAGAGCACCAGGATTTGTAGTGTTATAAATATGTATGACTGTGATCATATTCAGAGAACATTCAAACTAGAACTCTGTTGACACTGGTACCTCAGCATTTCCTCTACTCTGTTAGCTCATTAGCCCTTGACACTGGGAAGAGTTCTCTTTTGTTCTAAAAACCCTGACATGTGCTTGGCACATGGGAAGTGCTTGGCAAATGTCAGCTGAATGAATCAATATGCACCCACACGTGTTCAAACATCACATTCAAGGTAATTCAGTCTAGTTAATATTCTACTTTGTTTAATTCTGAGTACTATGAAAATATTTCTACTTTTCTTCTTTGCTAAATTTTGGAGCTCAGTAAAAATTTACAGGTTGACCTAGTAAAAGAGTGATTAATTCCTTCTGGTAGCCAGAATAATTTTAAAAAACAACAACAAAAACCCCCATGTATATGTTAAATTTTGGAATATTCGTTATGATTTGGGGTGCACATGCATATATGAATGAAGAGAATGTTATACTGACAAAATAACTGGCATGTACTCTGACAGTCACTTAGGATCAAATTCTGTAATGATTTAAAATCATTTTAATCATAGAAGCAAGTCTCTCTGGAGTATTTTCCCAATAACTTTCTAATGCACAAATTGTAGTGATTAAGCAGAAGTAAATAATGACTCTGGAGAACATGGACACATGACCTTTCATCCCTGTTATCTATATTTCCCCTCCTTTCCCTTCTCCTTCCACCCCTCTATCTACTTCTGTCTTAGTTACTTTTCCTCTCATAGCTGGGACAAAATACTCAACACACAAAAAGAAGGAAGGAAAGGTTTATTTAGCTCCCAGTTTGTGGAGGTTTCAGTCCATAATCTGTTGGTTCTAAGGCAGGGGATCAAGGCACCAAGGCAACACTTCAAGGCAGCAGGCAGCAAAAGCAACCAGAGAAAGAGGAGGGAAAAGCAGGCCTCTTTTCCTCGCTTATATTGTATGCAGGCCACCCACCCACACCCGCCAGGGCAGATGTAGCCCCTGACAAAATCTCTGTGGCCTCCTCTCCTACAGGATGAGGATATTTACAAAGTAAGGATCCTGGTTCCCTGCTGAGTCTCTCAGTTATACTTGTAAACTGCTCCAATTGACACAATGTATCAACCATAACACCTACTCATCTGTATAAGGTTTCTGCCACTGTTCCTTAACCTCTCTCTCTTTTATTTTGCTCCCTACATTATTTATACTTTAGGTTTAAGAGAAACTATGTGCTATTTAACCTTCTGTGTCTGATTTATTTCTCAGCATTATGATTTTAAGGAGTATGTTTTTCTACTAATGACTTAAATTCGTCCTTTATGGCTGAATTATATATATGCCACCTTTTCACTATGATATGATATTTTTAAATCTTTTGGGAAGATACCTAGAAGAATTATAGCTGGGTGAAACTTCTAGTTTTAGATTTTTGAGGAATCTCTCTACTGATTTCTATAGTGGTTGTACTAGTTCACATTCCAACAAATAATATAGAAACAATCCTTTTCTCCCACAACTTTGCCAGCACATTTTTTGTTTTTGGGTTTCTGGTGATAGCCATTCTTTCTAGAGTAAGATGGAATCTCAGTGTTGGTTTTATTTGCACTTCTCTAATGGCTAAAGATTTTAACATTTTAAAATGTATTTATTGGTAATATATACTTCTAAGAAGAATCCGCTCATTTGATTTGCTTGATTTTTGGGGTCTTTTATTGAGGGGCATGTTTTTGAGTTCTTCATATATTTTACATATTAAACTTCTCTCCAAAGAGTAGCTGGCAATTTTTTTTCTTCTCTTCACTCTGCTGGTTGTTTTCTTTGCTAGGTAGAAGTTTTAAATTTTAATACCACCTCATTTGTTGATTCTCTGGGTTATTTCTTGTGAAACTGAGATGCTGTTCAGAAAGTCCTTACCTATTCCTTTGTTTTTAAGAGTTTTACCCATTGTACTTTCCAGAGGATTGCTTTTGCCTCCATATTTAAATCTTTGATACATTTTTGTTTTATTTCAGTATACAATAAGCGATATGAGTCTAATGTATCTTTCTGCATGTGGACAATTTCTCCAGCACCATTTGTTAAAGATGCTATCTTTTCTCTAGCATATGTTATTGGACCTTTTATTAAAGATTATCTGGCAGAATGTTCCTGGAGTTGTTTCTACATCCTAAATTCTATTCTATTGATCTGCATATTTGTTTTTTGTACCAGTATTATGCTTTTTTAAATCATCATCACTTTATAATATTATTTGAGATTAAGAACTGTGTTTCCTCTTGCTTTGTTCTTGTTGCTTTGAATTACTTCTGCTGTTGTGGGGTCTCTTTTGGTGTCATATAAACGTTATGAATGTCTTTCCTACTTTGGTGAAGAATGTTTTTGGTGTTTTGACTAGGATTGCATTGAATCGATAAATCAGTTTTGAAATACATGACCATTTTGACAACATTGGCTCAGTCTAGCCAGCAACAGGGGTATCTTTCTAATATCTGATGTTATCTTCAATCTTTTTTTTCAGAATGATATAGTTTCCATTATAGATAACTTTTAGCTTTCTGGTTAGGCTAATTGCTAAGTAGTTTTTTTAAAGCTATTTTTAAAGGGATAGTTTTCCTATTTTCTTCTTTGGTGGGTTTAACCCATTTCTTAATTCTTCACCTTGAGAGATAATATAGGTGAGATAGGACAGAATGTTGGGGAAAGATATTTTACACTTCCTATTTTTAATGTGTCTACTGAAGCTCCACCTTTTAGATGAATGGTAGTGACAAGGATATTAAATTGAACACACCTCTGAGACTTTTATTTCTTAAAATAAATCTAGTCTGAGCAAAAAATCCTGAATGTGCCATGTTTCCTACGGTGGTCTCAACTCTCCTTTTCTCTCTTTAACTGACATGGGTACCTAGTGCTTTAATGGCCTTCTGCTATTCTTGGTCAAAATGTGTTCTCAAAGTGTTCTGAATAAAGCATGTAATCATAGTTCAGCAGTTGCTCAAAGTCAAATTCTGAGCTTATTCATTATTAAAATTTTTAAAAAATCACAGTTCCTTTCTGAGTTTCCATTTTATCTTCCTGAAGATAGACATAATAATATCATGTTATGAATTCTACATGTTTATCAGGTCAAATCTATTCAAATGTGAGCTATTTAAATATTTTTTAAGTAGACTGAGTGAACAAGCCTTATGAGTTGAGTATTGTTTCCATATGAAATTTAAGAGAGAACAGTTACCTTTAAGCTTTTATGAAATAAAAAAATAGAATTCAGCAAATACTGTATAGCATGTTCAAGTAAGTATACATACTGCATAACAAGATTCAAGAAAGAAAATATTAAAACATGTATGTAGCAACCTGCAGTTTTTATGTCTGAGGGCTTTCTGATTTTTAAAGTTTTAGACTCTAAGCTAGGAATAGAGATTATATTTTACAAGTACTTTAATGGTGCAGCCAAACTATTAAGTGGAAGGCACAAATTCACAGCCATCATCCCATACATTCAGCTCACTGCTTTTGAATGTGATTGATTTAGCAATTATGTTTTAGTGCTAAAAGACTATTGACCAGTTGGGACAGGTTTGAAATGTTAACTATTTATATTTTAAAATGAACTGAGGATGAACATTTCTGTCATCCTTACAGCTTGCCTATATTGATTCTGCCTGAGGCTTTGCTGCTGTGGGTCTTATAACCAAAGCATTCTTTGATGTCTATGTGAACATCAACCTATTGATGAAAGGCCCGAATGTAGTAGTATCAGTGTAAAATACTGCCTTTGATTAAAAGATGATGTGTAAGGTAAATACAATGTTTAAACCTGAGAAATGAGGTCCATTATTTGAATTATTTAAAGGTAGGGAATTATACCTGATCAAAAACAAAACATATCAAAAAATCTCGTAATTTTATGATTGAAATTCCATAAAATTTACTTAGTTTAGTCCTCTTGATATAATATGGAAAACTTTTCTGTTCTTGTAAGGAAACCATTAAACCTTACACTTTAAATTAAACATTAAATTATCATTGATTTGCCAGTCATTCCTAATCTAATGCAGCTGTTTATTATCTAGGAATCTGCAAAAACATTTAGATTACTCTAAAGACATTTTTATTTCTTTAATGTTCAAGGAAGAGATTCTGATGTTAATTCTTGGAATTAATTTCTTTGCTCTATATATTTGTCAGGAGGGAAGATAGCACACTCAAATACAGTAATAAAAGGTAGATAGTTAAACAAAGGAACAATGTACAAAGGTATAGAAACTGAGCTAAGGAAACCAGTAGGAGATTCTATGCCTCAGGACTAACAACAGTAGGAAGATTCTACCAGTCAAGATTAGAAGGGGAATGGGCATTAGAAATCAGAAAGAAATGTCACTGTTTATTTAGGTGTGGCTGTGATCATAGAAGAGGGATGACATACAAGTGATCCGGTTTGAGGGAAAGTGACAAAGCCATTGCCAACTTGCAGCTTAGTGAGGATAAACCTGAGAATAAATATTGTGACCCATTCTCCTCTCAATAGAGATTCCTTCTAATCCTTCAGTGGGCCAAATCCAAGACTTCAGAGGGGCTGTGCACAGAAAGGGAACAGAACGGATGAAGAAGCATAGAATGTGAAGATGGAGGGAAGACAGAAAGCAAATTCAGCATTTCGTTGTGTCAAAAATATTTCACCTTACAACAAGTCCCCCCCTGCAGGATATTTTCCCTTGAGAAAAAATATTCTAAGTCATAGTCTTCATGCTGAATTTTTCAATTACACTTTTGCCTTTTCTCTCCATTTCTGTTTACAAATATTTTAATCATACCCTATTTAAAGCACTAGACATGTTCCAACTTTTTAAAAACCATGTCTTGAAGTGGTCATTTTAAGAAAAATTCCAGTAGCACAAACTTGATTATATCTCATAGCATAACATGATACCTAACCATGAATTTGCTAGGAATATGTTTTTCTGTCAGTTGTTTGAAAGGCTGTACTCATCAGCTCAGACAAATATCTAACTCAAGTGTGGGTTATATTTGGAGAACAGAGAGATGCTCTGGTTTTTCAGAATGACTGGTGAAATACAAATAATGCATTTCTTTAGATGAGCTTAAAAGGCTAATTAGCTTTGAGTGTTTGTTTTTCTATCTTGCAGAAGACAATTCATGGACACATTACTTCCATATTAAGGGCAGATTGAAGTGATGTGAGTGAAAAACAAATACCCATTAATGAATGTGCAGGTAGACACATTTTTAGTTGAGTATTATAAAAAACACTCAATGTACATGATTAATTACTTGAGCTTGTAGACTTGACATAAGATGATATCCTGTGTATTCTTTTGATGTCATTCTAATGATTAGATTGTAACTTGTACAGGACAGTTACAAGAAAAAAGTTTATTTCACCTTTTCATTGATATCTAAAATCGTATCTACTTTCTCCTTGATCTTGGAGTAGAGACTAACAGCAGTAGTTGTTTTCCTTCTTGCTCTCTGAGAAAGTTTCTCTGTTTTTCTTGATTATGAGGTGGTGATCACTGATTCTTTGCAGTTGGTGGTGATAGCTGCAACTAACATTTGACAAGATGCTGAACTGCAAATTAACAGGAAAATAACAACTGAAGTTATTTGTATTAAGTAAATTTAATGATATTGCAAAGAGCAATGATAGCTTTTGTGTATCTCAAATACTTCGCTATGTTGGAGTCCTGTTCTTGTATATGATGAACTTAAAATTTTGAATTATACACTAGTTCTTTAAAAATATTTTAATGGGTATTTCCTCTGCTGAATGGGCATAAAGGAATCTCACCATCACCTAAGGACACAATAAAACTATTGAAGTAAAATGCTGCAAATACTTTCTATGAGAATTAAAAATTAGTGCACTGAGGTCTGAAAAAACAAAATGACATGGTTATAGTACAAACATAGGTGTATCCAAGTATTTCAGTGAGCCCATTAAGTCATGGGTAGGATATACTCTGCACTGAATCCATCTTACGAGTCAGCCATGAATTAAGCAGTAAGCTTGTCTCTTGTGGATAATACATCAGTCTGGAGTGATACAGCAGTTTGATAATCTGATGCCTGTTGCAATGTGTAGAAAAAAATGTTATCTATAAAAAAATAAAGTTTGATGATAATAAAACTTTGCCACCTTATCATTATAAGTTCTACTACTATTCCTTATTTTAAACATATCTGAGAAATATGTATAATAATAGCTTAAAGATTATTAATATTAGAATCAATACATGATTAAATTCTAGGTTTAACAATGCTAGTGGTAGAATTTTGGGTTGTATCAGTTGTCAGAATCTATTTCATCAGCTGTATCACTGGTGCATGTAGTTTCTGTGAATATTCAGTGAGATAATGTCAGGGATAGTGCCTAGAAAAAGTAGAGATGCAATAAATTTTAGTTAAATGCTTTTTACTTTTGTTTTTACTTTCTTTAAATTCAGAAGCCATGAAAAAAGTATTACAGCAATTTAAGATTTAAAAAACAAATAAGTAAACAGAGTTAATATGGAAGGTATAGAAATACACGAGGAAGTGCCATTAGCAGACTGGGGTGGGGGAGAGAACAAGACCACAACAGCAAGCAAGCATTACGCAGTGTGGCATCCAGGGAATCTCCTTCTGAGGGCTGCAGCCATTGCTGATTCCCTATGGTCTTGTTCTGAAGTCCTCTATCATTTACATTGTTGTATTGTGTTGGGTTTTATTCTCTTTTGTTTTGTTTGATGTTAAATCCGATGGCAAGAGCAGCTATTTTGAAAGATAGCAAGATATATTATGGTAGCAATTTTGGTTTTACTATAGGCTTGTTTTGAAATCTTTTATTGCATTTATTGTTTTGTTTTTATTCTATTCTGTTCTGTTTGATTTTTATTATGTCCAAAGTTATCTGCAGCTATTTTGAAGGCATCAAAAGGCATTATAGTAACTATTGTTGATGGTGTACTGTTTTAAAATCCTGTATTTCTTACACTGGTTTATTTTGATTAGTTGTATTCTGTTTTATCCTTTTTAAAATAACATTTAAAAGACAGGTGCAAGAGGAAGATAACCCAACATTTCCATTTGTTTGTTTATTTAACATTTACATGTTTAATATTTGCTATGTGCCTGGTGTTGACATAAGCACTGTGCAAATGTTAACTCACTTAATTTATCAGCACAAGAACTCTATGAACTCAGTACAATTATTGTTTCCCATTTTGTAGATGAGGAAATTGAAACACAAATAAATTAAATAACTTGCCCAGACTCATGTAGCTAAAATACCATACTAAAACTGCTAGTTGTAAGGCATTCTGTTTCCAGGGTTCATGCTCTGGACCATTACATATGCTATTTACTTATGTGAGGATGGTAATAAAAATGCATAACATTTACATTGGTATGTGTCATGCATGTTTTACGCAACATGCAAGTTTAGGAAGCAGTAGAATATACTTATTATTCTGCCTTACAGATGAAAATATGAACCATAGACTTTTATGCAACTATGCTAACTCAGAGTAAAAGGATTAATGAATGTTTGTTTAGACAAAATATTTTTTTATCAAGATCATGCACATTTGAATAGATGAGGTCCTGCTTTTGTTCAAGTGTTAACTGTGTTTATAATATGTATTTGGTGATCACATTTACATAAAAAGCTAGTTGGTCTAGAATGCTAATATATTTTTGGCCTTCTGAAAATGTTCATCGGTCACTGGCAAGGACAATGTACTTGCACTGGTAGGATACTGTTGCTATAGTAACAGTGCAAAACCCCTGCCACCCTCTCCTTGTAGTACCCAGAACTCCATTTTTGTCCTAACTGCATGCTTGAGACTATGCCACTGAAAGGTCACTTTATGTGCAGCTATAAATTCCATCAGATCAATAATAAGTCCCACTAAACTCCTAACATGCTTCCTTGTACCTTTACTTCTCATCACATAATTGGCTCCTACTAAAAGTTTATCTTATAATACCTCCCTGTGCCTTCGATTCTCTTCCCTTGCCTTCTACCTTTTCCTCTTACTGCTATCAGCATTATCTTTCTGGAACATAGCTTGACATTTTTCCAGTTTCTCCATTTTCAAATCTCTACATTTGATGTCCAAATGTCTTGACCATCTAAAATAAATTATAGATAGAGGGTATGTTGTGCTAGTAATAAACATGGATGTATAGAATATCAGTGTTGAATCATAACTTGATTTATTTGATATTATAAATATTACTGATTTAGAAGAGGCTCACATGATGATTTTGAAATACGTTATTCATTCAGAATAGTAACAACTAACGATGAGTTTAATTGTACATGATATTCACAAGTTATGCTTACCTTGTAGGTTGCATAACACAGTGTAATAAATATTTATCTTGAGAGGAAAAGAAGACTGTGAGACTTCAGGGCTTAACTTTTCAGAAGATAATTTTAATCAAGTAATACAGTACAAATAATGAGTTGACAATAGATATTTAATGGATAAATAAGCATTGTATCTCTTTCAAATAGCATGCTACTTAGAAATTGCGATTAGGTATTTAGGACAAGTTTTTATATCTTTGGAAAGTACTTCTACAACTTTTTACAACCCACACTCCAACTCTAGCTGTGAAATTGTTGCTCAGCTTGAATTCTCCACCCATAGAACAAATCATTTCGATAAAACGAAGAAAAGGAACAGGCACCCCATCCTGTTCCCAGCAAAACTACAGAGTATAGACTCATGCTGCAGGGTTTCAGATAGTCCAAGCTATTTTAGAACGACAGTGTCTATTTTTCATTTTGAATTACTGCAATTTCAGTAGCAGCTGTTGCACTGAAAACTATAATGGTCAACATTTAATCAACACAATGGTTTTCCCCCTTCATCAATCCATCGTTTGCTTCAGTTACCGTGAAAATGTTCAGACTTTGGCTGCTGGATAGAACTTTAAAAGCTTCGTTATAATCAGGCTCGACCCGCTGACCTCTCATTACCTCCCACCACTTCCTAACATGCACGCTGGGCTCTGCTACCGCAGTTCCTTTCCTGACACAGTCGCTTCCTGCCCTTACTTCACACTTCTAGAAAACCATCTGTTTCCCCCCAACTCGGTACAAACGCTGTCTTTTCAGATATCGAAAGCTAACCTCACCTCCTCAAGAAAGTCATCTTCAGCGTGCTAACTTAGCTTCAAATGTTTATTTCCCGAACATCTCTAGATTTCCATAAGCCTTTTCATTTCACTTCTTCACTGAATACTAACAAGTGAAACAACTGCCTCATGCTCTCCTTGGTCCTTTGTAGTATTATAATGGTGTTTCAACACATGAAGAATCTTGGTACATCATTGTGTGTGAATGGAGTAATACTTACCTATCTTTCTTCAGTGGTCCCGTAACATTTTAATTTACCAATTTATTCTCACTGTGTAGACCTTGCACTAAGGTTACTGACGTATGTCTCAGTGTTTTGGGGAAGCAACTTGAGTTTATCTTGTCTTTACAATGATTCCTCCATCACCTATTCTGCATCAAGCACGTGTGCTGACCACCGGAGAAAACAAAATAAGAAAATCTCCCTTATCAAAGAGCACAGAGACCAGTGATTTGGGGGGAATAAAAATAATCACATGAGATGAAATGGGTGCTGCAGCAGGTTCTGACAAAGGCTGGAGGAGCTCAGAGGACAGATCCACTGATCTTGTTCAGAATGGGGAGGACATAATGACTGAGGTGCATATGGAACTTCCTCAGCCACCAGACAGCCCAGGGGAGGACATTTAAATCCAAAGAATTGCTTATGCAAACTTACAGAAGCAGAGAGCAAAGCATGGTGTGTTGAGCAGAGAGAAAGCAATAGGGTAAGAAAGGTGAAAGAGTGAAAGCCATAAACGTGGGTTGGGATCCGAATGCTGATTATTAGTGAAGATGCTCTGGTCAAGGAATTCTTGAATTTGGCTATGCATTGTTACTTGGGAAACAAACAAGAAAGGATCACCAGTCAGACTGCGTAATAAGAATCATGAAACAAAGAGTAAAGACATTTCAAGAGATTGATATTTCAATCACTTTCTTCCTCCTTTATATTTTGACATGGAATAATTTCAGTTTTCAGGTCTCCTCCCCCATTCTCTTTTTAAAACATTATCTCTATGCATATACTGACACATAAGTCTACAGAAAGTAATACATGTGATGTTACTTTGCATTTGATACATACAATGTGCCTTACAAACATCACTCGATTTTCATACGCCTCTTCTGCATCTCACCTGTGATACTAATGATTGCTCACCAAGAGGCTCATTAACGTCCTCAACAGCACTAAGGCTACTTAGGAAAGGAGTTAGAATTCAAAACCAGCCAGCCGGGCTCCACGTTCTTACCTCTATTGGTATGCACAGTTACCCTGCTAAGCAAGAAATAGAATTTGTCACCACCTCAGGCTGTGGACAAACTTTCCAGTTTGCATACACCCAAGTGGAGTTTTTAAGAGTCTTACCTAACAGGGAGGCAAACTGAAAAACACGATAGAGAGAAAAACGGAAAATGAAGACGCACACCAGTTGTTCTTTCCTCTAACTAGGCTATCACTTGGACAAGCAGCCCGTAGTATTTTCTTTGAATCCGGCAGGAAGTTGTACTGATCAAGGTTTTCCTCTCACCGTCCAAGACTCTATCCACACAGGGAATCTTGAGCCAGGTACTGGGAAGGGCTGCAGCACCAAGACGGGGAACAAGTGTTCATAGAGGGTTTGTCAAGAAATAGCTTGCTGATTGGACTCGTTATGGAGCACTTCGTGTTTGAAAGCCTTCCTATATTACCATGTGTTTTACTTCAATACCTAAGACATGAATTTTCTGTGTTAATCAAAGAAGTACAGTGTATCAGTTCACAGAATACGAAGTTTTGGCAATTCAGTAAAGCAAGTATATACCTATGTACACTTTAATAGTTTCTCTTTGTTCCACTTTTTTTCTGATATGGTAGTCATATGTCTGTCACATGGTGTATAAGGTCACATGCAACAGAAGAATGGAAGACACAGATTTAGGACTTTAGTTTATTGGTGCTGCTGAGAAAATTTAAAACATTATTTGTGAGACAGATTTGACTTATCACTGGTAATTGAAGTTCAGAAACGAAGATTATTTAATATTCTTGTGTTTACTTCAAAATAATCTATTAAATGATTATGAATAAAGTCAGAAAAATCGTATTCCCTTAATGAATATTTTAAAAATATTTTAGGATTTGGACTCAGATATTTAATAGGATGCTTAAATAGAATTTTTTCTTTGACATATTCTCAAATTAACATGTTATAATTACATGAAACATTGAAAGAAATAGAGTAGAATTTTTTGATGTAATGTTAAGTTCAAGTGATAATCACAAAAAGGAAACTTCCAATTTACTATCTAAAATTTTTACTAAAATTTATTTTCATATGGGCAATAAATATGAACTGCACTAAAAGAATATAGTCAATAGATCAATAATAAAACAGCAATAATTTTATTCACAGAAATGTTTTTAATTTTTAGCAATAATTTAACAAAAATTGAAAATACGTTGATTTTATTTGCTTGTGTGTTCCTTTCAATTTATTATATGAACATGTAACTGAGAATCTTTTGGATACTGAATGGGCTTTAAAAATTCAGCTTGTGAACTGAAATAATTTAAGGATTGGGAAACATAGATTAATAAGGGAAGGTTCTCATTTTTGATAATCTTGAAATCAAGAGAAAGTTTTTAAACCTTATGTGAATGGACTCATTTATTATAAAGACTCCTTCTTATGATTAATACTGCGACACTTCACTCACTCACTTCATACTTTTCAGCATGATTTTCTACTTCCACAGTAATGAAATGCTTATTAGGGCCCATAACATCTGAAAAGAGACTTCATTTCCCAATCTTCCTAGCAGGAAAATGTGGCCAGGTGACTTAGCTCTGCCCAGTGGGATATGAACAGAAACACACTGCAGCTTCCTTCTTTTGTACTGTTTATTTCATCCCCTACTTGAAACCTGGATGCATTGCTGAAACTCTGTGTCACCTTAGCGGGAAGCCCAGGGTTGGTGACACAGAGAGCAGTAAGAAGGTTGAATCTCTGGAGAACTGGTTGAGCAATGCTGTCACATGACTTCTTGCTTACAAGACACTTTTTAATGTGAGAAAAAATTTATTTTTAACTTGGTCTTATATTTCTCCATCTTTTGCTTAAAACAGACCTTATTAAAACAAATCAAAGACTAAGAAACCAGTGCACTTAACACACATTGCATCAGGAAAAATATGAAATAATTTATCATTGTAATTATCAAGCATAATGGCATAAATTGGTCTAGAATTTTAAAAAAATTTTTTTCATTTTAATCTTTAGTTTTCAAATTTAGAGTAGGCAATACATAAAACAAACATCTCATTAAATACATATAGAACACCATTTAAAGAGTTATGATGAAAAGCACAGCCCTAGGAACACAGCTAAAGTAATAATTGAGCAAACACTAGTATAACTAGTGCCCTTTATTTGTTTCTCCCTGAAGCATGCTCTCTAGATCCCAGACAATTTCCTCCCTGACTTGGTGTCAATCAGTCAACTGCATTTTCAGCATCATGTCAGAAAAGGCTGCCTAATTTTCTTTTCTTAATATGTCTCAAATGAAATCAGACCGGTCCTTTGTTTTAAATACTGAAAAAAACTCCATGTAACTGGCTAATTCAAGTGTGATATGCAGAAGTTTTCTCTAAAGGTGAATGAGGCTTAGCATCTTTCTAGTTTCAAAATTCTTCAAATAATATTTATTGATTAGAGTAGTACTAACAACTCCTGATCTGGTCTGTGAATAGTAACAAGTGATTTTGATTTGGCTTGTTTAGATCGAACATTTAGGTGTGCTGTAAAACATGAGTTTGTTTAAGATAGTACATCACCATAGGTTACATAACATTTTTGCCTTTTTCAGAATTGAAAGTAAGGATAAAAATTACAATGGTGTTTGTATTTAAAACCAGAAATATTACTTTCACCAACATTATGGAATACATGTTTAGAATATTTGTTAATGATTTTAGCCAAATGACATTATAAAACTTATTATTATTATTTGATTAGGCTTAATCTCCCACGATAACGACATATCTGCTCTATTATCATATTTTGCTCCCATGTGTGTCTTTTTTAGTTACCCAATTAAAACAGTGTAATGCTCCTTTATTAATCAAATTGTCATTGAGATTCATTATGTGAACAATATCACATCAAGTTCTAATTTGGACTAGGTCATAAGCATTTCTGTTCTAATGAAGCAGGAGAGACAGGTGCCTAGGAGGCGACTTGATCTTATATGACTGACATCTTTGTCATTAAATTAAGCATCTCTTTGGTAATTTTCTGATAATAACTATCATTATTTGAATCTAGGTAATTAATGTTTGTGTTTAAAATTTGTATTATGTAAGTTACTGATTCGTGAAATAAAATCCAACATGTGTAATAAAATGCAGGGAGGACATAAGAAGAATTAATAAATTAAAGGAATATAGACCTAAATTAATGGGCATGGAAATCATATAGAATTTGTTTGTAAGAACATTGCTAAGCCAAAGCTCTTCTGCTTGTACCAATGCTGAATGACTTGTTACAATAATCACTAAAATGACCTTCCTCTTTTTAAAAGAATATCAGCTATTTAGATTATATTAGAGATGTACATGCACAGAGATAAGAAAGAAGACCTCTCTAAAATGTTCTGCATAAAAGGTTGATACTGAGAGAAGAGACATTAGGAGTGTCACAAACAACAGCATGTGCATCACCATGATGAGATTTATATTATCAGAGAACCGTTTTGATGGCTGTAAATTACAAACTAACCGGTTTGGGTCGTTAAAGAGAGTCTTGTGCATGGATAATCGGGTGACCTCTTTGCGTGTATCTATCCTATCTGGTACTCTAAAAACTGCTCAGAAGTTTTTTCTATTCTCTCAACATTCTAAAAAACACATGCACCATGAGACTGTCCGGTGATCTGCGTGGGGGGAGGAAGAATTCTAGTGTTAGATATTCTGGAGTGGAATCCTGATTGCCACCTACACGAACCCCTGTGATCTCTGAGTATTTAAGTTCCTTTTACCTCTTTCTCTTCATCAGTAAAATAGAAAAAAAAAAGTAGTATCTGAAAGGTTGCTATGAGAATTAAATGACGATCTATTCTAAGTCCTTTGAATACAGGGACATCAAAGATGTATCATAAGCACTAAATAAGTCAACAGTTTGATTGCCAAGTGAAATAATTTATAGATAGGTAAGGTAGCCCTAAAATATTTAAGATACCAGAGGAAACAATAAGTACATATGATCTATAAACACTACGTGTTCTAGAAACCCTGGTCTTAATCATGGTTTGCTTCTCTTACAAAAAAAATTACATTTCACACGATACCTAGAGTTATGGCACTGGATATTTAAAAATTAAACTACATTTTTTTTTGCTTGCTCTGTGCTAGAAACACTTTATAAACATTTCATGATGGCAGTAGTTCAAAGCTCCAGAATAAGGTGTCTGAGCTTACGGATTGTGCGTACTAAAAAGTGTTGGTTACCTGGATACCTTCTTGATTTTGGCGTGTCAGTTTAGCGACATGAGACAGGATCTGAAAGTGCTTCTCGTTTCCTCATTCTAGTGCTTTGCAGGTGATAAGATCTAGTAGTATGCGTATAGAAAATACACACAGGGCCGGGGGTTTAGCTCAGCAGTGTAAGTGCCTGCTTGGCAAACACGAGGTCATGAGTTCGATCCCCGGTATGAAAAACAAACAAACAAACAAACAAAAAACAAAAGGCTGGGCGGTTAGCTTAGCGGCAGCATAAGCGTCTGCATGATTTGGCAAACGTGAGGTTTGATCTAGCAAACGTGAGGTTGTGAGTTTGATCCTCGGTACCAAAAAAAAAAAAAAGAAAAGAAAATACACATATAAGTTTTCCACTTATGTCCACTTATACATAAATTTTGTTTTCTTCATGAATATTTTGTCATTTCAGCTTGTTCCAAAGAGTAAGCTCCCCAAAGAATACCGCGTCCCCATGGTAAACAACAGAATTTAATGACCTTAAAATGTGTTTTTGGCGACCACATTCATTACCCTATATGTCCCATAGAGGGCGCTGGTGGGCTTTCAACAGTGGCGATTCAGAACCTTACTGGAATATTAGGTTGATTTCAACTTGTTCCTCTTGCTTGAAATAATTGAAGTGATGAACAAAACGAAGTACCAGAAATATTAATGTGATATAGTACATGAATATTTAAATAAGTGAATGTGAGGTCTAAAAAAATTTGGAAATGAAAATTGAATTTTCCTTTCTGTGGGCTTACTCTTCAATATCCTACCATTTAAATTCTCATGAATATAAGATTAAAACTATTAGTTTATATATGGAAAAATATTGGACCAATTATATTGAATATTTTGAACTTTTCGTGTTAAAATGAAAAGTATCTTCTTTATATTTTTACAGGCTAGAAATTCATGAAGTCACTATCGCAGTAATAATAAAGACTTTACCAGAGTTGTGATTACAGGATATATTCCATACGTTCTATCCAATATTTATTTGTAAAATTAAAAAACAGGCATGGTGTTACACGCCCATAATCCCAGCACTCAGGAACCTGAGACAGGAGCATCACAGTGAGTTCAAGGCCAGGCTGAATCGCATAATGAAACACTGTCTCAAAAAAAGAAAGAAAAGAAAACGCAGTGACGTTTAAACTGTCACGTATGGCCACAGAAACAGAGTCATTCTAAAAATATCCCAAATGATTATCTATTCACTTCGTATTTTTTATCGAATACTGTCACATTTTGACAAATTACGGTTTAGAAACAGTGTCTTTGGGATTTTATTTTTCTTGTGGTGTGTAATGCTGTGTTTGTGTGTGCATGAGTTTGTGTGTCTTATGAAAAACTGACAAAATGTGTGTAGGCCACGTTGGTGATTATTAGTCTGACTGTCTCAGATTTTATGATACTGCCTGGTATGGAAACAATTTTGAACTTAGATGTTATAGTAGACTATTTTTCAATTTTTTGTTTTATGAAAAGTAAAATAAATTTTCATAACCAAATAATGAGTGACAATAACTATTATACTGTGTATCATTATCTTTGAACTACTCAGTACAAAACATAAACTTAAAAAATCCTACAAAAAAGAAACAATAACAAAACTTTCGTTTTCTGTAAGATAAACTATTAGTGTAAATGAAACAAATTAACATATATATTACAATATTTTATAACAATGGAATATATAATTTGGGGAAATATTTCCCCTTTTCTTCCTAGTTTTCATTTATTTTTCTTCTGTTTTACTTTTTATTTATATATATATAGTATATTACATATACTATATATATGCTGTTCTTATATAAGAGAAAGGATGCAATATTTGAGCTTGTATGTCTTATTTCACTTAAAATTATGTTTTAAGTTGCACCCATTTACCTACAAGTGCCCCAAATTTATCTTTCCTCATGGTAGCGTAGTACTTTATTCTATCTGAACACTATTTTCCTCACCCATTCATCTATTGATGGACATATACGCTGTTTTCAAGATTATGCTATTATAAATTGTGCCCCTATAAACATGGGTATGCAGGTATCTTGTAATATTATGTTTTTTTACTCTTTCAGGAAACATACTTAGAAGGGGGATAGTTGAATCAAATGGAATTTCTTTATTTTTTGAAGAATCTCCACACTGATTTCCATAGTCATTATACAAGTTTGCATTCTCACCAACAGTGCAGTGGAGTTCCTTTCCCCCCGCATTCTCACCAGCATTTATTGTCAGATTTTTTGATGATAGACATTTTCTCTGGAATAAGATGGTATCTTAGTGTTGTTTTAATTGCATTTCTCTCATGACCAGTGATGGTGATTATTTTTGTGTGTTTATTGGTCATTTGTATTTCTCAGAAGGGTTTATTGATTTTTGACTGAGCATTTTATTTTGGGGCATCTAAAATAAAATTTGTTGTGAGTTCCTTATTTATTCGTGATGTTAGTCCTTTGTTGAACTAGCTAGCAAAAATTTTTTCCCATTCTGTATATTGTCTCTTTACTCTGTTGGTTGTTTTCCTTGTTGTAAAGAATTTTTTTAACTTGATATGATCCCATTTGTTGATCCTCAGTGTTATTTCTTGTGCCACTGGGGTCCTGTTCAGAAAGTAGACATTTGGATTGCATAGTATCTGAAGTATCTTCCTATATTTGAAATGCTATTGTGGGATCTTATGAGTCTTGAATAGAGCAGAATCACTCTCATACTGCAGACACTTAAAATGCCATACATTCCATTCCCCTTCTGTGATTGTATTTGGGCACTGGAACTCTAATATTAGCATATGCTTGTCTCAAAGATGGATATGGGGGTCCACTGGGTTCAAAGAAGCAACAACTCCCCATCCTGTCACAACAGTAGCTCTTGGGGCAGCAGTACCCACAGTGCAGACTGGAGCCTCAGAGATCAGTGCATAAATGAGTTGCTTCATCGGATCAGTTCTGTGTATGGTTTGGGTTATTGTTACCATCTATGTAGCAAAAAGCATGGTTCCCAACCCTCCTATTCATCCTGTAAAATGTTTACCTTTTCAAACTAACCCAAAGCGAAGTCAAATTCTGTTCCTATTCATTAATCCATAGTGGAGGCATATTTGTCATTTTTCTTCATGGCAAAAAGAGTTTATAGCTCCTTTTTCTCCATTCTTTGAAGTTACAGATTTTAATAGTTTGTACAAATAAAAGGGAAGCAGCCCAAGCAGTGAGTTGGTCATTAAAGGTACATTTTGGAGTAGCTTTTGAGCAAAATACAGTCACGTGGTGATTAAAACAGGCAACTAGCATGGAGCTTTGGGTGAAGTGAGAGGAAGCAAACCTCTAACTCTTATTTAAAGTGAACCCTAAGTGAGTTCATGAGTGCTCTGGAGGATGGGTCCTGAGAACAAGAAAATGAACATCAAGTGGGACAAGAACAACACACAAAATGCTCAGTGCTAGTTAATATGTAAGGAAAAAATAAATGTAAACTAATATTTTTCACTTTTTCTTTGATGAGGAAATATGAAAGGATATTTCAAAATAACATATTCAGTTTTATTGAATATTTCTTGAGTGTAAATGATAGCCAGCTCTCATTAGTTTATATATTAGTTTATTAACAATCTCCAATACTTTACTTTGTAAAAACAAACAAATGAACTAGGAAATAGAGAAAGAAAAGAAGGCTTGTGGAAAAGAAAGAGACAGTAAGAGAATGAGGGAGAGATGACAATTGGTAATTACAATGTTCACTTCTACATTCTCCCGAAATGAAGGGAAACTCTTAAAAATTTTCCTCTTTCTTTGACCAGTGTTGACATCTCCTTGCACCCAGAACTATAATTGTCAGGAAGTACTGGAAAAAGTACTGGAAACCCTTCCTCTTGAATTTTTACTTTGCAAAGCAGAGAATTATGATTGGCTTACCCAGAAACAGGTTCAAGGTATTTTCTTACATCCTTTATCTTGTTTTTAAATTGTACTTCTCTTTGGATTTGCTCATTGACTCTTTTCTACAAATAGATATTCTTATTGCTTTTCCTAACTCTCATTATCCTTTTCCTAGAGATCAAACTAATTTCCAGGAAAATGTTTAGACTCCACATTGTCCATGGATTACAACGCTGTAGACCTTGGACTGGTGCTGAGCAATGGAGAAAATTTTCAGCCACGATTCTTACCATGCTTGTTTTTAAACTTTGGATACACATGTGGTTATTCCTTGTTCTGTATATATGAGCACAGGGTAATCTGTTCAGTGCGGGCACTGGAGTGATTGAAAGGGACTGGGTTTACTGGACAAGTTAGGATGTGAGTAAAATTGAGAAATCTCAGCTGATTCTATTTCAGACAATATTGTATCTCTAAGATAATCATTATGGGAGGAACAAAAACTGGCTGGGTGGAGAAGATGATGGGTACAGTTTGGAATATGTTAGATACGCTGTTCTTATGGGTATAGAGATAATGATGCTACAAGTGGGTGTGAACTAGTGAATGGTATAAAGAATATAGATTTATAAGTCAGACAGTCTAGCACTCAAATATTAGCTTTGTCATTTTCTAGCTTCAGAGTCCTGATAGAATAATGTAAGCTTTTATTCTCTTGATGAAGAATGGAAAAAAATAACATTTACTTTTTCTAGTCTTTACTACTTTCATCCTTTGGTGGTTGAAAATAATTATACGGACAGTAGATGTGTTAGTTTTCCAATAAATATTGCTGGATTGATATGTGACCTGTTAGCTTTTGGAATCTGCAAGAAGTTTGGTAGTTTCTGTCCTAGGGAAATGAAATAAAATGTCTGCTCTCTTGAGAGTATCCTATAAGTGCAGTAACTTTATACTACTAACTGATTTCATCTTCTAGAGCTTTCACTACCTCTGAAGGCAGAACACAAACATCAAATAACTGAGTAAAATGTATATATCTCTCCTGACTTAAAACTTTCCCCTTACCAGTGACTACTGAGTCAATTTGAAGAATTTACAGTTTAAATTCATAAGAAAGAGTTTTAAAAACATTTTTCTCTAAGGTATATTTCCCACCCAACTTCCCAACTTACCCAAAGGGCACCTGAATGAAGAGGACCATGGCATTTTCATCAAGGTAGAGATGAGGACGATGCTAAAGTCTCTGGAAGTTGTTCTGCCCCATTCGCCCTGTCGCAGCAAGAGGCTGGTGCCGGGTGAGGTCTGGAAAGTTGAACCAACAGTGATTTGTCTCAGTCCTTCCACAGTTACCAGCCTCTGCTGCTGCATTCTGTGCTTTTGCTCTTTCCTTTGGGTATGAATGCTAGACTACGAGGTTCCTCTACCCAGGCTCCTGATTTCTGCAACCCATAGATGTACTTCCCGCCTTTGAATCTCCTCTCTGGCATGTCTAAAGCCTCTGTGGTCATCCAGAGACTGTGGGAAGACACGCTGTGCTGTCAAGCGCAGCATGGAAATCACCTCTCAGGATTCACCATCTTATTCCCATTCCTAGGTACTTTTGCCTTGCGGACCTATCTATTCCTCCACTTAAAAATACTAAAAATTACATTTTATAACTAAGTCAATATAAATATAACCTAGGCTAGATTGATGATTATATATTCATCAGGTTTATACTTTTTAACTTCTGATTTTAAAATAAATTACGTTCAAACATTTGCTGTCACCTCAAAGGTAAGTGGGCCCTGGTACTTGCCTCCCATGTATATCTGGCCTGGCCAGCCCTGCCTCCAGACAGATAACAGCTCCTGATCCAGAAAGAATGAGAAGGAATGACTACCCTTTAGAGAAGGAATCTGTGAGACACAGATGATAAGTTGAGCATTTACTACAACTTCAATGGGACATGAGTATTCAAGTAATAGGAAGTAAGAAAGTAAGAATATGTCAATAATATTTTAGGTACAATTGTGGTTCAGAATCAAGGGTAAGATGTGCATCATGCAGATAATTGTTTTGCTTGCACATATATAATTGAGGAGTACTAAGCAATTGCGGTGCCCTTTTCTGTCCTAGTCCATCCACGCCTTGTGACAATCGCTTCTCCAGGAAAAGGACACCGCATGTGGGAATTGGGCGAGGGGATCATGGAATGTTTTGTACTGATAATTGTAATTGGTGTAGTTCACATGTGTATGTTTTTATGTAATGCTCAATATGGAGTCGAGGGTGGAGACTCCAGGGGGGTTGCTGGAGGCCCTCTAGATAACCCCTTTGTGAGGACTGGTTGTGGGGTTTTGCCTTCTGTGAGTAGTGTGAGAGAGTTTATGCGGGAGCTTTGGGTGGGAGAGCTCATGGAGGAGGATTTGCGGGGTTC
>PVLA01000042.1:0-38760 GCA_004027455.1 Hydrochoerus hydrochaeris | reverse complement strand
TATGACGGGTAAGGCCTGGTTGGGTTCATATGAAGAGTCCTTGACTCAAGACAGGCACTGTCCTACAGGCAGCCAAAGACGGGCAACTAGGACACATATGTTATGCCACCAGCCACCTAAGACAGGCACAGGACCAATTGCTGTCCTGCAGGCCCATGACGGGTAAGGCCTGGTTGGGTTTGTATGAAGAGTCCTTGAGCTAAGACAGGTGCTGTCCTCACAGGAACTGCCATACTCCCATAAGTGATAAAGAAAACAATGTAGGGAGCGGCATAATAGCCTCACACATCTCTTCCTTCTGCAGGCATCCAGGTGCGTTGGCTTACATTTCCCAAGCTAACTAAGTAACAAGATTGAGATGTTACAAAGGTGAAAAGAGTTAATTAACACCTACTGAGCCTGGGGCGCTTCCTGCTTGGGGTTGAGGTTAATTAAAACCTATTGTTTAGGATTGTTCCTGCCTGGCCCTAAGCCTGGGGTGCTTCCTGCTTGGGGCTTGGGGTTGCTGCCAAGGTTAGCAAATATATATTCCAGCTTCTAAAAAATAAAGCGGATTCAGATTCACTCACAGACTGGTGTGCAGTGTCCTCTGTCTCTCACTTGCCGACTCCCTGTCCACCTTTGGGAAACCCTAGCCCTGCCGCAGCTGGACTCTGGCAAGCAATATTTAAGGTAAACAAATAAATATGCTTCTGCTTACAATCTGTCTAATATAAAACTGAAGGTACTTTAGTTTAAATTTGGTCTCTATTGTTATCATTAAGAAATGTAAAAAATTTACATTTTAAACTTTAGTTTAAATTTGGTCTCTATCGTTATCATTAAGAAATGTAAAAAATTGTTTAGAAATTTTGGAGGATATCATCTAGCTTATATTTTACTTATTTAGATATTAGATTTCTCTTATAAAAGAAACTATGCAATATTTAAACTTCTGTGTCTAATTAATTCACTTAGAATTATGGTCATAGATGCATCCATTTTCCTACAAAACTGTATCCTTTTTATGGCTGAGTAATAATGAATTTCTGCTGTCCTTGTTAATATGACTTTAAAAGTCCATCTAAATGCACCTGAATTATTTAGTTAAGTTTGTTCTAGGTAATGCTCTGCATAGTCATAGATGATGTTATTATTTTATTGGCTGGAATTTTATATGATGGAAAATTTATACATCCAAATGATAAAGTCAGCTTTAATATAAAACTCTTAAATAATCTTTACTAACACACACATTTTCTACATTAGCCAAAAGATATATTTGACATATTACAGTAAGAAAAATGGCATTATGTTTGCATATTTCTAGTTGTTCAATAATTTTATGAGAGTTTTACAAGGCAATAAATTATGACAAAGTGCTATATCAGTCACCTTTTGCTGTGTTATATCACTCCAAAGCACAATAGCTTAAAATTTGTTAAGCTCAAAATTTGGAGCATTGGTTTGAGATAAGCTGTTATTCTGTTCTCTAAATCCCGGTCTGATAATGCCCAGGCTTATTCTTGTTTGTACAAGAGCAAGTTGTCAGGCACCCTAGAACTAGCTGAGCATCATGACTGGGGAAACTGGACCCTCTCTACACCTGGTCCTCCTTCCTCCAGCAGGACAGTCTGGGCTCAGTTCCACAGTAGTATGGAGATCCTCGTGGGTGGGGACACAGGCAGTCTTTCGAGTCCTAGTACTGGAACTTGCACATATTGCCTTTTTTGTATTCTATTAGAAAAAGTAAATTACAGTGTGATCCTTGATTGATATTCAATGAGAAAATTATATTCTACTTCTTGATGAGAGGAGATTTAAAGTCTCTTTAGAAAGGGACATGAATACAGACAAGGGAATAATAAGCAATCTACTACAGATGTTATGTGACTTCCCTACATGATGTAACTGAGATATAACTTATTATCGTCTTTACTATTGGCTTTTTCTCTCCAAATGAAGAAATTGAAAGGCATCTTTGGAAACAGCACACGACAGTGCATGTACCACTAGGCTTGAGTCTCACAGATTATCAGGGCCTTTTGTGCCCTCAGTCTTTCCCAGGTCAGGTATTCAAGATGGCTAGAAACAAAGCCACAGTTAGCCTAACACTGAACACAGAAGGTAATCCACAAATGATGCCTAACATTGCCAGTACCTGGGAAAGAAGGAATTAAAAAAAAATAGGAGCAGAAAATTAAATAAATAAATAAATAAAGTAAAGCTCAGTGTGAAACTATTTATGTGTTTCTGGCATTAAAGTTTGGTTGTGCTTTGAAAAACTGACATATAGTTTCCAAGAAGTTGGTTATCAGTCAATCTGAGAACTTTTCAAATGACTTTGCCTGATTTCTGAACCTCTATTGTCCTTCAATGTAGATTGAAGAACAAAAATCTGACTTATCTGGCTTATCCTTACCTATAAAATGCTGAAGATACTTCATACGTGACATGCTGAAAATAAATATTGGTAAAAGTGCCAGTAAATGAAAGAAACATTCCTTTACTGTTCAGCAGATCTATACTGTCTACACTTTGATTTTATGACATGATTAAAAATCAGTGAAATAAAGATGAAAGTGGCTGAACAAAAATTTTTTTTTAAGAAATCCTTTCTTGGGCACTGTATTAGTTCAGTTTTCCACTGCTGAAATACAATGCCTGACATATGCAACTTAAAAGGGCAGAAGCTTAGTATGGTTCATGGTTTCAGGGGGTTCAGTGCATTTTAGCAGGTTCTGAGATAGAAACATTATGGTGGAAAGGCAAGGCAGGGAAGAGATGCTTTGTTCAGGGGAGCCAGGAAATAGACCATGAGAGCAGGGCTTGTGAGGAGGGGCCAGGAAACTATATTCATGAGCTTTACCAATTCCTGGGTGGACCCCAAACCAAACAAGTCAACAATTCAATTATCACAGACGCATTATCTGCCTTCATACTTTGCTATGTTATTTTGTTTCCAGTGAAAATTATAAAATGTTTAAATTGCAAATTTAACAACAAATTATATGCAAATGCTGTAGAATAAATGAGTATGTTTGTTATCTGAAAGCTTAACTGTAGAATGGTTCCTAAATATTAAAAACAGGTGGCAAGTAAGGCAAGAAAGAGGAAGATAAATTTTTATAATGGTGATATTTTTTCCACTCAATAAAAAGATAATTAGAGTTAGAAATATTTTTGCCAGTTGTCAATTTAGAATGGATTTACATAACACAAAAGCATAGTTAAGCTTATTTTATTGACAATTTCCTCATGAATTTAAAACAAAATTCAAGGACAAAACACTTATATTCTATCTCTAGAATTGCACTATTTGCCATTAGCATCTCATGAAAAGCTGCAGAGAGCTTTGAGAAGTGGGAAATTTGAGTCCCTTGTTTATTGAATAAGCCTCCATGGACATATAGAAGCTAGAAGGAGCATTTTTCCTATACTGATAACTGTTTTCAAAGAGAAAATTGAGTGAATCAGTGTTTAGAAGTTTGAAGCAAGAAGGCTGGTGCAATTTTTAAATTTTAATAATATCAAACATAACAAAATAGAATAAAAGTATTCAAGAGAATGAAACTATTACAAGGCATTCTGAACCAAGTAACAGAAAAAAAATAATGATACTATAATATTTCATTTTCCATAAAAAATTTGTTCATATTATTACACATATTAAAATCCAGTAAGACACAACATGATAGAACCAATGGTAATAGAAGAACAAAAGCACAGTAGGACTTCAAAGCAAGATGATATTAAATCAGCAATGGCTGCCATAATGTCTTGTTTTCTTCAAAGTAGCTGTTCATACCATCACACATAATAAGGTAAAATAAAACAGAATAAAACCATTCTAACCAATGAATGTAAACATTACAAGTCTTCAAAGCAATATAATGGGGATCCATGATTACCATAGAATCTTATGTACTCTTACCTTTTCTTACACTAGGGAGACTATGTGACATTTATAAATGTGAGGTTGATTTATTTTGCTTATGAGTATGGTCTCAAGTAGCATCCATTTTGTTTATAAATATCTCAATGTGATCATTCTTTATAGCTGAGTAGTACTCCATTGTATGAAAGTACCACAATTTTTTTACATTCCTCAGTTGATGGGCACTTAGGTTGTTTCCAAGATCTGGCTATTACAAATTTTGTCACTATAAACATGGGTGAACATATATCACTGTGGTATGATGTTTTCAGTTCTTCTGGGAATATGCCTAGGAATGGAATAGCTGGGTCAAATGGGACTTCTGATCCCAGCTTCTTGAGGAATCTCCAGACTGACCTCCACCAGTGGTTGCACCAGTCTACACTCCCACCAACAGTGCAGAAGAGTTCATTTTTCCCCATAGCCTCTCCAGCATCTGTTGTTGGTAGTTTTGTTGATCCTGGCCATTCTTTTGGAGTGAGATGGAATCTAACTGTGGTTTTAATTTGCATTTCTCTAATGACCAATGATGATGAACATTTTTTCATGTATTTATTTGCCATTTGTATTTCTTCATCTGAGAGCTATGTGTTCATCTTGGATGCCCATTTTTGGATTGGATCTTTGAATTTTGGGGGTCTGATTTTTTTAAAATTCTTTATAAGTTCTAGACAGAAGTCCTTTGTCTGAGGTTCAGTTTGCTAAGATTTTTTTCCCAGTTTGTGGGTTTTCTTTTCATTCTGCTGGAGATTTCTTTGGACATGCAGAAACTCTTTAACAAGACGTGATCCCAGTTATTCATTCTGGGCAGTATTTCCTGTGCAGTTTGGTTCTTGTTCATGAATTCTCTGCCTACTCCTATGTCTTCAAGATTTTTACCTACTTTGTCTTCCAACAGATTTAGTGTTTCTGTTTTAATATTTAGATCTTTGATCCATTTATATTTTAGCTTAGTACGTGGTGATAGGCATAGGTCTAGTTTTAGTTTTTGGCATATGGATAGCCAGTTTTTCCAGCACCATTTGTTAAAGAGACTATTGTTCTTCCAGTGAACATGTTTGGCCCCTTTATCAAAGATAAGGTGGTTGAGTATGTTCATAGTTGTATCTTCTAATCTATCCCATTAATCTTCAGGTCTGTTTTTATTCCAGTACCATGTTGATTTTATTATAGTAGCTTTGTAGTATAATTTCAAGTCAGGGATTGTGATGCCTCCTGCTTTGCCTTTGCTGCTTAGAATTGCCTTTGCTATTTTAGATCTCTTCTGGTTCCAGATGAATTTTAGGAGTGATTTCTCTAGATCTATGAGGTATGTTAGTGGTATTTTCATTGGGATTGCATTGAATCTGTATAACAATTTTGGGAGAATGGCCATTTGCACAATATTTATTCTTCCTATCCATGAACAAAGGATGTCTTTCCATTTTCTGAGGTCCTCTTTGATTTCTTTTTTCAGGGTATTATAATTTTCCCTGTACAACTCTTTTGCACCTTTCATTAGATTAATTCCTAAGTATTTCATTTTTTTGGATGCTAGTGTGAAGGGTGCAGCTTCTCTTATTTCTCTCTTAGTGATTTTGTTGTTAGTGTATAGGAATGCTGTTGATTTTTGAGTATTGCCTTTGTATCCAGTTACATTGCTGAATTTATTTATTATATCTAGGAGACTTTCGATGGAGTTTTGAGGGTCTTCTATGTAGAGTATCATGTCATCTGCAAATAATGATAGTTTAGTTTCCTCTTTTCCTATCTTTACTCCTTTTATTTCTCCCTTTTGTTTAATTGCTCTGGCTAGTTTTTTCAGCACTATGTTGAATAGGAGTGGTGATAAGGGACATCCTTGTGCCTGATTTCAAGGTAAAGGTTTATAGTTTTTGGCCATTTAATATGACACTGGCTGTTGGTTTGTCATAGATGGCTTTGATAATATTGAGGTAGAGACCATGTATTCCAATTTTCTTTAAGGTTCTTATCATGAATGGTTGTTGGATATTATCAAAAGCTTTTTCTGCATCTATAGAAATGATCATGTGGTTCTTACTTTTGGCTCTATTGATACAGTGGATTACATTTATTGATTTATGTATGTTGAACAATCCCTGCATGCCTGAGATGAATCCCACTTGGTCGTGGTGTATAATCTTCTTGATGATTTGCTGCATCCTGTTTGCCAATATTTTATTGAGACTTTTTGCATCTATGTTCATTAGGGAGATTGGCCTCTAGTTCTCTTTTTTAGTTGAGTCTCAGGTTTTGGTACTAGAGTAATATTTGCTTCCAGGAATGACTTAGGAAGAATTGCTTCCCTTTTGATTTCATTGAAGAGTTGGAGGAGTGTCAGCATTAAGTCCTCTTTGTATTTCTTGTAGAATTCCGCAGTGAATCTGTCTGGGCCTGGGCTCTTCTTTGTTGGTAAGGACTTAATTACATTTTCAATTTCATTAAAAGAAATTGGGTTATTCAGCAGTGTTACACCTTTTTGTTCCAGCTTTGGTGGTCCATATGTTTCTAGGAATCTGTCCATTTCTTCTGTGCTATCGAACCTATGAGAGTAGAGGTTTTCAAAATAGGTGTTGATGATCTTCTATATTTCCACAGAGTTGGTAGTGATTTCACCTTTTTCATTCCATATTGCGTGAATTTGAGTCTTTTCTTTCCTTTTTAAAATTAGGTTGGATAGGGGCTTATCAGTTTTATTTATTCTTTCAAAGAACCAACTCTTTGATTCATTGATTCTTTGTATTGTTTTGTTGTCTCTATTGCATTAATTTCTGCTCTGATCTTTATAATTTCCTCCCTTCTTTTGGCTTTTGGCTTGGTTTGCTCTTCTTTTTCTGGCTTTTTGAGGTGTAGTGTTTTTTTGTGTTCATTCTGTTTTCCTAATGTGGGAACTCAGTGCAATAAATTTTCCTCTGAGTACTGATTTCATTGCATCCCACAGATTCTGGTAAGTTGTATTTGTATTTTCATTTGCTTGTAGATATTGTTTAATTTCTTCTTTAATTTTCTCTGTGACCCATTGATTGTTCAAGAGTGTATTATTCAATTTCCATGTGTTTGTGGGGTTTTGCTGTTTTTCTAATCATTAATTTCCAGTTTCATGGTACTATGATCTAATAACATGCATGGGATAATTTCAGTTCTTTTGCATTTATTTAAATATGTCCTGTGGGCTAGTATATGGTCTATTTTAGAGAATGTCCCATGTACTGCTGAGAAGAATGTATATCATTCTGATATATTTTGATGTTGTTGGATGGAACACTCTATATATGTCTATCAAGTCCATTTGTTCACAGGTGTGATTCAGTTCTGTTATTTCTTTGCTGATTTTCTGTCTAGTTGATCTGTCCCTTTGTGTCAATGGCATGTTAAGGTCTCCTGTTATAATTGTGTTATTGCTTATTTGGTTTTTCATTTATGTTAATACTTGTTCTTTATAGCTGGGTGTGCTGGAATTTGGTGCATATATATTTAAGACTTTTATCTCTTCCTCTTGAAGTTTTCCCCTAACTAGTATGTAGTGACATTTTTTATCTCTTTGGACCTTTCTTGATTTGAAGTTCACATTGTCTGCAAACAGAATAGCTACCCCTGCTTTTTTTGAGTTCCTGTTGCCTGAAGTATTGTTTTCCATCCTTGGACTTTTAGTCTATGAATTTCCTTTTGGGTTATGTGGGTTTCTGGTAGACAGCATATGGTTGGATGTTGTTTCTTGATCCTTTCTGCCAGTCTGTTTCTTTTAATTGGTGAATTGAGGCCATTTACATTAATGGTTATAACTGTTATATATTGGTTTATTGTTGACATGATATCTTTCTGCTATTGTTTCTTTATCTTTCCCTTCTGTTTAATTGTCTGCCTTGCTTAGTGGTTTTTTCCTATGTGTATCTAGAATGTCTTTGAGTATTCTTTGCAGGGTTGGTTTGGTGATCATGAAGTTCTTCAGCTGTTCTTTATCATAGAAGTATCTTATTTCTCCATCCACTTTGAAGGACAATTTTGCAGGGTATAGCATTCTGGGTTTTCCTTTAGGATCTGAAATATTTCACTCCATGCTCCTCTTCATTGTTTGTGTTGAGAAGTCTGCTGTGATTCTGATAGGTTTTCCTTTATAGGTGATCTGTCTTTTCTCTCTAACAACTTTTAATATTCTGTTCTTATGTTGGATTTCTGGGATGGTGATTATTATATGTCTAGGTGTAGTTTTATTTTGGTTATGGCTGTTTGGAATTCTATATGTCTTACTAATCTGAATTTCAGTTTCCATTCTTGTGTTTGGGAAATTTTCAGCTATAACTTCTGTAAATAGCCTCTTGATATCATTTGTGTTGTCCCCTTCTTTTTCATTTATTCCTCTTAATCTTATGTTGTTTTTCTTTGCATCATCTTGCAACTGTTGAACTGTTATTTCCTGATTCCTTGTTATTTTTAAAGATCTTTCCTTTCCTGTTCACTAGCTGCAATCTTATCTTCAAGATCTGAAATTCTATCTTCACTTTTGTTGAGGTGGTTTTGGCAACTTACAATAGAATTTTTGACTTCCCGTATATCTCTTTAAAACTGCTTCAAGTATTCTGTTTGTTTCTTATACTGTTCTTTCAGGGATTCTACTTGCTTTGTTCCTCTAATTTTTTAGCTGTGTCTTCTTTAGATGCATTCATTATTTCTTTCACTACTTTTATCATTTCTTCTTTTACCTGGGGGATTATTTCTAATTTGAGTTACTTTATACCTTCTCATACTTGCTTCTTTATTTCAGTTGATACCATTTCAGGTATTTCAGGCTATGACTAGTATTTTGATCTATGTACATGGCTCCCAGGCTTTCTTGGGATTTGCTGAAGGCTTGAGATTGTATTTTGGTCTTCTGTTTTGTCATTTTCCTATATTTCTGTGTTTAAATTGATGTTCCAAAACTTTCCCTGAGTGTGTTAGAAATCACCTTCTGCGCTCTCAGCTCCTGGGACTCATGGGCCTTGGCTCCCCTGGTTGAAAGAAGGTCACTGGGCGTGGTCCACTCAAGCCCGTGAAGACTTTCTGGGTTAGTCCAGTGTCCTAGAGGGCTGGGCAGGCACTCAAGCACAAGGAGTGATGTCCCAAATTCTCCTAGGCCAGAGCCAGGGAGCTGAAACTCTGCTCACTGCCCACATAGGCCTACCTCCCCTCTCAGAACTGGCTTGTTCCTCTGGTTGAATAAAGGTCACTGGGCGTCGTCTTCTCAAGCCTGTGAAACCTCTCCAGGCTAATCCACTGTCCTAGGGGCTTGGTGGGCACTCCAGCATGGAGAGCAATGTCCCAAACTTCCCCAAGCTAACCTAATGCCAGTGAGCTGGAACTCCCCTTGATGTCATGTGAGCTGGGGGCTCCTGCATTTTGTGTTAGACAAAAATACTTTTACAAAGGCAAAATGTCCTTCATTGAATTTTTTTAAAAAATTGCAGCTGGTTTTTCTTGTTAGCACAAATTCCCTCTTTCTCTCCATTGCTGTCCCATGCCACATGTTTGGAGATAAGCAAATACACTAGAGGCATGAAAAACACAGGTGTCCTACTCTTTGAAGTAGTATTGCTAATTTTTAAAAAAATCAAACAACTTTAATCAATATTTCTTCTTTAGTTGGCTGAGTAGTTTTTTATTCCTCTAACTGCAAGCCCTATGAACACTTATTAAGTAAAGTGGTCTTTCAAGTTTAAAAAATAGCTTTGATTTTTCAAATCCATGTACAAAAGGATAAATGAGGAATTTTGGCAAAATTTACAGAAGTTTCAAAAATCTTCATTATAGACATTTTAATACTCAATTGAAATAAATCATGTTAACTGTGTAATTAAATATTGAATAGGAATCAAAGAACTTTGAAGACATATTTTCTATGGTAGTAAAATTTACAAAAGTAAAGTTTCAGGTTCAAATAATTATCAATGGTTCACATGTTTCTCAGAAAATGCTCTCACTGGGTGATTTGCCTGAGGAATGATAGGGTTCTGATTTTGAGCCACTAGAGCTCAGCTGATGCACTGCCTTAGGGACCTTAGTAATGATCACCTGGGTTGTACAACAGGACATGACCTTTCTTGGTCACTATTCCTTTTTCTTTCCTATGGGGCCTTTACCTACTTTGTTCATTTCCTCAAAATATTTGCTGAGTCTTGGATATTTTCCAGAACATATTGTCCTTTGTGACCTAACCTTATTGTCATCTGTTTGATGAGGTTTTTCTTGACTTCACTGAGAATGGATGAAGAGGAAAGTATGAAAATCTTTCCCTGCTAAGATTAAATGGATGTTTCCAACCTGGAGGATGCGGTCTGCATGGTTCATCTAAGAATGCATCCAAATTGTTTTTCCTTTGAAGCTTCATTGCTTGAACATATTTTCTGCTTTCAACAGAAGAGATGTAAAGGAAAGAGGAGTAGAAAAAAGAATTTAAGAATTAAAAACAAACTTCTCTGCATTCTCATATAAAAATGTGTGTGTATTGGTAAATGAATGTTCTCATATTGGACATATGACTCTTGTCATTTTAATTAAAGGGTTTTTTATTAAACTTCCTATATCCCTTATTTTATTTGGTCACCCTTAGCTTTTTGGTAAATGTCTTTAAATTAGTCCAACCTACCTCAATTAGCCAAGAAGTAAAAGAAAGTTCTGATTTTTGCCTCACCTTGTCTTAGAAAGGCTGTGTCAGGTACTATTGAGTTGCAAACCAGTTTAGAACTTAATGATAAAGATGAGTCATTTCACTGTTTTGATTTTGTAGGATAACAATCCAAACAATTGAAATTTGCTTATGATGTCTGAGACTTCACTTGGGAATCCTTGATGGCCAAGGAGACCAAAAGGCTAAAATGCCAGAGGGTGACCTCAGTGATAGGTATCTTCTTTCATTTGCTGGTACAGTGCTAGCACTGAGCTGATTAAAAGGCTATGCCCTATTGGGATATGGCTGGGGCACTTACACATTATTTTTTAGAAGGGTTTGTGCTTCTTACTGTGTGATCCTGGCTTCTGAAGAGTAGTTCTTAGGAAGTGTCTGGAGAATAAGGGTAATTGGAGAATCAGGAAAGAGCTGCATAGTTTGTATGTGTTACTTTGCCTTGTGGTTATATAGCTTCCAGGGTATAAACCCAGAGATATGCATTAGAACTGCACTAACTACATTCAAATTGGATTACTGTATCCTTGGCTGTTTCAGTCGGCTTTTTATCACTATAAAAAAATAGCCTCTGGAGTTACCTTTTATTTTGGTTCATTTTTGGAGACTCCAGTCCATGATAAATTAGCCCTACGTCTTTGGCCTTGGTGAGGCACCACATTATATTAGAAGCTTATGGTAGAGCAAAACTACTTATTTCATGGCCAGGTACCAAAAAGAAGAGAAACAAGGAGTCGTTCCCACAGTCCTGATAGAGGGCTTGCCATTAGGCACTCCTAAGGGGTTTCATTGTCTTTCTATGGCATCACCCAGGAAATGAAGCCATTGTTTTTTTCCTTACTAGTAAAATACTGGGCAGTGAATCCAAAGCCTTTTCAGAGAGCCACAGCCTTTTAAAATTTTTTTGAGACAATTTCTCACCAAATCGCCCAAGTTGGGCTTAAATTTGCGATCCTCCTCACTCAGCTTCCTGGATTGTCAAGATTATATGCCTGTGGCACTATTCCCAGTTTTAGGCCTAAAACACATGCAGCTTTGAAGGACATTTAGCATCCAAACTATAGCTCTAGGATCTGAAAGAGATGTGGAAGAGAGACTGAAGTTGTGAAAACTTACAGGAGAAAACACCAAGCTAAGAGAATAAGAAGGAGGAATTCCTTTCATAAGCTGCTTTTTTTCCTGGCAAATAAGACTCCATCTGAAGGACTCATTGCTTGAATTTGGCTAGTTTTATGTTTCATCTCCCTATTCAGTTGATTATTAAGAGTTTGCTCATTACTTTCTGCCTCTTTTCATTCCTACCCCTTGAAAACTATTTTCTACTAATCATCACATCACTTGGTCAGACCCTTTCTGCTTCCTGAAGCCCAGTTCTGGCTTCACTGGCATGTGACTACCATGGTCCCACAGATCCCAATCAGTAAACAGTCCCTGCAGTTGATCCAGTAGTCTGTTCACCCTCTGGTTATGCTTCCTTTTATCTTGGAACTTCTGTGACTCAAGTGTGACGGGACCCAGAGCACACATGTGAGTAGAGGAGACATACAAGCACCAAGCTGTGTCCTGCAGGAGGTGTGGGCAGTGGGGACAGTGCTCAGCAGTTGTGCTGGTGGACAGGCAGCTTTCTTTCTCATGGAAGTCTGTGGACCAGAAGTCCTGAGGAAACGGCCAGCCTGCACCATGGACAGTAGCCAGGTGACAGTGGTAGCAAGAATGGCCCTGCCTACAGTGGAAAAGATGCCTTGTGCACTTGAGTGAGAGGCCACCTTCCGTTTTGCTCCTTGGTCTACACAATGTGAGCACAATATTAAAACTATCCAGAGTGTGGCATGGGAGCAGCCAGAAACCAAGAAGGAAACATTCCATAATTATAAAATAAATGCGTGCACATGGACACTGCAATAGAACACACCTTAGCGTTGTCACAATACCTCAAGAGATCCTGAAAAACACTGCCATGTTATAAAATGTATATACACAGGATCAGGAGGAAAAGTAACATGTAGAAATTGTCATATTTGATGGCAAAGAACATATTTTCAACAAAAGCTCAAAGAAAAATAATGAACAAGGAGGACAATCTCAGAAGTTACACTTACTTAAAATTGAAAACACTGTAAGTGAAAGTAATATGTGATAAAATCCTCAAACTGATGTTTTAATTTATGAAACTATTTTCATGATTTATAGAAATGATCTGCACAAGTTATGGAAATTGTATACATATACATTATAAAAAATTTTTTAAAAGGTTTATGAGTCACAATTTTTCATTTATAAGCAAATTATAGAAAATTGACTTATATGTAGAGTTGAATTTTTCAAAAAAATTACTACAGAAGAATTCAGAAGTTTGCTATGCCTTGTGTACATTCCGTATAGTTTTATCATGAATCCATTCCAATGTTTTCCCAACCTAAAAAATGCTCTTAAGAGCTCCAATAACAGTTGCACTATAAAAGAAATTCTTCTTAAAGTTAACTTTACTTGAGATCTTGAGAAATTATTTGAGCCCTTACATCTAACAAAAGAAACTGATGTCACTTTCAGTTATTTGATTGAATGTAGTATATTTTATATTAAAATAAATTTTAATAGCAAAAGTATTTAATTAATATGTTTAATTAATATGTTAATTATGTTTATGTTTAATTAATATGTTAAAATAAAGTATTACTATTTATTGTATCATATATAATTATAAAACTTTTTTCAGTTTCAAAATTTATGTTCTTATTCAGGGATATATATTACTCTTCTATCATTTTATATCATAAACTTTTATTTATTTGTTTCTTTGTTTAATTTCATGATTTTGGAGCTCCAGCTCATTCATGGTAGCTGAGCTATATCAGCAGCCCAAGTAAGATTTGAAAGGAACCAGTCTGATGTTTTAATACCTTTAGTGATACTTTTTTCCTGCCTTTTGACAAAGGGGCCTACATGTTCATCTTTTGTGTCCATTTGTGCTGGGCTCTTCATGATTTGTAAGCAACCATACTTTGTTTAATGTACCTGTTTCCAAATTAAAGTTTTAGAACATCTTCTTTCTAAGATTTTCTCCATTTCTTCTTCTTCCTTTCTCTTTCTACTGCATTTTTAATCACCCCATCCCACAGATGACTTCAATAGTTCTAAGGATTTCTTTAGCTTCCAACCTTCTATCTGTATTAGTCATATATTTTCAAAATTGTATCTCTGACCAAAAGTTACAGTTTTTAAAATATTCCTATTGAATAAATAAGGTCTTTTTGCCTAGTTATCAAAGGTCCTTATGCTCTGACTGTATTTGTCCCTTGGAAATCTCTTTCCACTGTTCCTCTTTAGAGTGGGCAGTCAAGCACCCCGCTGGCCTAACTCACCAATCCTTTTCCTCCTGCAGTGCTGACAGCTGAGCCTGATATGATACACATACTCAGAAATCAAAGAAATCACACATGAATGAGCAATTGAGAAAACGTGCTTTACAAAAAAATGCTGTGAGGGTTAGAGAAAGTCTTGTTCAATATTCCTAAATTTTCTTCAAAAACTCTAAAAAAATTTAAGCAAGATTTCACCGACTATAGTATATATGGCATTTTAGTGGATATGTATCAAGGAAGCAAGATCATGTTTAAACCCACTTTATTGAGTGACTGAATTCAGTTTTTGTTGTTTATTTTAAGTCTAGTATCTTCCATTTTGCAATTCCCAAAACAGAATAGGATAACATGCATTTGAGCATGCCTACTAAATGCTTTAATTTATAGTTTCTGTGTGT
The DNA here is from genome assembly GCA_004027455.1 of Hydrochoerus hydrochaeris. Lineage (NCBI taxonomy): Eukaryota > Metazoa > Chordata > Mammalia > Rodentia > Hydrochaeridae > Hydrochoerus > Hydrochoerus hydrochaeris. The sequence goes on along the minus strand of PVLA01000042.1, from coordinate 24,426 downwards.
TAATGTCCAAAATCTATATTATCAATCTTGGTCATCCTGTTAGATTCTAATCTGTGGTTCCAGTCTGTCTTTTCTCATAGTCTAAAATGCCTCAAACTTATAAAAATAATAAAGAAAAAGTCCCATGAGGACTTAAGACAAAGAGCTAATGGGGTTAAGGGCTGTTTATGGAAAAACTAAGGAGGACTTAAGATTTTAACAAGAAATTAGGAAAGGGAGAAGCATGCACCGGCCACTAAGTTCGTCCAAGTTCTGGCTGATTGCCAGTGGTCCAGTCTTGTTAGATGATTAAGTTAGATATTAAAATACATAAAGCACTGAAGAATTTCTATGTCAGGCTCAGGAGTCAGTTACTTATTCTGCATTGATGGTAACACATGGAAATTTTGAGCAAAGATACCTCTTAATCAGAAGTGATTTTACAAAGCTATAGTTATGTAAGATAAATTGAAAGGCTTTATATTCTTTTATATTTATTATTTTTTAAATTTTCAAAGCTCTGTTATTACCTTGAAGTTCACCACTATTTTCTTACTAAAACACCACAGAAGGTATCATTTTGAAGGGATAGTTTTACCAGAAAGGTTATGATTTTGCTCAGAAAATGCAGCATATTACATACTCAGAATGAATAACTTTGATTGGAGCCCTAATTCAGTAATATACAAGATTACAGACAGTTCATCAGCTCTCTAAATATAGGTTTTCAAAAAAGAGTTAAGTTCTAACTTCCCAATAATGGAATGTCTGTACTAAACCTTCCACAGCATTCACATGATTGCAATGACACCACATTCAGGTTAAGAGAGTATGGAATATAGAGAGCAGAAGATAGCCAGTCCAAAAACAAAATACCAAACAGGTTAAGAATGGTAGGAGAAAGTATCAAGCCAGGTACACTCTTTGTGTATTTTCAGCCCCTTCCCTTCAGCTAAAAAGGCCATTTTATCTGTGCTTAGTCTGGGAAAAAAATAAACTGTTTCAGCTCTTTCAAGTAATAAAATTTTTATTACAGGTGTTTTTAAAGCTTCGTAAGAAGGGGGAGGTATAGCATTTAGGCAGGTCCAGACATATGTCCTACTTTTGCTGCCAGCCTTTAGGAAATCAGGAAATTACGGTGCTACAAGGTGAGCATCTAAAGGATACAGACGAGGAATCTTCATTTCCAAGTTAGGCCATTTTTATGGGAACACCTGAGAGATTTCCCAGCAAAACCAATTCACCAGGACAGGTGTGTCTGCCACGGCCAATGAAAACTGATACCTTTTGCTTTTCATCTACTTTCACCATGTGTGAGTGCTTCCTAAGTGTTCCATAAACAGCATTAGAAGACTCCAGTTCCTATAATGTAGGAGAGAGCATAAAGGGGCATGGGGCTAGTAGTAGATTAAAAATAATCTATCCTCCAAATCAGTCCAGTGAAAGATGATGATCTTTGATGATCTTTGAATTATATATATTAGTGGATCAGAGTTATGTACTGTACCAGGATTTGCTAGCTGATAATCATGTTTGTATTATAGCAAAACAAGCAGAAGGCACAAAATAAGAGTTTCCCTGAAAAATAAAATTTTTTTTGAGACAAATTTTTTTGTAGCCAAGGCTGGCTTCAAACTCTAAATCCTTCTGCTTCAGCCTCCCAAGTGCTAAAATTATAGGAATACTTCACAACGTCTGACTCCTGAAAGTCCTTTTAACCCAAGCATTGGGTATTAGGTCAAAATTTTTATAGTCTAAAGTGGGATTTTACAAGGGTTAGGAATCCTTCTTTTGATTAGATATAAACATGTATAATGGATCTATATTAAGCTGCTCTTCTAGATGATTATTTATTCAACTAATATTTACTAAGTACTGTGTTCCAGACACAATAAATAAAACAGAAAACAAAATTCGAGTGGGTGTATTATTTGAATATAGTGCTGCCAGCAGCGCTTGATCAAGGCCTGAATTTGGGTCCTAGCTACCTGCATTTTTTCAAACATCTGCAAACAAGGAGCATAAGAAAAGCCCAAATGTGGAAAAATGAGTTTGCTCACAATTTGGCGCAAATGGCAAGGTAGCTAGTCCATCTTCCCCCTCCGTCTTGTACATGGAACCACTCATATTTATAGAAGGATGGGACGAAAGCCAGGAAATATGCATATGTAGGTTTAGCCAGGTTTTGTTTCACAGGAGACCTAGGGAATATTGGATCCTCCTTGGCTTCAAGGCTGGGGGAAGGCAGTTTCCACTCTCAGCATTTGGAAGCTGGTGAAGACAGCTTATTTTTTCTTTTAAATCCTGTTTTTGGCAATACTGAAGATTGAATCCAGAACCTTGTACATGCTAGGCATGTGCTGTACCACTAAGCTGTATCCATATCCTTATTTATGAAGGTCCATTTTGTTCTTTTGGTTACCATATTACAGTTTACTCAAATATTTTCTACTTTTAGATACTCTATATTCATCTATCTTCTATTATGATTGAAAATATTTATAATACATGTAAATATTTGTAAATATTTGCCTTTCTGATGATTCTTTAATGCCTTAATAAATTATTGGACTGAACATTACATAATTGTGCAAGTAAAGGGAAATTTCATGTGTATAGGACCTACTTTAAAGTTTTCATAGAAGCTAAAAAAATTCCTTCACTGGAGATGACATTTTTCTAGGTACTATATTAGGAACATAGTGGTGAATGAGGGAGACATGCTCTGCTTCCTCTAGTGAGGTCACTGTGGCCTTTGAGTTGTCACTTTTCATGTTCTTACTGACCTAGTACATCTGTAGTATGATCAAGTCCTTCTGCTTTTCTTGGGACTTCACTCCCATTCTTGTCCCCATCCGATGAAAAATATCAATTTTTCCTTTTGTAAAAGTGATCTTTTCCTCTGTATTATACCCTCTTCTACACCTTATTCCATTCTTACCCCATTCTTGGGTAATCCCAAGTCCTAACTCCCTTCACAATCATTTCCCTCTCACTATGTTGACAGCAATCTTCTTTAAATACTCAGTATTCCAGTGACGTTGCATAACTTCACTAACCTCACAGTCAGTTAACTCTTTTCAATCACTATCTTTCTGGAAGTCTATGATATATTTGACTAAGTCCAACACTCTCCTCTTTGGAATAATAACAATTTTTTTTCTGGTTTCCCTTCTTTTGATCATTTCTTTTTGATCTTTTCTTATAGCTCTCATTTTATTTCCTTCTCTTTACCACTGGTCTTTACCAGCTTTATACAGTTCACTGTATAAAGCTTTATACAGACACATCACCTAGTATAATCTAGATAAGTTTCAATGTATTAGTACATATCATAAAATTATAATATATAATTTTGCATATATATAGTTTCTAGGGAGAAATTCTATAGCTTTCATTCTATAGTCTCAAAGTGATTCACCAATAGTCATTTAAAGTATATGAAATGCTGTCATGTACTATGAGTTCTTAAAATTTTGTTATATCTCCAGATTTTAGCCCTGCTCTACCCTGAATTTGATACTGTTCATTTTTCCACTAAAGAATTTCTTTAGTTGTCTTTTACAATTTCCCAGGAATTCATTTCTTCATTTTGTCTTTTAATTTCTTTTATTTTCCATAATCCAATGTAAGAATCATCCTCTCAAATCTTTTTTTTTTTTTTGTACTCGTGCTGCTAAAGTGGAACATCAGCTTGGTGGGCTTTAGGATCTGTTGAGATTTTTTTTTTGGAAATTGGTGGTGCACATTTCTGGGTGTGTATGGCTGGATCGTGGAGTTGTGGTCTTGGAGTCTAACTGGTTTCTCACCTCTTCCTTCCTTGACTCTGTCTTTGTTCTTTTTTCTGCCTCCTTTCCTGCCATGATTTTTCTGCTTTGGAGCCAGCCAACCATGGACTAAACCCCACAAAAATGTGAGCAGAATTAAATCTTTCCCCTTTTAACTTTGGGTGCTGGGTACATTCGTGTCACTCTCTCTTTTCTGGTAACATCCCATGAGGTCTGTACTTGTTTCTTTCCTTTTCTCCTTCTTTATTTTCTCCTCCCTCCCTCCTTCCTTCCTTGTACTGCTGGATGCAATTATCTGCTCACTATTAAGTAATACATTTGTAGGTAAACACAAGTAAAAAGAAGATGGTAATTTTTCCATGTTTTTGTATTTCTTCTTTGTGAAACTACCTGTTGACTGTCTGGTAATATGTGAACACTCCATACTTGTCGATATTTACCTGAAATCCTGGTCAGTGTTTTAGTCAGCACTGAAATTCCACTCACTGGTGAATATATGGTATTTGATGACTAGAAGTTATATGACTCCTTTTCTTTCGTTATATTTTTCAAATTGTACAAAATACCTGTTTTTTATGGCACATGATTAGTTTTGCTGTTGTCCACTTTAGAATTCTATCAGATTGTGTTTTTCTCTTATCAAATTCAAAAGATACAACTAATTTTTTCAGCTCCTCCATGTAGAGTTTTGAGGGCACCTCCCTACCATTGTGCTGACAAAAATGCTGAAAACACGACAAATTTTCCTGGATTTGACTTACAGAACAAACTGTTATTCCTAAATCTGGAAAGATAGAGAAAGCTTCAAAACTTAACAGAGAATCTTGGCTAAGATGCATTTATGTAGACTAGATATTACTAAAATTTTAAACTGGTAGGAAAATTGTCTCAGTTACTTTCTCATTGCTGAGGAAAAAAATGCCCAGCACTCACAAGTTAAAAGAGGAAAGGTCTATGTTGGTTCACTGTTAATTGAAGTTAGTACATAGTGGGCTGGCTCCAAGGTAGGGTGGCATGGCAGAGGGGCATCACAGAGGGAAACAGTTCCTGGCATGGCTGGTGGGAAGCAGTGAGCAATCAAGGGAAGGTGAAGGAGGTGTACCCTTCCAGGCCACACCACGGCCACCTACTTCTTCTTATCAGGTTTGACTTCCTATCTATAAACACATCAGTGAGCTAACCAAGTGATGAGTATCACACATCCATGATCCAGGCACCTCCCAATAGCCCCGCCTACAAGCACATAAAGCTTTGGGAGGATATTTAGATATAAATAAGAGACACTTTAATAGTAACATCTGCTTTTTTTCTGAGATAGGATTTCACTTTGTAGTTCAGGCTGGCTTTGAACTCATGGATGCCAGTTTGGTGTTGAACTTGTGATCATCCTCCTGCCTCAGCCTCCTAAGTGCTGTGAGTATAGGCATGTCTGGTCTTACATGGTAATTCGGCCTTACATGACAAATCGATGGAGATTAGGCATAGATTAAATTGAGAATGACTATTCCTGATCACAGTCAGTCCTACTGAAAGACATTTGCTTGAGAAAGGAACATGGAATAATAACTTTCAGGGTCAAGCTCCTGCCCTATAGAATGCAGAGCAAAATTTCCATAATCAGATGGGGCCTCTTGCAGTATGTTTCACATAGAAAGCATCTGCAGAAGTTCTACACAGACTATGCCATGTCTCTAGAAATTATGACTATCTGTGACTGCCATAGGCCACTGTGCCCTACTTTGAATCATGTCCCACAAAACTTATTTGCAGCATTAGCATGGATGTGTGTGCATGTGTGTGTGCGTGTGTGTGTGTGTGTGTGTATGTGAGAGACAGACAGACAGAGACAGAGAGACAATTCAGCATTCGTTGGAGAAGAAATTCATATTCATATGGACGTGAGCTTACAATGTCCCACTGCGAGGATGCACGCTGAGGGAAAAATGTTGTCATACTTTGAAGCTTCTTTAAGGAAGTTGCTCTAAGCCTATGAATTTTAGAGCAATTGAACTATAAGCTGACAAATAAGACAATGAAACCAGATCCAACAATTCACTTGGTCACTATTATCAGGAAAGAGAGAAAGCTTCAAAGCTAAATGTAGAGAATTCCAGCTAAGATGGGCTTACATAGGATAGATATTATTGAAGCCTATAAACAGACAGGGACACTCGCATGGTAATTTTCACAAATTATGCAAGGCCCAACTCAACACTGGGGATGCAAGTATAAACAAAAGTGCCATGGTCCAGTATTGCTGCTTTACTCAGAACTCCAAATACACTCATAAGTTCAGATATGAATGCTGGACTATGAATTCCCATCTCGCCTTTGTTCTGAGTACTGTAGGCCAGCTCCTACAGCACATCTGGGACAAAAGTGGTCTTGTGAAATCATATGATATAATCTAAAAGTAGATGTAGATCATTTCTAAAATATGTATTGCAAACTCTATGAAAACCACTGATTTTTTCAGTACTAAAGATTGAATTCAGAGCCTCCAAGCACTGAGCAAAATCTCTATCCTAGGCTAGGCTCAAATTTACAATCTGCCAATCTCAGCCTCCCAGAATGCTGCATCACAGCATGTACCATCATCACCATCTTAGGATTTTTTAAAAACGGGAAATATAATTAATATAAAGGGGAGAAAAAATAACATATACAATGTTTGGTTTAACCAAAGAAGATAGAAAAATAAAGTTAAGAAAAAACTGACCAATTCCATATTTTATTTTCTTTTTTTATTTTAAAGGTAATAGAAATACAAAAGAACAAGACAGAACAAAGCCAATTGAGACAGTTCAGTGAATTTGGTACAGAACCTTCACAGCAGGTTACTGGGATAACAGTACCTGTGTACCATAGTATATCTCATTATCTTCACAATAGTTGTCTAGTCAATTAGATATAGCAAAATCAAACCAAAGACAGAACATTATAAAATCAACTGAAAGAGAATATTGAATAGAGTAAAGCAATTAATCATAATGAAACAAAACTGAAAACAACTCTTGCTTTCAAAGAGAAGATAGAGGAGACCACCCCCCCATATTTGCTATATTGCATACAGTCATTCTACCAAGAGATGCTCAGGCCTCTGTCCCCAGTTGCAAACCAGGCGCGGGGTTGGGGGAGTGGCTCACGCCTGAGGAAGGCGCTTACCAAGAGGGAGGCGGGCAAATTGCTTCTTTGTGCTGCCTCCTGGGTTCCACCATGGTCAGATTTCGGGGGCTCTCTGATTCTCCTCTTGGCTCTCCGGAGGAAGGCACTTACCAAGAGAGCGGTGGGCGAATTGCTCTTTGTGCAGTCTGCTGGGTTCCACCATGGCGTGGCCGGATCTCAGGGGCTCTCTGGTTCTCCTCTTGGCTAACACGGGAGGAAGGGCTTACCAAGAGGGCGGCGGGCAAATTGCTTCTTTGTGCAGCCTCCTGGGTTCCACTATGGCCATCCAATTCCATATTTTAGTTGGAGATTTCAGCATGTCTCTTTTAGTAATTGCCAGATTGAAATAAAAAATTATTAAGAATATAATTGAAATAAACACTACCATTAGTTAACTACTTGTGATTAATTTTTATAGAATATATCATCCAAAAGGAGGAAATATATTATTTCAAATTGACCTGAAATATTCAGAGAGCTAGACCACATTCTTGATGATAAAACTCACCTTAACAAAAAACGGGAATTTAAATGTTTGTTCCTAGAACACAATAAATTTAAAAACAGTGATAAACAGGAATCCGTAAAGCCCCCCAAATATGTAGATATCAAAAACTACACTTCAAAATAACATAACTTTCAGTGTGAAACTCTGAAGAAAAACTTTAAAAATATTTTGAGTGTAACAAAAATTAAAACATGATCATCACATGAAGAATGCAGTAAAAGCAGGGTTTAGTTGGAAAATGTAACATTAAATGCACATATTAGTAAAGTAGATCTGAAATCAACCATCTAAACTTCCACCTAGGATATTAGAGAAAGAATAGCAATTGAATCCTAAAGCAAAAAGGGGAAATTTATTAAAAATTGGAGCAGAGAATTGCTTCTCAGCCTTTTGGATAAGACCAACTGAAAAACTGGAACAGAAATCAGTGAAATTTAAAACAGAAAACCAGTGCAAATGAATGGCATAAAAAGGTAATTTATGTAAAATAGCAATAAAATTGACAAATCTATAAGCCAGAATAACTACAAAGGAAGAAAACATAAATTACTAATGTTAAAAAAAGAGGGGTCATTCATTAGCCATAAAAAATTATTAAGAACAGAGTGAAATAACAATTCAGTAATGAATCTGAAGCAGAAAAATAATTGAAAACATGAACTACCAAAACTCACACACATATGAAAGGAGTATTCTGAAAAGATCTCTGTCCTTTAAAGAAACTGGTTAATAACTAGTAATTTTACAAAAACAAAGCATAAGAAAAAATGATAGGGATTCTCCACAATTTCTTTGAGAAAAGAGAAGAGATGCTTATTAACCTACTTGAATGGGACCAACATTTATCCTATTATAAAACTGGATAAAGATACTATAAGAAAAGAAAATTATGGGTTAGTATATCTGATGAATATAAATTTAAACACTTTAACAAAATATTAGTAGATAAAATGTATCATAAAGTCTATACAATGTTACTAATATCCATGAAATCCCTCAGTTATATATAATAAAAATAGATAAATGTTAGCATTATTGCATTGGTTACTTTTCTCTCATTGCTGATACAAAATACTTGACCACCAAAATGAAGAAAGGAAAGGTTTATTTAGCTTAAAGTTTGTGGAGGTCTCAGTCCATACTCAGTTGGCTCCAAGACAGGGTGGTGGTTAAGGAGCAACAGTTCATGATGTCAGCAAGTGACAGTGAAAGGGCAAAAAGAGAAAAGCACACTCCTTTCCTTCCTTTATATTGTTTGCCAGTTGCCTGCCTCTAGGAGGGTGCAACATTCACGCCACTAATCCCAGCACTAAACAGTGAACCAATCACAAATGCTAGATTCATCTGCCTTCGAAAGGCCAACCCCCAGTGACTGTCTGAGGCTTTAGGGGAACATTTAAACACAAACCATAACAATCATAATTCACAAGAAAAAAAATAAAATTTCATTATAAAACAGTTCTAACTGCAAACATGGCTTACATTTACAGCCTTCAAGCTTTACATATATACTCTATATCTATATGCTATAAATATTATTTACATGATTCTTTACTAAGTGAAATTAAACCACTGATTTTGCTTACTAACCTTCAAGAAATAATTTGTTAAATAGTGAACAGCTTTAACTTAAAATCCAAAGTAAAATATAAAAAAGTTAAACAAAAGAGTGGTATAAAAACTGGATAACTTTTCTGTCTACAAGTTAGAATTGGTGAAACTAATTATAAAGTACATTTTCAGGTCACATGTATTAAACCTATTTGTGTTAAAGTAGCAGACTAAAATCACTGATTAATCCATTCATTTCTCAGCATTCAGTCTGTTCAGTCATTATGAATGTCACAGAAGTGGAATAGGTATTGTCATGAAGAAATTCATTGGCAAAAATGGTCCAGTTTAAGACCCGCCCTGCCACGGGGAACTTAGCGGAAGCCTGTACCAGGGGTAAGCTGCCTGGAACCTCCAACCTGGGCCTGCTCTACCACTGGGAACATCAAGGAAGTGTGCCCCAGGCTTAGGCTGCCTGGAACCTCCCCCCAGGGGCCCGCCCTACCACAGGGAACATGGAGGAAGCCTGCCTCAGGCATGGGCTGCCTGGAGCCTCCCCTGTGGGTGCACCCTGACACCTGGAACATCTTGAAAGCCTGCCCAAGACTGAAAACTACCCTGGACTGCTTCTGCTGGGCCCTCCCTCCCACCTGGAACATCAGAAGAACTCAGCAGGCTCTAGTTAGTGTGAAAAACTGGAGATTTGCTTCCAGGCAGTGAACCTTGGACTACAGTGGATTAACTGTATCAGTGTGATGAATATGCCCCTAAAATAGAGGAGTACAGTGGATTAACAGCCCCAGTAGTAAAACCCCCTCCAACTAATTGTAAGGCTTTGGTGAGTCTGAAAAGTGTGTGTGATCCCCTCCTACACATAGAAAACATCAGGCAGAGTGAAAATGACAAAACGAAAAAGCAAAATGCAGTCTCAAACATATAGTTCACCAGAAGCAAGTATAGGAGACACTGAAATAGAGGACCCCCAAAGTAACACACTGGGGATCTCTGAAAAGATAGGGAGTAAAATTAAAAAAACAACTCCATCAGGCAATAGAGGAAATCAAATTAGAAGTAGTCTCCCATGTAAAGATAGAAATAACAACTTTAGTAAAGGAGTTGTTGAATGCAGCTGAAGAAGAACTAGAGAAAAAAGTACATGAGCATGGGAAACTGATTGAAACTTTGAATGAACAATATAGAAAACAAGCAGTATTCATTAAACAAACTCAAAGAGACATCCAAGAAACAAAAAATTCTATTGAAAGTGTGCAAAACTGCCTAAAGGAAGTTGAGGATAGGATTTCAGACCTTAAGGACAGGATCACAGTTAGTGATCAGGAAAGGATAGAACTTTTAAAAATAACAAAGCAGCATCAAATGACAATCCAGAAGCTTCATGATGATGCCGAAAGCAACAATATAAGAATAATGGGCATTAGCGAAGATACAGGAGTCTAGGCAAATGATATATATAAAGTATTTACAGAAATAATAGCAGAAAATTTCCCAAACATGGGGAAAGAATCTGATATGCAGATAAGTGAGACATATAGAATACAAACAGTCACAATCAACATAAATCCACACCCAGACACATAATAATTAAGATCTCAGACATGCAGCATAAAAACAGAATACTAAAAGCTGTCAGAGAAAAGACACAACTCACCTATCAAGGAAAGCCCGTTAGAATAGTGGCAGACTTTTCAGCACAAACCCTCAACACAAGAAGAGCTTGGAGTGAGGTATTTCAAGCCCTGAAAGAAAACAACCTTCAAACCAGACTGATGTATACAGCAAAACTTTCATTCAAATTTAATGGAGAAAGAAGATACTTCCATGACAAAGAACAACTGAAGAAATTCATGTCCACCAAAAAAACCCTAGAAAGAGTACTGAAAGACATACTAGACAGAGATAAAAATGACCACAATCCCCAAAATAACAACAGAAAGAAAAAGCCAGGTAGGATAAACAATTAAATAAGAGGAAAAGCAGAAAGAAACAACTGGAAAAGTCAAGACAGTACATATCAGTGCTATCCATAAATATAAATGGCCTCAATTCACCTATAAAAAGAAATAGATTGACAGAATGGATCAAGAAGCAGGATCCCACAATATTCTGTATACAAGAAACACGTCTGACCCAAAAGGAAACTTTTAAAAGATTAAAAGTCAAAGGATGGAAAACAGTATTCCATGCAACAAGAACCCAGAAAAAAGCAGGGTAGCTATTCTAATTGCAGACAATGTGAACTTCAAACCTAAAATGATTAAAAGAGATAGAGAAGGTCACTACATACTTGTTAGGGGTAAAATTCAAGAGGAAGAAATAACAACTATAAGTATATATGCACCAAATACAGGAGCACCCAACTATATAAGACAGATACTAATGGACATGAAAAGCCAAATACACAAGAACACAATTATAACAGGAGATCTTAACAGCCCATTGTCACAAAGAGATAGATCAACTAGACAAAAAGTTTGCAAAGAAATAACAGAACTGATTCATACCTTTAAGCAATTGAACTTAGTAGACATTTACAGAGTGTTCCACCCAACCACATCAGAATACACATTCTTCTCAGCTGCACATGGGACATTCTCCAAAATAGACCATATATTATCCATAAAACATTCTTAAGTAAATGCAAAGGTATTGAAATCATACCATGCATAGTATGTGACCATAGTGCACTGAAATTGGAAATTAATAGCAAAAGAAATTGTAAAACCTGCATAAATACATGGAAATTAAATAACAGCCTTTTGAACAACCAGTGGGCTACAGATGAAATTAAAGAATAAATAAAGCAATACCTACAATTCAATGAAAATATAGAAACAACATACTGTAATCTGTGGGATGCAATGAAAGTGGTTTTCAGAGGGAAATAAATAGCAATAAACTGTCATATCAAGAAAACAGAATGAGCACAAATAACCTAATGCTCCATCTCAAGCTTCTAGAAAAAGAAGAGCAAGCTAAACCCAAAACTCATAGAAGAGAGGAAATTGTAAAGATTAGAGCAGAAATCAATGCAATTGAACCTAAAAAAAAATACTAAGAATTAATGAATCAAAAAGCTGGTTTTTTGAGAGAATCAACAAAATTGATGAACCCCTAGCTAACCTTATCAAGAGAAAGAAAAAAAAAACCAAATTCATGCAATAAGAACTGAAAAGGGAGAAATTACTACAGATCGCATGGAAAATCAAAAGATCATCAATACCTACTTTGAAAATCTCTACTCACATAGAGTGGAAAACACAGAGGAAATGGACAGATTTCTAGAAACATATGAATTACCAAAGCTCAACCAAGAAGATATAGCAATTTTGAACAACCCAATGTCAGCTATTGAAATTGAAAATGTAATTAAAAACTTACCAACAAAGAAAAACTCAGATCCGGATGGATTCACAGCTGAATTCTACAAGAAATGCAGAGAAGATTTGATGCCAATATTCCTTAAAGTCTTCAATGAAATTGAGAAGAAAGCAATCCTCCCTAACTCATTCTTGGAGGCAAGTATTACTCTGATACCAAAACCAGAGAAAGATGCAAGCAAAAAAGAGAACTATAGGCCAATCTCACTAATGAACATTGATGCAAAGATTCTCAACAAAATACTGGCAAATAGAATGCAACAAATCATTAAGAAGATTATATATCATGACCAAGTGGGGTTCATTCCAGGAATGCAAGGATGTTATAACATATGCAAATCAATAAATGTAATACACCACATCAACAGAGCCAAAAACAAAAACCACATAGTCATCTCAATAGATGCAGAAAAAGCTTTTGATAAAGCCCAACACATGTTCATGACAAAAACCTTTCAGAAACTCAGGATACACAGTGTCTACCTCAGTCTTATAAAGGGTTAGCCAACATTATACTAAATGAACAAAAACTGAAAGCTTTCACTTTAAAATTAGGAACAAGACAAGGATGTCCACTATCACCACTCCTTTTCAACATAGTTCTGGAAACACTAGCCAGGGCAATCAGACAAGAGAGAGAAATAAAAGGAGTAAAGATAGGAAAGGAAGAAGTTAAACTATCGCTATTTGCAGATGATACTGTATATAGAAGACCCAAAAAACTCCATTAAAAGACCACTAGTTGTAATAAATAAGTTCAGCAGTATAGCTGGATACAAAGTCAATGCTTAGAAATCAATAGGATTCCTGTACACAAACAAAAAACTCACTGAGAGAGAATTATGGAAATATCGCCCTTTACAATAACATCTAAAAAAAATGAAATACTTAGGAATCAACCTAACTAAAAATGTAAAAGACCTCTATGCTGAAAATTGTACTACACTGAAAAAGGAGATTGAAGAGGATATTAGAAAATGGAAGCATATTCCTTGCTCTTGGTGAGGAAGAACCAACATTGTGAAAATGGCCATGCTCCCAAAACTGTTATACAGATTTAACACAATCTCAATCAAAATACCATTGACATACCTCACAGATCTAGATAAAACACTACTATAATTCATTTGGAAACAGAAGAAATCTAGAATAACAAAGGCATTTCTAGGCTACAAAAACAAGGCAGGAAGCATCTCAATTCCTGACTTGAAACAGTACTATAAAGCCACAGTGATAAAATCAGCTTGGTACTGGCAAAGAAACAGACCTGAGGATCAATGGAACAGATTAGAAGATGCAAGCACAACTACAAAAACACTCAGCCACCTGATATTTGACAAAGGGGCTAAATATGTCCACTGGAAGAAGGATAGTCTCTTTAATAAATGATGTTGGAAAAATTGGCTCTCTACATGCCGAAGACTGAAACTAGATCCAAGCCTAACACCATGCACAAAACTAAAGTCTAAATGAATCAAAGACCTCAATATTAAAACAGAAACACTAAATCTACTGGAAGCTAAGTTAGGTAGAAGTCTTGGAGACAGAGGGGTAGGAAGAGATTTCGTGAACAAAACGCAAACTGCACAGGAAACGCTTCAAAGAATCAACAAATGGGATCTCACATTATTGAAAAGTTTCTGCACTTCAAAGGAAATCACCAACAGAGTGAAAAGAAAACTCACTGAGTGGAAAAGAATTTTAGCCAGCAACCCCTCAGATAAAGAACTTATATCCAGAACATATAAAGAATTGAAAAAATCAAGCCCCCCAAATTCAAAGACCCTCTCCAAAAATGGGCATCTGAGATGAACACACAGTTCTCAGAGGAAGATATACAAATGGCAAATAAATACATGAAGAAATGTTCACCACCACTGGTCATTCGAGAAATGCAAATTAAAACAACACTGAGATTTCACCTCACTCTGGAAAGAATAGCTGCCATCAAGAAATCAACTGATAACAAATGTTGGCGAGGCTGCGGGGAAAAAGGAACACTGCTCCACTGTTGGTGGGAATGTAGACTGGTGCAACCATTATGGAAATCCACATGGAGAATTCTCAGAAGACTAGGATTGGAAGTTCCATTCAATCCAGCTATCCCCCTCCTGGGTATTTTCCCCGAAAAAATGAAAAGTTCATATCGCAGTGATATATGTGCACCCATGTTCATAGCTGCACAATTTGTGATAGCTAAATCCTGGAAACAACCAAGATGCTCATCAACTGCAGAGTGGATGAAAAAGATGTGCATTTTTATACAATGGAATATTACTCAGCTATAAAAAAATATGATCTTGAGACCTTCATAGGTAAATAGAGACAACTTGAGAGTATCCTCATTAGTGAAATAAATAAGAATCATATTTATAAATATCATATTGTGTCTCTAGTGTAAAAAGTAAATAAGAACTACAAGAGTAATAAAACCAAAATTTGTAATTGCTATTGTAAAAAAGAGAGGAAAAGAAAATGCTCTAAAGGATATAACTGCATGTATGTTTGAATGTGTAAAATAGATGACCATACTGCTGAATTTTTGTTGGATGTTTGAGCAGAACTCTTTGTAGTCTGACTGTTTGAATGTTTGCTATGTACCCTTTAACTTTGTAACTTGAACAGCTACATCCAGGATTACAGTATGTAATTTATAAACTACTGATTTCTTAGTGGGGCTTTTTCTCATTTTTCTTTCTTTCTTTTACAATTCTGCATTGTTGCTACCCTTTTTTCTGTTTTGTTTTTTTTCTTCTGTTTAAATAAAATTTTAGAAATGTATAATTGCTGTTGTAAAAAAAAGAGGAAATAGGAAGCACTATAAAAGATATAGCTGCATGTATGTTTAGATGTGTGGGATTGATGAGCATATTTATAGGTTCTTGTTGGATTGTTGAACTGATCTCTTTGCAGTCTCACTGCCTCAGTGTCCACTTGGTGTGCTTTAATTTTGTAACTTGAAAAACTATTTCTAAAAGAACAATATGTAACTTATCAACTAGTGATTTCTTACTGTTTATCTTCTTTTCTTGAAATTCTGTAATATTTCTATCTTTTTTTCTGTTGTTTTCTCTTTAAATAAAAAAGGTCCAATTTAAAGATAATTAAAATAGAGTTCATAGACATTCAGTAATAATATACCAGGCAATAATGACATGCTTATCTGCTTGCTGACTCTGTCTGTTGCCCTCTGCTTAGCTCAAACTCTTTGTTGCACCTAAATTCATAACTCACATCTTTTTTTCTTCCTTAATTGCTTAATATTGCTTCTAGGCTATGACATAAAGAGGCATCAGACTGACACTGTCAACCTCCCATAATCTATATGAGTAAATTATCAGTTTTTTCCTTTGCTACCTACTCTGTTTGTTCATCAGTATGTCAGACGGGCTATGTCTGCTTTTAGACATTTACATCCTATGTGATATATTTGCCATTGTCAATGCAATTTGTTATGTATAACAGTGTCTACCTGATTGTATTAAAGAAGCTATGAAATGGAGAACTCGTTTTTAAAATGTTAACTCAGTGATCACTTACATTTTTATTAGATGTTTTTAATAGCCTGTGTCACCTCAACTTGTAAGGGTGCTTTCAAAGTGTGCTTTAATTTTTTAATGAAATATTAAATGTGTGTTTTCTTTTTAATATATATGGTAAAATACATTTAAACTCATTGAAATAGCTTATGAAAAAATAGCTTCAAGGAAAGAATGTAAATCAGGTTTGCCTTAAATTAGATTTATTTGAATTTAATGAAGGAAAAAACTTGGTAGAGTAAAAGTCATCACTATTTCAGATCAAATTTAATTGAAAATAACTATGAAAAACAAATTAAGTTAATCCTTTCAACACTGCATTGCAATATGAGGTTTCATGAAATTAGTACACTTGGTTGCAATAGAGTTTATCCTGTCTCTGTCTCCCTGTCTGTCTCTCCCCTCTTGTCATTCAAGTGTGGGCCAATATGTGGGTATGAACTAAGTGTCCTGGGATAAAGGATGACCAGGGAGGGCTTCTTCAGAGATTGAGTCTTCATGGAGCTCTATAAAATTCAGTATTAAATATTTCTTTCAGAATTAGAGTAGGTTACTTGTTTTCAGTAAGTATCTTAGAACTTGTCATCAACCTCTGTTTACAACTTTCCTGATAGCCATTAAGAGAGTGCCAATTCTTAGGCTCTTCTTTCTAGAAGTCTTGGTTTGCTTCTGTTAGGGACATTACTGATATTATGCTTATATTTAATTCTTTAAAATTTATTGGACCATAGCCCAATTTAATATATAATGTCAGAGGCATTCATGTATTTTTATTTTGTCATCTCATTCTTTTCAGAACTTAGTTAATATTTACTTGTATTTCCCTAACCTTTAATGAAATGCCTAGAAAATAGCTTGAAAATAGAAAAGACATATAATGCTTTAGAATAATTGCAAATGCTTTCCTTTTGAAAGATTCTTGGGCAGACATTGTGGTAGCTACAACCTTCAAGGCAGGTTCCAAATTTCATTCATTGTTGTATTCTTAGAGCCTAATAGAGCACATATCAAATTCTGGTCTCATAAAATGTATTTTAATTAATTGAGCTTTCTCATCAAGTAGTAACTAAGACAACAGCAACAAAAGATGGCAATGTATTTTCTCTTGAAGAGAAAACTCAATGTGAATAAAGATTAGAAGTGCTCTGATTTTCCTCTGTGATAAAAAAGTTCAAGAATAGCACAGATTTTGATATGCTATCAAAATAGGTGCAGACAATTGGCAATTTTATTTTCCAAACAATTGACAAAAGAAGCAAAATCCACACTAGCTGTGTGCGGTGGTAAAGACACCATGTGCAAAGTTGGCATCTGGGAGTGAACAGCTGTCCCGTGGTAGTAATAATAGATATCCCATATGGTTCTTCATTCTTTCAAGGCAATTTGAAGTTCACTTACGAATCAATGGACGCAAAATACCCAGTCACTTTGCAAAGAAAATGATACGCTCGGTTAACAGAATATGTGTGAAACAAAAGAGAAGCTATGCCCGTCATCTAAACTAAAACAGAAACGAACTTAGTTCAAGAGGAAATAAACAGCCCTTTCATAGATGCTTTAATACATAGAAGCCATTAGGAACTTACAAAGTGTAGCATCCACTTTAGCGTTCACTCATTTGGTTAGCACATCTGCATTTTTTTCGTGGTGAAATGTAAGCCTGGATATATATGCCCCTATCACTTAATTACATTTTGGTACATATTTTTCTATGAAATAAGTGAAGCATTATATACATGGAAATATCATTTTTGCTATCTTGGTTTTACTTCTTCTCCATTATCCAAAGCTAATGCTTATCACGATCTTAGTACCCGCTGATGAAGCCCTTCCCCTTGATACACAGAGGCGCGGGCTGTTTGTAGGTAGCCCCCATTTGTAGGTCAAGCCTTTTTTAATTCTTATATCACAAGAACTGTTGCAAGGAATGGCTTCATAAGGGTCATGTCACACATAAATGGTCATTTTCAATACACTAAATTTTGACAAATTGTTCCAAAGTGTACGTATGTACCCCATCAACCCCATCTATAATGTTTGAGAGTTCTTTCTTCATATCTCAATGAATTAGTGTTACCAGAATTTTCTAAATATTTTATGTGTCTGTCAGTGTAATTATTCTGCAGCGACATTTCTCTATGCTCAGATTATCTCATCAACTAGTGGTGGAAATATCTTTCCAAACAAATATTAGCTATTGAATTACTTTTTTTTCTAAATTGGCCTTCCAAATTTTTTGACTACCTTTTCATTGAGTCAGTTTTTAGTCCATGATTCTTAATTGCTTCTGGTTTATATTACATGTTGCAGATATATTTTCCCAAAGTGCGACTTGCTTTTTTCTTGGTTGATACTTTTTTTACTTTGATAAAATAAGTGCATATATTTTCACATGATACAAATTGGTTGTTTTCTTTGTTCCTTGTATTTCTAGGTTCTTCTTAGGGAATCTTCCCCTACTTCAGGTCATAAGTGCGTGACTTATTCTATTATAACAGTTTAAATATTTATTTTCACACTTTGATGCTTGATCCAATGCGGGTTTTTTTTTTAATGTTTGATGTATAATCATTTTCTCTACATATTTTTTAAAAAGAAAGCTAGTCACCTTAGCAACATTAACTGAATGGCCTGACCATCTGCAATGATCAAAATACACTGTTTATCATACATCCAATCCCTGACATGCTAGAATCTGAAGTTAGGCACTATAAACTTACAGAGTTTCATTTTACGAATTAAAGTTGACCAAGGATTTCTTTCTCTTCTTGTTTTGTCCTCATATTATGTTTGCCCTCAATTTCTTCTATGTCCTCATATTCATTATGGTCAGTTTTCATTGTCTCATCATCAGTTTTCATACGTAGTTCCTATTCATTTTACATAGAGTTAGATTCATTCCATTCCTTTTGTTAAAGCAGTTTGTTACAAGAAGACACATTTTCTTCTTTCAAACTGTGGCAATATTTTCCTCTGAAATTGTCTAGACCAAAGGACAAATTGACAATTTAATTTTTTTTGACTGACACATAATATTTGTATGTATTATGGAGTAAAATATGATGCTTAGAGTCATGAAATAATTGTGTAGCATCAATTCAGGGTTATTTGAATATCCACCATTATAGCCTTTTATCATCTTTATGATAGGTATACTCAAATTTCTCTCTTGAAACTCTTTTGGGCTATATAATATAGTGTTGTTAGTTATATCCACTTAATGTGCCTCAGAACATCAAAATTTATGTCTCCTATTAAATTACTACCTTACACTTATTGATCAGAATTCCTCCTTCCCTAACAAACTATCTTTCTGTCTGTAATTTTTGTTATACTAGAATTATGAATTTCTATTCTACAAAAGAGGCAATGATGAAAATAAAATAGCAAAAAAAAATTGAAATTACTTGAAATATATAATCAATAAAGACTAGTATGTGGAGATTATATAGAATATTCCTCCAAATATAAGTGAAAATATAATGTGATATTAATATAACATGATATGTTAAAATGGACAACACAATACAGAAGGGCACATTTTATAAAAGAGGAAATCTATATAAATCTTAAATATATGACAGTTAAACTTTATTAGTAATCAATAACATGCAAATTCACACCACTGTGACACCAGTATATCCTATCAAAAATCTGACAGTGTTTGGGAGAAAATTGAGAGAGTAAATTGTGACAGCTACTTCAGCAAACATTACACTTTCCTAACCAGTCTTCAGTACTAATTCTGTGTACCTGGCACTAGGAATTACAAATATAAAAATTCATAGAATCTTTGGTTTTAGTGATCCCTAATCTGAAAACATACCAAATAGCTGTTGTCAACAGAAAGCATAAACAAATGACATTGCATTTCTACTAAAATAAATATTGTACATCAATGAAGGCACAGGAATTACTCTTGCCTACAAAAAAAGTGGCTAAAATTTAAATGTGCAATGTTTGAAGAAAGAAAACACCCACATAGATATTGCATATATTATAAATTCATTTAAGTTAAAAAAGTCTTAACTAAACTCTATCCTTGTGCCAATTTGTTACTGCTAAGTAACAAACTGGCCCCAAAACTTTGTGGCCTAACATATCAGCTATTTTATCATGTTTATTAGTTGTGTGGAAATTAGGAAGATTATTTCTCTCTGTTTCATGATGTTTAGGGGATCCAAATCTGCATCTCTGGAGTGTCTCAAATGGCTGGTGGCAGAAATCATTCAAAAAGTCTATCCCCCGCAGATCACCATGTAGTGTGAAATGCCAGGGAAGGTATGGGGAGACTGCTGAGGAGAGCACCCACCCACGATTTCTCTGTTACTTTGACCACTCAACATTTGCAAGTGTTTAAAATAGGTAGTAGAAGCCAGCCTGGGCCGCATAGTGCAGACCAGCCTGAACTGCATAACAAATCCTGTGACAAACCAACCAATAAACAAAGCCAATGACAATAACATAGACAAAAACTCAGGTAATAATGTAAGAAAAACCAAAGGATAGAAGTACACATAACACTATTTAGGTAAATAAAATAGTAATTGAGGAAACTGCTAAGAAAACCAGTGGTAATGTTTGCCTCCAGGAATGGTAAATGAACTGGGGTCCAGGATGGGATGAAAACTTTTTATAGAAGTTTCAATTAATGAATGACATATGTGTATTAGTTGCTCAGAATTACTAAATGTAATTAAATTTTAATTAAATATTAAAACTACAGAAAATAAATTGGTATCAAACCAAGGTGTCTATTGACTTGATAGTGAGACCGAACTGGACATGTAATAACTTTCTCACTACGCAATTTAATTCTACTAATACTGTGTCAATAGGCCACATAAAGTTATTTCATAGTGAGTGCATCCTACATGTCAGAAAACACCACGTAAAACAAAAATTGGAATCAACATCATTTTGTTCAAATAATCAATACCACCCTGTAATTGGCTCACTGACAAGAAACATTTCTCACTGAAAAGATCTGTCCCATAGAGAACTTAATTATTCTGAAGATAGAGATGCATTCAAAATATTTTAAAATACTCAGCAAAGCTAATGCAAGAGAAGTACCAAGAATAGTTCCCAAAATCTTTGGTCTAACTTTATCCATTTTCTCTTAGAATGTATGAAGTATGTGATAAATACTCAGCATTTTCTTCATGGCCTTTTAGTTTGTTCATATTTAAGGTGGTTGAATTAGACTAAGGATTGATAATAACACATACTAATCACCTTCATGTGATGACATGTCCTCTTTTTTAGTTAATACAGTCATTCAACAAAAACTTGATTAGAAGTTTTGGCAGAATCTTCAATTTTGCTTTTAATTTTAGAATATCATCTACTTAATTCAATCTTCTATTGTCTTTGATTATTCATATCTACTTTAGCAACCATTAGTTAAAATACCAAATTTGTCTTCTTTTCTCAACTGAAGTTCTGAGAAATTTTGTTACCAATAAACACATTGTATGGGAAGATGTAGTCTGAAATAAATCTCCTGACATTTTGCTTTAATTTGACAGGTAAATGCCAAAATCTGTGACATAAAATGCATTATTCGGATGGGAATTATAACTCTAAACCAACCTATTTTCTGAAAAATGCAAAGCACCATAGCCCCAGCTCGGCTTGCCTGCAGTTCTATGTTTGAACTTTTATCTGTGCTTGAGTTTACTATTGAATGTCACATACTCTAACAGTGTTAGCACCTCATTGATTCATGCTCATTCATGTTCAGCAATGCAGAAAGATAAAATCTCCTACCAAATCAAATAACAATTAGGCAATAAAGACATCAGCAAACTTTAAATATTTCCCACTGCATTCAATTCCCGAGGCTCTGTGTGCCAGGGTGGATGACTAGTGTCCATTCGGAATGCCTCCAAATTCAGTATTCGCAGAGTTCCTCCAAACTTTTCCACATCATGCAATAAAAATATTTTTAGAATATCCTGAGATATAGAAGTGAGAATGTTTTTGGAGCCCACTGACCTTAAGGTGAACAAAGAATTTACCAATGATAGAACAAAATTTATAAGGTTTACATGATTGCTAGTGGGATGTTCTGCTTTCTTTCCATGACTGCAATACCTAAAATAAAAGAGAATTTAGCTTGTGAGTTTATACATTATGTTTCATGTACTTAGGGAGTGAATGAAAACATTTAAGGATATTATTTAGATCCAGGCATATGATTTTAGGCTCTGAAATTTACTGTGTGGATGGAAAACAGGTTGAGAAGCTAGAATGAAGAAGCAGGTATTGGAAAAAAGAAAAAAACTCAGCAAATTTGTATTTAGCAAAAGGTCAAAGACAAGGATTAAAACATAAATCAAACGGTTTAGAAGTTAGAAAATGAGTATGAAGCACAGTGCAAACCTACACAGTGTTAGCAAACAGAAAACTCTGCAGGAGCTCAGTGGAGAGGATGAATGTGCCCGAAGGTTAGGCAGTGATTACTAGGCAAGCATCCCACAGGAGGCTAAGGGACCCAGGTTTGGCAGGCAGAAGGACTGTTACCCAGGGGTGATAATAAGGGAGCCCGTAATGGGGCCTGATGTTTCACCTCTAGCTTTTTTCATTCTCCTCTTTGCTTTTTAAGATTTAAGTTTGAAAAGATGCACTGTGAAATCTTACAAGTGACCTAATGGAAAACAACTTCAAGTAGTATTTTCTGACAAAAAAAAAATAAAACAAGGTCTTTGTGCTTTGTTGAAGATGATAGTGGTATTTAAGGATCTGCTAGTGGTATGCAGAAAAAAATCATTTACTTCCATGCTTATTGAGCTCATGTTGTGTGTTTTTCCTGATTTGTGATTCTTTATATTTCCCCATGTTGACAGTGGGTACCCAATGTTCTAATTACTCCTAGGTTTTAAAATTACAAACTGTATAATATCTTATGTAAGGAATTAATCAATTTGCATGTTTGAGAGACTTTCCTAAAATCAGAACCCAAGTAAGGGCGGGTGGGTGGGGACACAGTATTCAGAGTACAAATTCAAACATGGTTTTAGAAATTTCTGAGGCAGCTGGCCTGAGGACTGTTTGTGATTGATTCCAGCTGGTCCTCCTGCCCTGCCACTCTGTTCAAGGGTTAATTTGTCTTTAGCACTGAGGTTAATTAGGACAGGAGGCCTCAAATAGGAAAGCAGAGAACATAAGATTCCTGTAATGATCCAAGTAATTCATCTTTAGCAATGTTTATTATTCAATAAAGATTATAATCTGTAAAATCACTTGTAAACATCAGCTAGCTCAGGGGCTAAATGCAGCCATAATCAGGAAGAAAGGGCTGCACCTTCTTGCGTGGTCATGTGACACATAATGATATTTTGCCCGAGGATAGACTGACTAATGTCAGCGGTCTCACAAGATGTGTTAAAGCTGAAACGTTTCTGCTCCCTAGGGATGTTACAGGGTGGTAACAGAGCACAGCACACTAGTCACATGTTCGTGGTGATACTCATATGAACAGATGTACTGTGCTGCCAACCCTAGAAAGTATCACAGAATTGTGCAGAGTACCTAATTCTTGATGATGGTCATGCACCACTCTTACTGGTGATATATTTCTGTTATTGCATTTTTCATCATTATTTTAGAGTGTACTGCTACTTATAACAAAATAAGTGTAACTGGAAAGACAGCTCCAGGACTATCTCTCTGGAGGGACTTTGGAGTGGTCACAGTTATCACAGAGGATGAGGCCCCAAGTACGTTATGGCCCCGAGGACTTTCCAGGTGGGTAAGACGTGACGTGAACTGAGTATGATTAGGCTGATGCGTGTGTTTGCATTCCAGTTTTACCAAAACTTTAAAAAATTAAATAAAAAATTAAAAGTAAAAAACCTTATAGAATAAGGATATAATGAAAGAACATACGTTTGTACAACTGTAAGATGTGTTTGTGTTTCAAACTATTTTTTTTTTTTTACAAAGGAGTAAAAATGCTACAAAGTTTGGAAAGTAAAATAGTTACAGCAAGCTAAGATTTATTTACTTATTGTTGAAGGAAGTAAAAGAAATGGTTTTTCTTTAGAGTGGCCTAAATTTTCAGTGTTTGTAAAGTCTAGTAAGTATAGTGGAACATCGTAGGCCTTCACAGGCACTCAACGCTCACTGACCGGCCCAAACCTACTTCCTGGCCTGAAGTTTCACTCTTCCCTTCCCTTCCCCTCCTCTCCCCTCCTCTCCCCTCCTCTCCTCTCCTCTCCTCTCCTCTCCTTTCTTTCCTTTCCTTCCCTCCTCCTCCATTCCCCTTTTCTCTCTTCTCCCTTCTTTCACTTTCTCTTTCTTTCTTTCTTTCTTTCTTTCTTTCTTTCTTTCTTTCTTTCTTTCTTTCTTTCTTTTTCTTTCTTTTTTCCTTCCTTCCTTCCTTCCTTGGCAGTATCTCTCTGTGACTGTGATTGAACTTGTGATTCTCCTACCTCAGCCTCCCAGACTGCTGACATTATAGGCATACGCTACCAAGCTCAGCTATTTTTACC
>PVLA01000041.1:954922-979133 GCA_004027455.1 Hydrochoerus hydrochaeris | reverse complement strand
TGGAGTCTCCACCCTCGACTCCATATTGAGCATTACATAAAAACATACACATGTGAACTACACAAATTACAATTATCAGTACAAAACATTTCAAGATCCCCGCGCCCAATTCCCACATGCGGCGTCCTGTTCCTGGAGAAGCGATTGTCACAAGGCGTGGATGGACTAGGACGCGGCATGGACAGAAAAGGGCGCCGCAGTGTCTTATATTGTAATATCATTTTTATTTAAGCATTATAATAATGCCTATGTAAATATTTATTATGTGTTTTGATCACACAGTATATGCGACTGTAGTTCAGATTTATACTGTTAATTTTCTTTCTTTTCTTTCTCCTTTTTTTGGTACCGGGGATCAAACTCACAACCTCGCACTTGCCAGGCAGGCGCTCATGCTGCTTTGCTAAATCCCCAGTCTTCTATACTGTTAATTTTAATGAGACAAACAATATTACTTCTGTATAACCTTTAACCCCCATTTTATGCTATTACTATAAGCCTATGTATGTAAGTTAAAACAGTAATATTACGTTGTTGTCATTTCATTTTTACATGAATATGTCTCTTACAGATGTTAAAAGAAGAAAAAAATCATATACAGATCAGTTACGGAGTTTTCTTTATTCTTTTTTCTCTTTGCTTTTTGAGGAGAATCTTTGTCTCCTAATTCTCTGTTTTTCTGAGTGACTCAAATATTACTTTTAGCCTTCATAGTAATATTTTCATTTCATCTTTTGTATTTTTAAATTCTATAGTTTAAATTTGGTTTCTTAACATTTCCTTATGTTAATTTTTCCTGATTGCTGTATCAAGTTCTTTTCATTTGTTCCTATAGATTCAAGTACCCATCTGCTGTCACTTCTTTACTTCAGCACACATTTGCTCTTACCTGTCTCTTGTTCTGATTGTCAATTACTTCTCTATATAGTAAATCCCAAATATGTATCTATATATTACATCCCAAAATTATATGCCAATTGTCTTATACAGTTGTTTTTTAAGTCTTGTTAAGAAAACTCAAAAAGAAACATGAACTTTAACTGTCTCTTATAGTTACATAATTGCCTTTATCTGTAATTTTATTTTTCAAGTGATCTTGGATTACTGCTAATGTCTGAATTAACTTTCACTCTAGAGACATTTTTAGTACTTATTTTAAGTCAGACATGCTGTCAACAAATCCTCTCAATATTTTTCAACTGTGAGTTTCTCTATTTCTTTCATTTTCAAAAGGGTTTTTCTGTGCATATAGCATTTTTGACTGAGATTTTTCTTTCAGTAGGTTGAGTGGGTCATTCCACTGCCTCTTGGTCTTCATTGTCTCTCATGGAAAATTCATTGTCAATCCAGTTGAAAGTTCCTTTTCAGAGTCATTTTCCTTGTGTATGTTTCAAACTTTTTGTCTTTCCTTTTCATCTTTTTGACTATAATTTGTACATGTATATATATGTATATTTTTTTTCTCCAAATTTGTTCTATTCAGTATTTTGGGTGAGTTATTAGATATGTGGGTAACTCTCTTGCCTTCTATTTGGGAGGTTTTCAGCCATTGTTTTTCTTTTTTTCCTTTCCTTCATATATATATCTCCTTCCTGTGGTCTGATTATGCACACTTAGCATGACTAACAATTTTCTGATGCTGTATTGCTTTTTGTTTTCATTTAGAGAAAAAAGGCAAAAATAGAAAAAAGGGTAGAAAGAATGCAAAATGTCAAAAATCACTAGTTGATAAAAATCATTCTTCCTTCTTTTACTTAGGTTGCTGGATCTCTTCCTTCTCTTAGTTAGGTTGCTGGATCTCTGCCTACCAATTCACTGAGTCATTTTTCTCCTGCTGGCTCAGACGTACCATTCATCTGTCACAGTAATATTTTCATTTGAAGTCATATAGTTTTAAATTCCACAGTTCCTCTTTAAAATTTCTATAACTGAATTGATAATGATGTTAAATGTGGCATCCTCATGTTGTCTTCCTTCAATTCTTTAAGCTTAATTTTCCTGTGTTCTGAGTCTGTAACCTCAGTCTTTATTATGGCAGTCTCTGTAGTTTGGGTTGTTTTTAAAATTCTGTACATCGATTTTGTTTTCCTGTTTCATTGAATATATGGTTGTATTTTGCTGAAAAGTATACATTTTAGATAAATGTTATAGAAACCCTATGTACCAGTCTCATCTTTGGAGTATAGTTTTTATTTGTTTTCTATTTATATAGGAACTTTTTTGTGAAATTTATGTTCCCTACAGGACACAGTTTCTATTGTCACTCCTAATAGAGTGTAGCCTGGTCATGGATGCAGTCTCAGGATGGCACTGATTTTAGCAAAACTCTCTTTGTCTCTTTCACTGATTTCTGTATTATGCTGTCTGACCTTTGTTGAAGTCACCCAGCCTTTGGCTTCCATTAATTGCCAACTGATTGCTTTAGAGTTTCCAGTGATGCCTGGTGTCATAAATTGCTGCAGTGTTTGAGCCAATTAAAGGCAGTCACAATCTTTTGGTCAGTGTTTGAGGCTTTCTTTAACTGGAAGAGACCTCTTCTGATCTGACATTTTCCTGGTTCTTGCTATGCTTCTAGTTTATCATCAATTTAGTTTGTTGCTATCCTGGAGCTACCAGTCTTAATTATCACTAGACTCTCCGGTGTTTTTGAGGGTACTCTCGGGTTTGAATTGCATCAGACACTTACAAATAAAGTCAGTTTTGTTGGGGAAGTCTTTGAAGCTGTGCAGTTATATAGCCTATCTCTTTCCGTAGGCAAAATATCTACACTGCTGCCCTGTAGCAGTGGAGACAGTATTACCAAGAACAGTGATGCATCCTTCTTTCTTTCTGACATTTCCCAAATACATGCTCTTTTTCTCTCACAATGAGACACAGGCTTTTGTAGTAATAACCAGTGCTCTTCTCAATTTACTGCTCCTGGCAAAGCACCTGTCCTCCACTAAAGAGCCATGTTGAAGCTAACCTGTGTCCCGGTATTGTTAAGCTGCTATTTGCAGTAGCATCTAGCCTATGAGAGGGATAGGGTGGTGCAAAAATACTCCGTGTTTCTAAGCTGCTGTCTATTGTGTTTGTGCAACTTAGAGCTGGGGAGGATGGAAAATGCTGGTGGCTGCCCCTCCCACAGGAGTACTATGGTCCTCAACTGGTTGCTGAGGGGAAGGGATTTCCAGTGTGTGCCCTCCTAGAGATCCCATTAGGCAGAGCTGTGTGGGAGTGGAAAAACTTACTCATGTGACACAGATACTTGTTGTTCTTAGAAATATTTAATAGACATAGTTAATTAAGCAGTGTATCATTTGCCATATGCCCTTAGACATATTAGAACATTTTATATTATGCTAGTTAGGTTTTTTTTTCTCCATTAGTTGTTACTAGTTATGACTGCTCTGCTTAGAAAAGCATCCATAGAACTTTGCTCTGTCATTCTTAAAATCATTCTATCTTTGTGTAGAGCAACTGTATAAAATAATCTTAGCACTATTCATCTGGGAAAAAATATCAACTAGCTAATGTCCAAACTGCTTCACTACTTGCAGGGAAAATATGCTTGTTACACCTTCTTCAAATAAGAGCACTGATATATACTGATATGTAAGGAAGTTCTAGGCAGAAGAGCCAGCATTTAAATTGACCCACAATGATCGTCGAACTTCACAAAATGAGACTTGGGATGCTCTGTAAGGTCACTTCTATGAAAGATACTTGACTTTTCTCATAAACATATTCCTTAATGCCATTCCTAGGAAAACCTCTTTGGGCTATGGGATCTCTATTCTGTCCCACTCTGCAGTTTCATGTTTACTTCAGTTCAGTAGTAAAGGGGATCGGAAGGTGCCTTTTCTAATCTGAAAAGCCAAAATTATTAGAAGGCTTAGACTGCAGGCATTCAATTTTTGAAGGCTGGACTGACATAAAATTTTGTTTTCATTTTCATCTGAATGAGTTTCCTGCCCTGCACTTTCAATTGAATTAGAGGGGGAAAAAACATATCTTTATGACAAGCAGTGACTTTTAAGCATGTGGGTTAAGTACAAGATTTCACCAAAGTCAGATTTTTATTCTAACATAATTTTTTAAAAGCCTTAGCCAAAAATGTAAGACAAAAAGAACCACAAATGTTTAGAGCAGTGGCTCTTTATCATGGTGATTTTTTCTTCCTCCCCACCCCATGTTCTTCCACCAATTGTATATTTAATAATTTTAGTAATACATTTGCTCAGCACAGTGAAAGAAAAGGTAGATGCTGATAAAAGAAGAGATGCTGTTAAACATTCTATCGTACACAGGAGAGCATCTCAGGAAACAAAACAAAACAAAGCCAAATAAATTATGCAACCCTGTGTTTCAGCAATGACAAATTTAGCAAATCTTATTTTAGAGAAAATCAGCAGTTTTCATATTATTCAACTCTACACTTGCTCTTCAGTTGTAAAGGCTACTAATTCTCATTTCTTATAATTTTCATGTAAGTTAAAGATCCACATTCTAATTTCATAAATCTGCCGAAATAACTAACTTTATAACAATCTCTAGGATACTTTTCTTTACCTTTTTTCCAAAAGATCATACAAATTAACAATCTCACTGTGATCGACCAAAGTATACCACTTTCTATAGAGAACATGTATACATGTTAATAACTAACCAGCAAAGTACAAATGCAAAATGCTTCAAAATGAAGGCAATGTTACTGTTAAAAAAAAAAAAACAAATTTAGGAGTTTTTCCCTTGGTTTCTTCACTGAAAATATCCAAACTATCAATTAATAAATATCTTTACTTTGTCTTTTATTGTACCCAGCCCCTACAGCCCCACTGAGATTTGCCTTGTGGATGTCATATCTCTGTGTGGTCTGCTCTCACACTGAATACAGTTAGCCACAGTGGCACTTGAGATATTACAGAAATGATGATTTGTGACTTCCACAGGGAGGTCAGTCGCTTGCTGGTGATGGGGGAATCCAACTGCACTCTTCTGAACATATTCACGTAACTTCCAGTGAGAAGCGAAAGGGGCCTTTGACCAACAACCCGCACAAAATTTCAAGGTACCTGGTGGATGACTCCTTGTGGACATATAGTCTTCAGCCCTCTTTAGTACCGGCACTATGATTTTTTTTTTAACTTTGTGTAATGTAAATAGGAAGAGATTTTCCTCCAGGATCCAGTTGTCTCTTGAAGACAAAGAGAATGTACCCTTTTGTATCTCCAGCTCAAAGTGACACTATATTCCATAACTTGTTATGACAATTCTGTGGTGTGTTTCTGCAGGAAGTTTAGTTCTATAGCAACCTGCTTCTCCACTTCTTCTTCATTAACCTGGCAGAAATCAGGCATCATATATTTCTCCAGGGTCTTAGGCAGGAGCTCTTAACACAGAATGTGGATAGACATGTCTTAATTAACGGGCCATGTCATTTCCTCTCTTTTTCACTGTGGAATTGTGGGTGATCAGTTTTCAACTGCAAGAGGTAATGGAGGAGATCTTGTCCTCAGAGGAGAAGGCAAAAGATGTGGAGGAATCCTTTACTTCAAAACAGATTAGGGAGATGTGCAAAAAGCAAGGAACAGTGAAACATTTTGTGGAAATCACCTCTGGAATAAGCAGTGACTCTGTGTAACAGCAATGCAACATCACTTTTTTGAGAAAGTTTTAAAAGCAGGGAAAAGCAAATGTCATAGATAGGTTCCTTGTTAAAGTTGTGTAAAAAAAAAGATTCTATTGAGTCAATAGCAATGATTCTGTTAATGACAGTGAGGTCATCCTACAAGATAATCCACCTCTCATCATCCTCACATGAGCCATGAAGATTTTCAAAGGTAAGTACAGGCTAATTAGTTTACTTTTCTTTATTAGTTTGTATTCTATTACAATATTACAATCATTTCTATATGAATATATTTGTGTTGTGGAATTAATCATCTGAGTCTCCATTATTTCTTATGGGGAAATTCACCTTGAAATACAAGGGCTTTGGATTATAAGCATGTTTCTAGGAAAAACTTATGTTTGTAAACCAAACTTTGTATTTTCAAAAGCAAAAGGCAACAATTGTATTATCAGAAAACATGTGTTGCCTTTAAAATGTAGATGCCTAAATTTTCCTATGAATTAACTGTAAGGATCTAAGTATTAATAAGTGTCTCTAATCCCTTCTTTCACAGTCCTTGATATTGATGCAGGGCTTTGTTCATAGACTAACTCGATCTGTACGGGGGATGACCACGTGTGAGAACCTACATATGGTGCTGTATTAACTGAGCTTCAGGCTTGTTTGTTAAATGTGGATAATTATACTTAATTTAGATTTCATATGAGAATTAATATAATCAAATTAAGTAATGTATTCCCATAAGTGGTATTAGGAAACCTACCTCACACTAGTTACTCACTTATTAAATAATGTGTCTGATTTTTAACAGTAACAAGAAGTTTGGGTAATTTCACTTAAAATAGATTAATTTTAGATACTAAAGTTTCTTACCACTATATTACTTTAATAAAGAGTGGAACTTTTTCAGTGTTCTTTTTCTCTAAATCATGTGTCTCAACGCCCATAGAGGTATGGATTCGCCAGTGTGTACAGATTGTGTAGGCATGCCTTGGCTCTGCTGATTGGCTCCATTCTGTGTTAGTGTCTTTTGTTAAAACCAGAGGAATTAGTGAGATGGATTCGATGCCCGCTGAGTGGAGGTTCATCCTGCGTCCATCAATAATGTGTTAGGGACTTTGTGTATGTTTTCCATGAAGAGTGTTTTAGTTGCTAATTCAGCCTATATTCCTTTCCATTCTCACAGTTTTTGTTTGTTGCTTAATTAATCGCCATCCAAATGTTAGCATCAGACACAATGCCCACCTGAACATCATTGGCGCACTTAATCATATAATAGAGCAGAGGAGACACTCGGTGTAAATTATTTTCTATTCACACTCCTTGAGTCTTTCTCTCACAACTGAGATATGACATTGGACCATTCACTGTATTTTGCTGGGTGCAAGTTAAAAATTATTCTTTCACATCTGAAGAGTAATTCAAAGGTTTAAGTGCAGACTGGTCCAATGAGAAAGTGAACTTCATGGTAGTTTGCTAAATCTATAAATGAGAACACAGTTTCTGTACTGAGACAGCCTTCCTAATGGACCTCCGAAGTTTTAGCAAGGGTTCACCTAAGAGTTAATGTCTTCACTCTCGGGAAGGCTGAAGGAGCAGACCATGGACAGAGTGGTCAAGTGCAGTGAAGTCAGAGAGCAGGGGCTGAGTCCTTCAACTCTAAGTGAAATATAGCAATGGCAACATCGTAGTACTGTTGCTGATGTTGGGTTCTTGTGCTATCAGAAGAATCAGACAGAGGTATGTTGGCGTAAGAACTGGGTGTTTTTCTTATGCTTAAGCACAAAGAGGTAAGAGTACCAGGAACAGAAACCATGGGCCAACTCAAACAACAGTTAAAGGGCTTTCATGGGATCTGTAGAACAGGCAGTGATGGTGTCTTGGTGTCATTGCTTGTGGCGTTTCAGTTGATCCTGTGCTCTTTTTTCATTATACCTCTTCACATGACACATGTCACGTTATTGTCTTTAAGTTTCCAGCTCAGAATGTATTTACTATAATAATAAAGTAAAGATAATTTAAGTTACCGTACACAACAATTCTAGTCACTTGCCACCCAGAATTCTTCCCTTATCATCTGTGAAATTTCCCAGTTGAATTTTGGGAAAGGACAGATCACTCCACCACCTCAGCAGGGTTTTTTTGAGTGGTCTTGTTTTTCTTGACTCTGGCTTCTTAGGATCTCTGCTGGCTCCATAGACTTTAGGGCTGAGTTGATTTCTCATCCTTCCCATCTCCAGTTGTGTTCCCTGGATTTCACAGTCTTGAAAAACATCCCACTTTTTAATTCCATCATCTTTTTTATGTCTCTCCCACTAACTCTCTCCCACTAAAGGCTAGCCTAGATGTCTCAATATTCTCAATGGTAGAAAAATTATGACTTAATGATAACATCCATCTTTTAAGCCATAATAAAATCATATATATATATATATATATATATGAAAAAACAACACACAAATAGATCTATCTATCTATCTTTGCAATTGGTATATTTCCTATACAAATAACTTAAAATTTGGATAAGAAAAGTTTCAGGTGCACCTTGCTCCTGTCCAAGAGGTGAGAGGGCCTTGTTCTTTGGCACATTATTTCTCTAAATCTGGGTCCAACTTGTGTAGAAGTTCCTTTTCCTGTCCTGTCATAGCCTGGGAAATTTATATTTGTAATCTCATAGAAAAGTTATTGGAATTCTAGAAAGTTAATTCCAACCTATCACCTCCTGTGCAACCCACAGTGAAGATAACGACAGTAAGACATTTATAGTTATGGGGAGCTACAGGTTCCTGAGTCTGGCCCAGATGAAAGTTCACCCAACAAAAGCCATGACCCAGGGCCTAACCCAAATTTTATTAATTCATGAAGAAGAGAGTGGCTATAGGATGAGTGACTGTGAAAATTGTAGGAACTACGTGAGAGCTGTGAGCTGGCCTAAGTAGGAAGTCAGAAAGCATCTCTGAAATATGCACAGAGAAGGATATGCAGAAAGGCCCATGTCGTAGTTACTTTTTATTCATCACTGAGACAAAATACCTGATGCCCAAAGTTGGGAAAGGAAAGGTTTATTTCTTACAGGATTTGGAAGTTTCAGTCCACACTCAATTGACTCCAAGGCAGGGTGGCATGGTGGGGCCACAATTCATGGCGGCTGCAAACAGCAAGGTAGAAACCAGCAAGAGAGAGAGACACACCTTCTTCCAGACATTACAACACCTCCTGGCTCCACCCCTAGGCCGGTGTAGCACTCACACCCCCAATCCAAGTGCTAGACAATGAACCAAGTACAAATCCATAATGCAAAAGCATGAGGCCCGGGGGCTGCTGCCATAAACTATCACAGCCCATCTGCATAACACAACTGAGGTAGCATTTAGAGTTTAGGAGGCTGGTGTTACAGTTTCTGATGTGTAAAGTTTTGTGCCCTAGGAAGTCATAACCTCTCATCTCCAGGCTCAAACCCAGTTGGCATCCCTGGAGCAGTGTCTCTGCATCTCATTGGGCTCAGCCCTTTAGGGAAAACCTGAGGTGGGGAAACAGAGACTGTCTAGTATTAGATTATACATCAGTATTTCAGCTAGTCCTATTAACATTGCTTACAGCCAACTGAAGGGAAAAGGAAATAGCTTAGCCAGCTCTGTACCTATCAGTACATGGAGATGGGGCCAGGTTTAGCCGATGTGGAGGTAACTGCTTTTTATTGAAAGAGTCATTCAGGAGGTCCTCAACGACCTTGTCTCTTGTAGAGCCCCTGGCTGGAAAGTCAAATGCGTCTAAATCATGGTCACTTGATCAGAAGATGGTGTTCCTAGGGACCCATAATTGTCTTAAAATTGTAAGCATCAAGTGGAACAACGTTTTTAGAAAGCTACTAATGGGCTTCACTTTTTATTTTTATTTACCCTCCTTTTTCTCTCTTCTTATTGGGCATGACTTAACGAGATCCGTGTCAGTTACCAAACTGAAGTGTTCCACCAGTTCTCCAGAGATAATCAAGCTTCCATTTCTCTGCATTTAATCGAGTGTACCCATTCCTAACTCACCCTTCGCTCCTAGTGGCACAGATGGTATTTTTCAAAGGAATAATTATTGGAGAAGATGAAAGGAAGGGTTAAAAAAACATCTTCAGCCTGGAAAAAATACATAATTTACATAGAATTCAGATTCCTGTCTATTAATTTCTCAAGTCTCTTAACAAATTGCTTTACTTGGTACCATATACAGCATTTCCAATTATTGATTACTTATTATTTTAACCTCATGTATTATGGTCTGCTAAAGGAAGTTACATGTGCATGACACATTTTAAATCTTTTTATATTTTCCTCCTCTTCCCGTCTCCATCTTTTGGTTCATTTCTAAAGATCTATCTCCCTGTTTCCTATTATCTGTCTCCTATTTTCCTCTTTTGGGTTTCTTACATAAGAGAAACCATACAATAAACGTTTGTGGCTGATTTATTTCACTTAGCGTTATGGATTCAAGGCGCATCTATTTTCCTTTATCGCATTTCTTAGAGAAAGCCTGTTCAGCTTGAATTTATATTTTGCACTATAAGAAAGAAAATATATTCAAAGCTTCCTTGTTTCTATTATACCAGGAAAAAAATTTACCTGTCTGGGTATGTTCTGCTGTGTGTCTTTTTTCTCTTCTTCCCCTGTGGGATTATTCTTATTAATCAGGAAAAGATTTCAAGGTATAGTTTTGCTGTAAGTGTTGCTGTAAGTAAACTCATACTTGAAATCTGCAAAAAGATTAACCCTTTCAGTAAATCCAACTAATGAAGTTTTTGCTAGCTGATTTAATACTTTTTTCATTTGTTCATTTGTTTGGGACTGTGGGTGCTGTACAGTATTATTTAAAGTTTGTTGCTTGGAGATTAGAAGTGACTATGAAGCCTAATAGTACCAAATATTTTTATCTCCTAGCAGTTCTTGAAAGATACATGAAGAAATTAGAGAACCTATGCAAAACTATGAAAGGGAAACATTTGAGTTAAAACTATTAATTCCTTAACTTGTCAAAGGAAAAACGTGTCAAATTATTTTTGGCATTTTATATAGTTTATTTTTATAATTAGTGCTGCCATTTTCACATGTCTGAATTAGGTCCATTTGTGAGTATTTTATTCTTATGGAGCATGAGTGATTACCAGTGGAAACCAGCTAGGATGAAGAATTATAACTGGATAAAAATTTTAAAAGAGTGAATTAATTATGGGGAACTCTAATTAATCAGGGTTATTCTTCTCAAGGTTAGCACTTTAAAATGTATTTTACAGGTAATATAAAATGCCTTACTTAGTTAAAACCTTTTATAATGATGATAATACACCTTATCACAAAGGCAGAGAGAAATCCTTTTTATACGAAATCCCTGTTTTGTTTAATTTTGTTACCTTTGCTCTGCCATCAATCCAGTGGTCGGCCAGCTGAACAGAAGGCAGGATAACTGGGTTTGGAGTGTTACCATTTGCTTCTGGAAACTTGGAGAGCTACAGTCACAGCAACCCTGCCTCTGGCACTGTCATACCGACTCCTAGCGGACATGTGTGCACTTTTGGACATCAGCAGTTGTTTAAGAGATCCATTAAGAGTGTGTCTAATTTGTTTTAAGGGAAATTTACAGTTTATAAATTTGAATATGTCCTTTTAAAAGCCTTTTTTCTTTTTGAGGTGAGTGTCTTACTGTGATGCTCAGGCTGGCTCTTTTCTCAAAGGTTCATATGATCCCCTCAACTCAGGCTCCCATAGCACTTCCCTTGTGTTACCATGTCCAGCTGTTTTTAAATTCTAGCTTGCAGTTATGGGGAATTGCAAAGTTACATAAAAGTACATAGACTGTTATAATTAATTCACCTATGCTTGTTAGCCAGAGCCAAAGCCGTCTTTACTATTACTACATTAAGTCTCTGAGATATGCATGAGTTCCATTCTGGGAAGTCATTCATAAGTCCAGCAAAATCAGTCTTGCCACCTGTGACACAAATATATGCAGGTGCTGATCCTGCATCCACGCACTGAGAAGTTCCTCCATCTCCTCTATCATTTTATTGGCACAGCAGACTTCACGTGTTCCACGATTTGGTCCTCGTTCTTTAGAATTGTGCCAATGGTTGAATAATTCATGTTGCACAAATGAATGATATCTACCATCTTTTTGCCTCGGTCCAATTGCTCAATTATTTTTACTTTTTTTCCCCCATGGTTATTACTTTGCACTTCCTAGAAGTCTGCTCCATATCACTACCGCTTTTCGTCTTGTTCCCGGACACCCTGGGCTCTGGCTGAGCGCTGTACTACTAACTGCACTATCACGGTACACAGTAAGCACACAGCAGCACAACTGTGACAGTGTGTGGCACACATGTGGGCCGCTGCTGTTATGTGCATCTACAAGTGTTCATAACACAGAGTCCTTCAGTGCTCTAATGTTCGTAGTTCAAAATTACTGTGTATGCCTGTATGCGTCACTTTATCTCTCTGTTTGTGGGTACACATAAAGAGATGCCTGGTTTACCTTTACTTGAAAGTATCAAAATTTGTTTCTGAAACAAGGAATTTAAACTCATTGTTTTCCAAATGTGTGTGTGTGAGTGTGTGTGTGTGTGTGTACATATGTTTTTCGATGTTATTTAGGCTTCTCATACTGAATGAAAAATATGTTACATAGATACACACAGACACATGCACTGCATTAAAAAAAAAAAAAAGTTTGCATGACATGGGATCACATCATTCCTGAGTTCAAGGGTAGTAATATTTTGCATTTTGAAAATTATACTACCTTATAATATGTATGGCTAAATACATTACAAAAAATTAAAACAGTGTGAGTTACATTACAATGACAAGTACCTCTTAATCTATGTGGTAAAAAATATATGTGTTTCTTTATAGTATTCTCCATCTATTGATGAGGTAGAGAATGAGCTGACTGTGAACTGCAGTCATTCAGGAATCCAAGATCATGGGCAAACAAGACCTTGAAAGACATTAGTTGCCATTAAAGGGAGAGAGGGAGAGGAAGGGAGAGAAGAGCATATGTGCTGTGGAGATGGGCT
The DNA here is from genome assembly GCA_004027455.1 of Hydrochoerus hydrochaeris. Taxonomy (NCBI): domain Eukaryota; kingdom Metazoa; phylum Chordata; class Mammalia; order Rodentia; family Hydrochaeridae; genus Hydrochoerus; species Hydrochoerus hydrochaeris. The sequence goes on along the minus strand of PVLA01000041.1, from coordinate 966,459 downwards.
ACCTAGTTACATGATTTCTCTATTGGCAGCCAATTCAAGTTCAGATATATTGTTATTCTACTGGCTTCCCTTTTACTATCAAACTCCGTCTACTAACACTATAGGGCGGTGGGCCAAGAATAAGACGATTTTACTTAAAAAAAGACAAACCAAAGAAAGAGTTTAGTGCCAACCTGAGAAGGAAAGAGAGTGGACACAATTCTGTAGATAACTGACTCTTTTATACTCGCAGACTTTTGTCCCAGACACGGGATAAACACCGCATGAGATGCAGACTGCTTCTCCAGCAGCTCAGTAGGCGAGTGGATGCATCACAATGTGTGATAAGAATGTGTCTCCTCTTGCAAGTTAGTGGAGCAGAACTGTGTCACCTGGATCGCAAGTTAGTGGAGCAGAACTGTGTGAACCCCTGCCAAAAGGAAGTCAGAGAAACTCGCCTTCATTCCATTAGGAAACCTTCCACAAATTTCCTTCTCAGTCATGGTGAAAAGCACTGAGACAGTCTACATATTTATTTAGGAATCTTTAGAAGAACTATATTGATTTCATTTTTTTAAAAATCTGAATTTTGTAACTATGTTTTAATATCAAAAACACAAACACTTTCGTTTATGTGTCCCACTGTTATTTTTCTTCATCTATAAATGACATGTTTATCATTAATTGTATTCTAGAAATGGTAAATATGAATGACTCAATACTGAAATGCCTACAGATACCTAGCTCACAGGCATACATCCATGCAGGTAGATTTTATGCATATCTGTTATATTTTTCTGTATTTTGATGGATAACATTATCAATATCATAATGTGTATATCATATTTAATGAACTTTAACTGTATGATACCACTTTAAAATATGTCTGCAGTGTTGTCAATATTGTTACAGGTCAAACAATTGTACATATCATTTTTAGGAATTGAGATGTGTGCAAGTTTTGCATAATTACCTTAATTTGTATTTTGTTGAGGATTTAGATTGGCCTATTTTAGTATATGTCAGCAATCTTAGATTGAACATTGAAGTAAGTATATAGAATATTTGATTCAGTTATTTTCTTTGGATAAATCCCTAGATGTGAAATTGCTAAGTCAAAAGTACTTATGTTATTATACTTCTAGATTTTCATACCTGTTTGTCCTCCATGATGTAGAGTAATATGTATTCGCACCCAAAATACTTAACGGTACCACTTACCCTGGACCCTCTCATTGTCAACCAGGAAATTTTGTGCGATTCCAGGTAAAATACCTGAAATTATATCTCTTATAGCAACTAAAATTACAAAGGCAGGCGTTTCAGACCAATGGCATTTCTATCTACAATTTAGGGTTTTTTTTCCGCAGTTGTTGTTTTGTTATTTTTACTCTGATTTACTTTTTTAAGGAATATAGCCACGTTCCTTGATTTTGCCTTACATATACAATGTAGCTTTTGAATCACCATATGCATATCCACATCAGTGCATCAGAATTAAAGAAAGAAAACAATGGATTTATTAAATCACGAAAACTTGCTTTCTTAAAATCTCTCTCTCTCTCTCTCTCTCTCTCTTCTCTCTCATTCTCTTGTCTTTTTGAGACAGGATTTCACTATGCAGGTCAGGCTGGCCTTGAACTCACTTTGTAGCCCAGGCTGGCCTCGAACACTCAACAATCATCCTGCCTCAACCTCCCAAGTGCTGGGACTACGGGTGTGCACCACCATGCCCAACTCTAAAGCATCACTATAGAAGCTCCATCAAATGGTTATTATTTACATATCACTGCCCCTCCCCCCGTTTTTATTTCACGAGACTGGAAATATAATTTTTAGCCAGATATATTGCTGCTTCCAACAATATAAGCACTCCTTAGTAAGACAAAGCTGGATGGTAGGTATCAAAGGTGAAATTAGCATGCTATTAACAAAACAGTATTGCACATATGTTTACAGATATGTACATTTAAGTCTATATCCCAGGTCAGAATTATATCTTTAATTAAGATTACTGGCTGATTGTTTAGTGCTTTCACAGAAAAATGAATTATAAATTGTATTTGTAAATTATACATGTATATGGAGCCTGGTGTAGTGGCAAATGGCTGTAACCCCAGCCCTAGGGAGGCTGAGGCAGGAGCATGGGTATGAACTTTGAGTCTAGTCTGGGTTACAAAATGAGTTCAAGACCATCCTGAAGTACATAGGAAAACCCTGTCTCAAAAAACCAAAAACAAAACACAACTAAAAAGTATGCATTCCTGTTTCCTCAGCACTCCAGAATGTTGTGAGAGAAGGATCACAAATTTGAGACTGTGGTGAGCAAGTTAGTGAGAATCTGTCTCAGAGAATCAGAATAAAATATACCTAAATACGAAGAACAATCACCAATACCATTAAAAATAAAAAGAATACATGTCTAACTGCATGAATTATTAAATGTACCTTTATTTTGTCTACAGAAAAATAATGGCGATGTGTCTATTTAGCAATCAAAACATTTTAGATGGAGACTTTTTAAGAGTAATTTTTAAAAATCACCCAGAAAAATGAACTAAAAGTCTTGACTGAAAATGATAAATGAACTTTCAAATGACTGAGTCACTAGTGGCAGGTTCCCTAATAGTTTAATCTACTCTCATAGTACCTCTCATTATACATTTTAATAATAAAATATTCCTGGAGGTAATTATTCTTCCCCTTTGGTTTCTTAGAGCCCTGTCGTGGATAAACTTCCTGTTTACTGCAGGTTGTGTCGTTCTGTTTTGCTGAAGTTTGTTTTTCTCTCCTCTCCTCTCCTCTTTCTCTGTCTCTCTCCCTCTCTCTTATCTTCTTCTCCTCTCTTTCTCTTGTCTTCTTCTCCTCTCCTCTCCTCTCTTCTCTTCTCCTCTTCTCTCTTCTTCTCTCCTCTCTTCTCCTTTCCTCTCCTCTCTTTTTCTCTCCTCTTCTTTATTCTCTCATAACTTGACTTTCTTTAAATAAGCCATAGAATATATGTGATGAAATTTACTGTATTTTCTTAAATAGGATTTTCAATATAGTGGAATTATTATAAAACTTGATGTTTGACTATGTACTTTCCGGAAAGCAAGTTAACAAATAGTGGACCAAAGGAGAGTAGTACTTATGTGAATGAAAAGTTTTGAGATTATGTTCAGTATTGGGTTATCTCTTAGTCTGGATCTGTAGTTAAATTATTTAATCCGTATGGGTCTTGCATTCTCTAATGGAAAGTGGAAGAAGTATCTGATTTATAAATTTGGTTATTACCAACAGATAACAGTTCTTTATATATAATAATTTATTAAACTATCAGTTGGTAAATATCATACAGCAAAGCATCTGTGAAAGGCAGGACATTGCTAAATGATGTTTTTTTTCCAAGAGGAAAAGGATCAACAATATAGTTTAACTGTTACAGACTTTTAAAGTAAGGTTTTAGTGGAACTCACATATTATTATTGGTTCTTTGGTAAGATATTGAAATATGAAGAAACTATTTACCCTAAATTTCTGTTCCAGTAATTATTGGTGCTTAATCATAGAAATCTACACAAATTAAAAAGTTTTTGGATAAAATTTGATATACTTGAAAAATGTAAAACTTAAGCTGGGCATGGTGGCACATACCTGTAATCCCAACACTCAAGAGGCTGAGGCAGGAGGATCATTGTGTGTTCAAAACTATCTTTGGCTACTAAGTGATCCTAAGGCCAGCCAGAACAGCACAGTGAGACCCTGTCTCAAAAAGTCAAAAAGACAAAAAAAAAAAAAAAAAAAGGTAAAAGTATTTAATAAGCAAGACTAAAATAGTATTTTTAAATTACCCATAAAATATATAGTAACTTGAGCTTTTTCAATTAATGATGACAGCTACACTCATCTAGTCTCAGAATTGGATAACTATCCTTATAACAGCAAATTTAAAGATTTTGCTTTGGATTTAAATTCGCCCTCTAGAGTACAGTAATCGTTTTCTTTTTTATATATGGCCTACAGGTTTTTATCTGGTAATCTATAGTCAAGTGACTTTTATCATTCTTTATCCCTTTGTCAGTCCAAGTCAGATGAAGAAGTCAGAAACCACACTAAGGATTCTGTAGAGAGAGACAAGTGAAAAGAACTGAATTTACAAGTGCCAAATGCCCAGATTGCTGAGGCAGCGCACAGACAGCCACTGCAGTAGGAGGCACTGTCACCCTCTCCCTTTACCTCGTCTTCCCCTCTCCTGGTACCTTCTCTTCCCTCCAGCGGAAGCCGAATATTTGCCAGCACTGTAGCAGAATCTTTCAGGATATAAAACTTGGAGAATGGAGGGGTATAGACAGGACTTCAGAGATGTAAGGAAAAGGCAGGAAAATTGCATCTGGAAATGTTAATTGTACCTAGAAGCGAAAGTAAAAAGAGGAACAGAAATGTGATAGTAGAATAGAAGAAGAGGGTTTGCAAATTCAGTGTTTGGAGGGCTTTAAAGGCACCCTTGGATAAGAAAGAGTTGGAGATTGTGGGAAAGGGTTCTGACAGTACTTCAGTAGGACTTCTGTGTTTTCTGAGAGATGCAAATGAAAGTGCAGGTTTCCTTTTGGTCCTCTGTCTGGTGGGTAGAGTCTGTTCCACTCCGGCATGGAGACAGAACCTTCCGTTGTGGATTACTCTTACACACAGAGACGCACAGTACATCGCTAGAATTCTGCAGAAAAAGCCTGCATGTGTTGTTCCCTGTGTAATGTGTTCACGACGTCTCATATTCATATTGAGCACTAGCAAAAGACCATTTAAATGAAACCCAATTTAAATAAAACTTCCCCTTCATATTAAGGAAAAGAAGATCATGGAACAGAAAAGATGATGTTCAATAATCAAAAGGAAAACCTTATTAAAATTCCATAAGTCGCAGCTCTGTGTCCTTATTTAATAAAATGTTAGCACAATTAAAAGAATAAATGATAATATCTAAATGGGAGTAGGTGTCATAATGATTAATTATGTTGATTATGTGCTACTGACATCTTAAAAACTACATTTTTCCTACTGACATCAAAGACAAAGAAAACAGTCAACTTCATCATGTTACTTAGAAATAACAAACACCTGAAAATCTTATTTTTTTTAAAAAAAAATCGCAGTGTTAACAAGCAGCTTTCAAACTTTAGAAAAGCAATTGAATAGAAAATAGACGTGTGGGGCTAGCTCATGTTACCACTGTATAATCTCTTTCAAACACCTTCTTGCTTTGGGATTGATTTTTTAAGTATACCTGTGACTGACAAGGCTTTCATCTCTGCACTCCAGCACAAATGCACATTAGAAGTCAAAGTGAGCAGGTAAACAATGGTTGTAATTTACTTTCAATCAAAGAGTTTGTCTGCCTTAAAACCTTCTAGGTTTCTTGGTACCTCAGATGAGATCTTGTCCTAAGAGGAAGCTTGCCATGTCTAGACGGCCAAACCCATGACAAATTATAGTAAATGTGGTTAAACGTTTAGATACAATATTGTATACAAGATATTGCTCATGTGCTCTGAATGCACTTTACTGTCCCGTGAAGAGGTATTGCCCTTTCCTAAACCTTAATTTTTTCATCTGATAGCAGGGGAATCTAAAACTATGTGTGCTATGGGCTTGCTAAAAACTATCAACTATGAAATAATGTCACTGCTGGGACATCATTGCCAATATTTTGTAGTTTTATTTTTAGTAATGTATGCTCCTTAGTAAAAAGATAATTACTATAATTCCTGATGATTTCGTTTTTTTTTAATCTGCTGACCATTCCTTTCCCACAAAAAAATCAAGTGATGACATTTACTTATTTTTAATATTTAAAATGAATTGAAACAAAGCTGTTTCTATATTCAAGGATACTTGTTGAAATGTGACTCATTTGCTTCTGATAAAATTAAAATTAGGTATTATACATGTTTCAGAACAAAACATCTTGTCCTAAATATTTCTGGTATTGTTATTAATATGTTAGTCATCCCTGAGAGAGAACATTAATAAGAGCAATGTAAGAGCTGCTGAAAATGAGTCCTTCCTTTTCCCCTACCTTGGAGGCTACCACTTGCCCCAGCTCTCTTTGTTTCTTCTTCTTCTTCTTTTTTCATCTTTTTTTATGGCAAGTTTTTACTCCCCAACCATGCACCTAATGTTCTCATTTTGTCTTATCTTCTTCCCTTTCTTCCTTTTAAAAATGTCCATCCAGTATCTTTTTAAATTTCATCCTCTGGGAAGCACGTTCATGCACACGCGGGATCGCACGCACACACAAACACCTTTGTGCTCCTTGGATAACCACCCATGGTTAGAATCAAAAATGTAACTGAAGAACTGCCAGCAAATGACAGCTCCATGCTTCTTATGAAGACAGGGAATAGGAACTCCAAGGTGGTTAAACAAGCACCAGGTCCTCCCCCTCCCCCCCCCCCCCCCCCCCCCCCCCCCCCCCCCCCCCCCCCCCCCCCCCCCCCCCGGCTGGGCCGAAGCCCTTTGCTTCCATAATCCTGGTCTGCAGCTATTTCCAAGGTAGCCTGTTCAACACTTAACTCATAAATATTGATCAAGTGACTTCTATGGAACTGACCCTATCCAAGGCACTGGTAATATAGCTATGAAAAAACTGACAAAATGTCCATCTTCATATTCCTTAGTGATGGAAAACAGAAAAGCAAGTAAATATTTAATAGAATGTCAAGGACAGACAACTTCCAGGAGGAAACATAAAATGTGTGAAATGATACAGAGGGTCACTTTATACTGCTGAGCAAGTGGCCTTTGTTGCCTATTATCAGGAGAAGTCTGAGCACTCCTGCCCAGTGCACCTTAGAAGCATAGTCACAAAGGAAAATAAAACTCAGTTAAGTATTAGGCTAAAAAAAAGAGAAATGTTCTAACTAAGAGAAAGAGCAGGAAGATAGGCCTCAGGCGTTGACATCTGTCGCCCATGGCTAGGAGGGTCTTTGCATCAGCTGATGCAGTAGAGTTAATCTGTTCAGATTCCTCTTGGGTTGCAATAGTAGGATCCATGTTGTTCCCAGAGAGTACAGATAAAATAGTGGGATATGCCAGGTGCCATGTGAAGCACACATTTAAGCACAACAAAGGAATGTACATGGATTCTGAGACAGGTAAAGACAGTGCTAGGACCTGCATTAGTTGTGAGGATTCTATTTCTCACTGTGCTCTGCGCTAAGGCTCATTCTAATGGAGTCCAGAATGGATTGGAAGATGGTGGAAATGAGACTCTGTCCTCAAGCGAGCACCTCACTCTATCTGCCCTGCACAACTCTCGTGGGATCCATAACTTATATATAAACTTCCCTTCTCTCATCCAATTATAACTGCAAATTGTCTTCTCTCTTGATCATTGATCTGGTCCAGTCCTGGATTCCACACTCATCTTTTGTCCTTCAAGATCATTGCCCTGGCTTACTTTCCTCATTAACATGACATTCCCCACTCTTCAGTGGAATTATCTTCAAACTGGGGGCCCAAGAAGATTGCCGAGAAGTTACAGAGGCATAATAGCTTTAAAGCAATTTGCTGTTTTACTGTTTTTCTTTCCAAAACCAATTCTTGAGGACCTGGCTGTGATCTCTCACTTCTTCCTCCTCAGTTCCCTGTGCATTGTGCTCACCTCTCATTACACTGGAACACACAAACTCACATCCTGTCCATATCAGTGTGACATATTGTATCAGGTAATAATGAATTCAAGGGATTGTCTGAGAATGGAGACATTCAGTGAGACGATGAGTCATTTTACTCTATCTGTCTGTCTGTCTGTCATCTATCATCTCTTTTTTCATACAGTATTACCTAAATAATTATTAAACACCTAATATATGCTTACAGTTCAGACCAAAATAAATAATAAACTGTGCCCTTTCAAATCTTATATTCTAGTGATAAACTAATTATCTTCCTCTCCTGTTTCAATGTATCTTAAATAAGAATTAATAAATAAAAATGTCACAGGGATGCATAATATAATTTTTAAATTAAAAATTAAAACCACATATTTTTTATGATTGGAGGAATGTGTGATATAAAGGGTAGTTTGACATCATCTGATTCAGTGCACACTTCTTTAAATTGAAATAACTGAATTAAAACTGTAAACTTTTGACAAAAATGTCTAAAGTATATATGTAATATTACTAACTGCTAAAGACTATGTAACTTCCAAGACTTTGCACATGGATAATTTAAAATGTAGATATCAATTTTAAAATGTATGAATACATACGAAGTTTTGGAGAATTCTTTTGGAGAATATGTTATCAAATATTTTGGAGATACCTGCTATGGTTTCAACACGTTAGAACTGATCAGTTGAAAAGAGTTGAAGATCCCCTCACGTTTCTGTCTTACCAGTGGAATAGTGTGCAGTCTGTAAAGCTGTTTCCTGGTAAATTCACTAAAGGAATGGCAAGGGGTTAAAAGTTCGTATCTGAAAATTTCATAATTTCCACATCCATTAGCCTCTCTCTATAGTTCTTGATGTTTTACCTCATGTAAATTACAGCTTCTCTGCCTCAATTCTCTTTTCATTTTAGACCAGCTAATTCTCTGTGGTGGTAGGTTTTCTTGTGCATTATAACATATTCAGCAATGCCCCTTTCCTCTTTCCACTAGATACCAGTGGAATTCTCTGACCCCCGACTGTGAAAACCAAAAATGTATCCTGACATTGCTGAATGTTTCCAAGGGGGATAGATCTCACCTGGTTGAGAACTACTGTGCAAATGTAACAAGATATGTCAATTGTTTTATTCATATAGTAAACAAGAGTCTCCTTAGATTTGCTCAGACCTGAAACTAAAATCTCAGCAAACCTCTCAGTTTATATCCAGTCAAGGAACAACAACAGCAAAAACCAGTGTGTCAAGATCTATTCTCTTGAGGTTAGATGTAGAATGCTTCCATGCTGGGAGATAGCTATTTCATGGGAACTGCTCCTTTGGGAAATTTCCTTACATTCTCCAACTGGTTGGTTCATTTATTCTTTCAGAACTATGTAATTTTATTCAGCATCCAGCTGGCAAACAAATTAGTTGATTGAAAACTAAATCTAAACATTAAATGTGCTGGGAACATAGCTCAGTGGCAGAAGCACCTTCCTGGCAAGCACAAAGTCCTGAGTTCAATTCCTAGTTACAGAAAATGGAAAAAAAAAAAAAAAAAGAATATCAAGTATATATAGGAAGGGTAAAAATAAAATGTTGCTATCCCTAACTTCCATAAGAACACATGACTATTGATTAGTTTAACTACAAAATATGATATTATAAATGAGAAAATGCTAGGTTATTTGGTCAAACATTTGCATGGAAATGATTTGCATCAAAAGGTTGCTTAGTATAATTCTAATTTTGCCAAAGTCCAAGAAGACAGATATAATTTGTCCATATTCCAAAAAGAAGAAATGGACTGTACAAGCAGAACTTAGAAATAAGTGGCTCAATACTACTTTTGCCAGTTATTTAAGAAGTTTGATTTTACATGGGCCCAGGTTAGGTGCTGGCGGATTTTCTAACAAACCTGTTATGAAGATGGGTTGATGATTTTCTCCTTGCTTCTTCTCTCTTACAAAGGGACTTACAAACTCTAAAGATGCTAGAAATGTGACTCGAGGGGTTTAAGCGATGTGGGGTCCTGGTGTCTGCAATGAGGGGTCCTGGTGTCAGAGAAGGCTACGGTAGAAGCTGTTTAAAATATCTAGTGGCTGAAGAGAGCAAGGCTGCATTTGCAAGCAAACAGTTTTCCCCTTCCCAAAGGCAGGCCAGCGATAACTGCATGCAACCCTACATTGGGAGGACCAGTGATTTAGCTGAGAACATCTGCTTAGTGACAAGTGACCAACTAGAAGAAAATGGAGAAGACAGTGAGGTACGGAAATGGGAAGGAATCATGAAACTGGTTAAAGGAAAGATACTACCAAGTATGAAGAACATGGAAGACGCATACTGAAATAAATGGGAATGTGTACCAAAATGAGTCACCTTTAAACATCTGCCATCTCCAGGCAAAATTATCAACAATGTCAGCCCTGAAATATCCCTGTCAGAATATTCCTGTTTGTTTTCTGGTTCAGCCTTGGAGGAGCTACATCTGGCCCTAGCCAATGAGGGGAAACAGTCAGTGGATAAGGCAGAGAAAGAAACCAATTGCATCACCTCTTTCTGCTCTCAGAGACAGTCGGCAGAGGCTCTGAAACGTTACAGGAGGAGCCTATTGGGAAAAATTTTAATTTTGATCTGGACATTTGATCAATAAAACAGACTGGACAAAGTAATTACTAAAAGAAGATAATGTTCATGCTTGAGATTGAAGAATGATTTCTTCAGTACAGTTAAGGAATTAAGTTACGCAAGATTTATTCTAGGGACAGAACAACTAGCTTAACAGAAAGGATTTAAATAACCACCAAGTTATTTTTTTTATTGACGCAAAAAATATGTATAGTTATGGGATACCGGGTGAAGTTTCAGTAAAAGGGTTCATTCTGTAATACTCAAATCAGGACAAGCATATGTATCTCTTCAAATATTTATTGTTTCTTTGTGGTAATGACATTAAAAATCATTTCTTCTAGCATTTTTGAATATATAATACAATAGCATTTCTACAGTCACCCTTTCTAATTGAGCTTAGTAGCTATTGACCCAATTTTGCCACCTCTTCAGCCTTTCTATCTTCCAGTAACCTTTATTTAACACTCAACTTTTATAAGATCAGCTAATAAAGTTGATTTCAGATTGCCTTGAACAAGTCCTACTTCTTTACTATATCAGATTATACAGGTAAACATTGGATCATTTATTCAGTCACAAGTAAATAGACAGTTTTATTGTATGAAACAGTATGACTTTTATTTTCTTATGCTTTACATTTTGTATGCTGCTTCATCATTCAGACAAAAACACTCTCGGTTCCCTTCCATCATAATATAGTGCGTTCTGCTATAGTTCTGTGTAGGATTTATCCATTTCAAAAGAACAAGGGAAAAAGAATAAATGACAAACCACTCACAGAAACAATTCATAAATGCATGTGTCCACTTAAAAATCTTCCCTAAATATAGGAAAAATAATTGATTTATAAAAACATTGATGACTGCATTATAACTCAGTGTCCAGCTTTGATTATGACATAAACCAACTGGATTCCTTCCACAGGAATATAGCTGTAAAATTGATCTTGCCTTATTGGTATATTTTTTTTAGTACATATGCAGTTATTCAGTTTAGAAAAATGTCAGGTTCTATCAGCATTAATTTGTTCATGCATACTCAAGTGAAATAGTTCACTAGAGAAGCAAAATAGAAATGAATGCTCATGACAAATATGATTCCAGGCAATCAGGAGACAGAAGTGTCATTTACTAAGGAGGTAGCATGCCTATTAAGAAATGTGAAGTGTTAGTGACCTGAATTCCAGTGTCTGCAGTTTAGATATGGAAATTTGAGTGTGCATTATATAAAACGCTTTTGACTGCAAATTGAGAGGAGAGGAGAGGAGAGGAGAGGAGAGGAGAGGAGAGGAGAGGAGAG
>PVLA01000041.1:694532-954822 GCA_004027455.1 Hydrochoerus hydrochaeris | reverse complement strand
GAGAGAAGAAAGCTTGGGTATGTGGAATATACCGTTTGGGTATCTATGGTGCAAAACCCTTTGCACCAGAAGTGTTTCAAATTAAGAATGTTTGCATGAAATATCTTTGAGATGGGAGCCAAGTCTAAGCTCTGAATTTACCCGTTTCTTCATTGTACACACTGCATAGATAGCCTGAAGGTAAGTTCACACAGTATTTTCCACGTGCAGGCGTTTTGGCTACAGCCTATCAAACTGGGTCATTTGTGGACTTTTCCACATGTGACAGTGTGTTTGCACTAAAAAATATTTTTTTAAAGAATTTTGGATTTTGGACTTTTAGTTTTAGGGACATTCAATGTATACTTTAAAATATCTGAGAAATTCTTAGTTGCTTCTACATGGATGAAACTTGGTGTTCAAATTACATGGAACTATCTCTTTATCATTTCTTATTTCTGTGCTGTCTTTGCACATATGCTTCACTATTTGTTGAACTATGCAGGTAACAGCGTACATCGTGTTAGCTCCAATTTCAGGGACAGAGGGCACTTCCTGCATGGTCTTTCTCTGGTACTTCTCAATGAACTGGCATAGGTGACATGTCCAATTTTGACCGAGCCTTGTGATCAGAAGGGTGGTAGACAGGAACTTTGCAGGCCTGTATAATATGTCTGTTGTTAGTAATAATGAATAGAAGCAGCCTAGACCAACTATAAGGAACGGAAATTATGCAAGGATGGAAGTCTTCAAGCGAAATCCAAATGCTCTTATAAGATTAAAGGAGAAAGAGAATGAGGTAGATAAAAAAGAACAGATTCTACTTGAGATGGCTTATGTAATCTTTTCGGATTTAGTCTCTGCGTCTGTAAAACAAGCATTAATAACATGAGTTCTGTATATTTTCTAAGCTCATTATTATAAAGCTTAAATGAGATCATAGATGTAGAGGTGCATTGAGAGAATTGTTGAATAAGAATTGCCATTTATTGCAGTAAAGTGAAATAGACTGAAGACCACAAAAATTAACTGAAACTGTCTATATACTGAGATTAAGGAAATAGCTCTTGTGCTTTTCTTACTGTGAAGGTCAGTGATTTTTGATATTTTGTTTTCTGGGATATAAGGACTGCCCTAAGAAGGTAATTATACCCATTAGTTACATTTCCTTACATAATTCTGTGATAGGGATAAAAAGAAAGACATACTGGGATTCAGTAAATTTCTTGGCTGTCACAAAGATAATATCCTCTAGAGAGTGGGGAGGCTACCTTTATTTTCTGAGATGACAGCTTGGTACAATTAAAAATATATATCAACTCAAGATGTGAAAAGAACTGCATTTCACTCCCTGTTTTGCTATTATTTAACTGGGAGATATTGGGTAAGTGACAACCCCTCTGACCTTCAATTTCTCATCTGTAAAAATAAGGTTGAAAACTAGCCTGAGGGTGTTAGTTTTAAAGATAATGTGGGGCACAGGATTTCTCACATAGTAGACACCCAACAAATGGTGATGTTGTTCATTTTTATTATTTGGCAGTTCTCGGAACATTCTCCTAGGAGTTCTAGATAATGAGATGCTTTCAAAGGAGAATGTAGTGACATGAGACTTCAGTTGAAACAAATGGTCAAGTGCTTGCTAAATGACCTTTGCTCTATTTTAGGAAGACAAGGGTTTGAGACAGAGTTTGATCAGTGGAGCAGAGGCACCATAATTGAGAAAGAATAAGTGATTTTAAAAATAGATATTAGACTTTCTGTGGCCTTGGGAAAATAGCTGGATGAGGGTGAGACCAAATACAAATAGGAGTCCAGGATTTCCTCTCACTACCTACAACTGCTACCCTGAGGACTCTCAAAAGTAGCTGATGTTGTCTTCAGCACAAAATTGTATCCACATTGGCCAAGGATACAGCAGAGCTGCAGGAGGAAATACGGTGGGAGCTGGATGACCCGTGTGTCCCACATCAGCACGATGGGGTCTTTGACAGCATAGATGAGCTGCCCTAATGCCCAAACCTGCACCATTGTAAGGAAAATATATTATCTGCTGCTTCTCTTCTTCCTTCTGAGTCTTGTGTGAATTTTTTTGAGTCTGAACTACAAAGAAGTGGAAATCTGCAAAAGATAGTTTCAGATCAGTTACGCTGATGTGGTACAAAGCCACCACACTAGTGACCCTGGGAACTGAAGTGCTTCTGAGATAGAGGAGCTGCCAAACCAGGCATTTGTGGTTCATATTAATGCAGAGAAATACTGTCATTTTATTACATACAGTTTTACTTTTAAATAATTCAGACTTGTAGAAAAACTATGAGTCATATAAACAACTCCTTTATGTTTTCTGCCCAGATTCCCCATTGTTACCATTTTACCAAAATTCGACATTCTTCCCTCATATGTATGTATGTATATATGTGCATATATATGTAGATAAACATACTGCATAAAGATACTGAAGCATGCACAGGTACATTCTTTCCCTGAAACAGTTGAGATTAATTTGATACATTTAAGATTCTTCAAGTGAAAATATTCTGTATCCTCAAGAGTCATGTTCATTTTACAAAAAAAAAGTACAGTGTTCAAAAATTGAAAACTAGCTATAAAACTGTACTATCATCTTAGTCATCAAAAATACTTTAATTTTCCCCAATTATCTCCATAATACTATTTACTTCCAAAAAATAAGCATCCAAATACATATATATCCAAGGCAACACATTGAATTTAATCATTCTGTAACTCTTGTCTAACTTAGGCTGGAACAATTGCATCAGTCTGCCTTCATCTTCTCTGACATTTTCATTTTTCAAGTTTACAAGTGCACATACATTTATAATATCCAGTTATTTTTCTCTCTCACTGCTTGAACAAAATATTCAACACTCACAAGGAAAGGTTTCTTTGGTTCACAGTTTGTACAGGTTTCAGTCCATAGTCCTGGTTTCAAGGCAAGGTGGCACAGCAGAGGGCAGCACAGAGGAGAAACAGCCCATGGTGTAGCAAGCAGAAGGCAGCAAACTGCTGCAGCAGCAGCAGCAGCACCAAACTCATTCTGTTTCCCATTTATGTAAAACTGGCTACAAGCCTGTTGGGTGGCACCACCCCCACAACCAGGGCGGGAGCTTCCATCTTCAGCCACACCTAGAACTTTGCTAATTCCAATCAGTGGACTAATTTGGTACCTCTCCTTTAATCCAAGTATCAGTCATCCTAGATCTAACCAGCTCCACCTAAGAGTGCATAAGGTTTTGCAGGGGACATTCAGATAGAAGCCATAACTTTCAGTGTCTCTTCAGGCTCAGAATTAGACTGGCAAATTTAGCAAGAAGAGAAACAGTTATTTGATTTTCTAGTGCATCATGAGATATGGTTCAGTCTCCAGCTTTTAAACTATATTTTTACACTATATAGGTATCTATGTTATTATAGCTGGAAATTCTTCTCTCCTCTAGATTTTGTAGAATTTTTATGTAAAGATCCAGTGGATAAATAATTTTCATTATACATACCACAAGATCTTTTTCGCTGTAATTTAATTCACTGCCATAGTATAACTATAGCTATAGACAAGAAATAAGAAATGTATCAGTGTTCCAGTAAAACATTTTTAAGATGCTTGGAATATGAATTTTCTATAATTTTCATGTGTCATGGAATGTTAATTTGCCTTTGATATTTTTTAGTCACTTAAAAATATGAGAACAATTATTCCTCCTGAATTATGTGAAAAAAGGGAATAGGTCATAGTTTGCTCTCGTTTCCTCCAGACCTGGAGGTCTTTTTGTTCCCAGATGCTTTCTTTCTCTTCCTAGAATGTCTAACCCATAGTTATCTCAACTGTAAAAGCCATCTTTGCCTTTGAGTGGCCAGAAACAAGAGGTAGGGAAGCAGTGCTGTTTAAGTTATATTTGTAGAAACTGATTTTTCTTTATTACTCTGATTCTCTCCCTGTATGTGAGCATTGTACGCAGAACTAATTTTCATCTAGTGCACATTATACAATACTATTAGTTTGATTAATTAATGCATAATACATCCTGGAGACTAATTTGTTTACTCCTAGTGGACTCATTAAGGCTTGCTGTATGAATGTGGGATTAGGTTTAAAAAAGAATCACCTTAGAATAATTGACTCAGATGTGTGAAAAGAAAAAAATGTGACAAATAAAACATAAGTAATCTATAAAGTTCTCTTTAGCAATGAGGGAATCAGATGGTTTCTAATCCCACACATATACGTTGACTTCCTATGGTGATACTTCAGAGTTTCATGATATTTTCTCAAAGATTAATCATAGAAAAATCAAATTAAAGGCAATGTGCTAGTATTTTCTTTGATAAGTGAAGAGAGCAATGAAGACTTGGAGCTCTTTACTTCTGCATGCTGGTGCATATTTTAAATTTAATATCTTGCTACCCATGTTGACATTGTTGCCCCTTATGCAGGAATAAAAAGATACCAATAAACAAGACTGCTGGTAGGTGAACCTCAGATAACAAGCATTTTTGAGGGCAGAAGGACACATTTCTTTTTCTCTTTTTTGTGATGGTGGGGATTGAACTCAGGGCCTCACACATGCTAGGCATGCACTCCACCACTGTGTTACACTCATAGCCTGAAAACATACTGCTTGATGATGTATTTTTGTACTGTTTTCTGACTTTTATGAGTATTTTATATATCCTGGTAAGGTGAGATGGTGGGCAAATTAAATTATAATCCTTCCCTGTTGTAGTTTCTAATGCACTTTTTCATTGTGCTCCGAGCTATTCTGATAAAGCTACCTCTAGAACATTCAGAGTCCCTTAGATTGAGGAAGCCCTCCTGTGCCATGTCTCTAAACTCTTATCTGTCTCTTCTCATGGCTTGCCCTTCTAAAGGAGTTGAAATCCAGTTATCAGTGAGAGTGTACACTGCAGATGTGTATGCCTGAGGGTTATTTTAATAAGACTGGGTGTTGTACAATAATTAGAAATCTTGGTGCTATTAGTATACTTCAGGGCTTATATGCAAGCATTTCGCCTTTCATTGAAAAATCTCCATGGAAGGTTTGAGGCAGATACTCACAGCTTAATTTGCTAGGAAGCAAGTTGCATTGTGTTTCTGTTGCTTGCACGGTACCTGGTCATCTCAGAGAGCTGCAGTAGCATTCTTTACAGTGAGTTACCCTTACTGCTAAGCTTTGAGTGTTTATACTTTTCTAAAAAGTAGAATAAACAGTTGGTGATAATTTTTTTTCTAGAACAAGGTTATTGGAACTCCTTCACTGGAGATATTTTGGTTTTGAATAGGAGCTCAACTGTCCTCTGTGGTTTTGATGCAATCAAGTCTGCAGGTCTAGGGCTGGAGAAGATGACCTCCATAGATAGGCTGGCCTTGAGCAAACTGTGAAGCAGGCAAAGTTTCCAGTTCCATTTGTCATTTTACCACAATGCCTTCAGGCTGCTCCCTGATTCACGAGAGATTCCACCTTTCATTTCATCAGGCACTCTCCAATCTTAACACTCAAAATTTACCTGGTCCTTTCCCTATTCCCTCAGGGTCTCCAGGATGGTACAAAGTGGTTATTTAAGTAAAATAATTTCAATAACTTCGTAAGTGATTATATTTCACTCTTCTTTTCCTCTACCTACTGTTCCCTCCTCCTTCATTTGCTTAGCATATATGCCCTTTAGAAGAATCCTAGGAGAACCTCAATGCCTTCAAGGAGAAAAATAACTGTAATAGAAAATATTGACTTAACATAGAAAAATAGGGAGGGAAAATTTTTGGAGAACTTTTCTGTCTGTTAAGACCATTTCATAAGAAAACAGTTCCTGTGAGGTGCCAAAGCATCCTTTAATAGTATGAGTCTTATTTGGCTAAAAAGTTTAACAAGTATTAAAGATGACTTTCAAAATTATTTTTTGGTCTCTTTGACTCTGAAAGTAACTGACAAGTAAAGAAGCAGATATAGTCTAAAAAATTAAAAAAAGGAAGAAGAAGCAATTTATAACAAAACTGAGAAGAAAAAATAGGAAGAAGCAAGAGACAGGATAAAATTACAATTGAATTTTGTTTGGAGAAGCTGTGTTTACCAGCCAGAAAGTAAAAGAGTGGCAGATTGGTTGTATTGTTCTAGCAGTTGTTTCATGTGAAATGTTTCCAGTATGCTATAGACTAAAAAGAAGTAGAATTATAAAGCTCCAGTGCTTGAAAGGGATCTTAAAGTCAACTTGTTCAATGCAGGTATTTTGGAGGCGAGGAACTTGAAAAACACTGTATTATAGAACTGATTCATTCAAACTCAGGATAAAGAAGTATCAGTGTAACCCAGGAAATATTAAAGGCCCTGAAACAGCAAACAGAGGACCAGGGGACTGAAGCAGGTTAGTGCAATGATTAGAAGCACAAAACAAATGTGTGTGTGTGTGTGTGTGTATTTTTTTTTCCTGTTTCATAGTTCTGTCACTTTGAACAAGGAAACAAGGTTTAGCTTTGCTAAACCAAGCTTCATAACCTCACCTGTAAAATTCAGATTAAGATGTATGGGAATCAGATGATGTATCTGAGAACTATCCTTAGTATAATGGATGCAATCAATATACCTCTTGTTAACATGGCTACTATTTAAAGAACAGTGCTTGCCTAGCCACAGATCACATATCACAGGTAACTGATAGCAAAGTGAAATTATGAAAGATTGGTCACTCTATGAGAAACTTATGACCTAATGATATGTGGATATATACTAAAATTTTCTTGAGAGTTGAATGTATGTTTGTAATCATAAATAACTGCATGATGAAGGATTACAGATGAAGGGAAGAAAGGATGTGAAGGAGAATGCTTGTGATTAAATTACCTTTAGGTGGTTTAGAATAATAATCTTCGCTCTAGGTGTAGAAACTCCTTCCTAAGTCTACAGAAATGTTTTTTTTCAAAAGATCCACCAGCTTGGACAGATTGAATTTCATAATCTTTAACCTTTTATCAGGATCCTTTTTATACTTAACTCACCCAATATCCTTGTGATTCTACTCAATCATAATGGCTTTATATTGAATTTTCAAAAAAAGTTCAGTATTTTACCCATCCTACATTTGAAATGTAATTGTATTGTTTCAAGGGGAAATAAAAACTATCTCAGGTAATGAAAGACCTTTCAAAATGCATGTGTAATTGATGTTGAGAATAAATATGTTACCTTGGTAGTCTATATCTCTGGAGGAACACTCAGTAAAATTCATTATCTGTACTTCCTAACTGCTTTTCAAAGTTTATGTATGCATATCATAACTGTTGCAATAAATAACTGCTTTCAAATTCTCAGAAAGCAATTTAAATTAATTTGAACATATGTTTATTTGGGGAGAAGTTTGAAAAAAGTAGTAAAATGTTACAAGATAAAATTATTTAAAAATACAAAGTACTTTTCAAAAGGAACTAACATTTCAAGTATTTATATGTAGCTTCATATATATGAATGGAGGTTTATGTCCAGTCACTGTGGGATTTATATTTCTTGAAAGACATTTAGAAGAATTATATATAGAAAACCTATGATCAAAACATAATATCTACGTGTATGGAAATGTCACAGTGAAACCCACTGATTTGTACAATTTGTTTTAATAGTATTAATTTAAAGCAGACATGAATAAAATTTTGAAAATTATCTTTCAGTAGAAGAATTTAAATGTCAGGATTCTCAATAACACTTGAGTTGTGTCTTTTGAAACAAATTAAACTTAGGATGAAAATTTTAGATGTCAACTTAAAAATATGGATTAGCAAACTTAAATGCATATTATTTAAGTAAAGGAAGTTATTGGAAAAGGCTACAACCTCATAATTTCTTCTATACGCCATTCAGGGAAAGACAAAACTGTAGAGACAGTGAAAAATTGGTGGTTTCCAGGGGCTAGTGAGGAAAGTTAAATAGAGGACAGTTTTTGTAGTGGTGGAACCATTCTGTATGAAATACAGTGGTGTATCCTTCAATAGAGGAGCTACATACACAACATTGAGGGAACCCTGCTGTAACCTATGGATTTTGAGTAATAATATGCATATGGACATGGTACGGAAGAAATGTGATACCTTTTCTCACACAGCTCATGGCTGGAAGTGCTGTAATAAAGACTAGCCAGTGAAAAGAATACAAATTTGTGTCAGTTTTACATGACATAGGTGCCTTATGAAGTAACCTCCACAGCAGCTTTATGCACTTTTATGGAGAGTTGAGCATAAGTGGGAGTGAAGTACAGAAGGATGTGAACTAATGAGAAGAGAGTGAGATGAACTTTGCAAGGTGGGTGGGTTGAGATTCTTGAAGTTGGCCTTGAGTGACATTGTCACCTTCTCCAGTATAGGAAAGGATTACCTGTCACATGAAGGTTATTTAGGGGAGCAGGGAGGCAGGAGGTCAGAGAAGGACATTATTGGACTTTATGATCTGCTTCAGGGAGGAGCATGCTTGAGGGAGGACACAAGTATGAAATTTTGCCTCTAAAAATTCCAGAATGTGTTTTATAAGAAATGAAGAATTTTTCTCCATAGCTATAATAATATGAGCAAAGTGAAATCTAGTAAGACTACTTGAGGGAGTTGGTAGTACCTGCCAGTGGATTCTGTATCCTCAGACTCAACCAATGCTGGAATGAAAATATATATATTTTTTAAATTTCATGTGTTCTCAGCTGCAGAACTTTTCCTTGTTACTATTCCCAACACAGCTGTATAACAACTATTTTCATTGTGTTAAATATTATAAATGATGTAGAAGCTATTAAAGTATTTGGGAGGATGTGTACAGATTATGTTCAAATTCTACACTATCTTTTGTGAGGCCCTTTGAACATCTATAGATTTTGGTATCTACTGTGCAGTGGATCCTGGAAATACTTTCCTGTGAATGCTGATTGTATGATCTAATGTCAAGACTACAAATTAATTTCTTTATTTGCATATATTCTAAAATCTTTAAGGTTTTACTCCCTAAAAATGAATCTTTTGATATTCAAATGTTTTATTGATTGCTTTGCTTCATTATTCTTTTGAAGTCCATGATCAAACTTTTCTGATTTTTAATCGTCTGACATTAATTCTTTGGACAGATCTGACCAGTTATCCTATAGAATGTTCTGTGTCCTAGATTTGCGTGATTGTCTCTTCACCGGTCATTATGATTTAACTGTAGCATTTGTATTGTGTATACACTGAAAGTTAGAACTGGAGGAGTGTATATTTAGTCGAGCATTTGAAGAATGCCAACAAGATAATGTTACTGTCTTCAAATAGGTCAGATCAGAAAGCACAAAATGTGAAATTCTCACTCTCTTTTAGGGATATTGAGTTGGATCATTGGGTTTGAGGTGAAAACCATCCGAACCCATGCAAAGTTGTGGTGGGGGAGGTGCATGGGAGTTTGTATGTGCATTTTTGTATATGCCCATGCATATGTCTAGTTGGTATTCACATATAATTTGCTGAATAAATGACATGATGGTATCATTAAAAAAAGAACTAAAGATTGAAATATTGTTATTTATTCATTTTTGTCTTCAATGGTCAAATTGTTTCAAACTTACCTAACTGATCCTAGGTCCTTGATTAAGTTCCTGTTAGTTGTGCTTGCCTGTCAAAAATGATAGCTCAAGTTTACCTTTATCTTTTATTATCTTTTATTCTTTGGACCTCATGTTAGCCATCTTTCCAAGGAACCTTGCTGCTTTTAGGGAGAAACATTCTAGAAAGCAGCACTTCATCGCTATGAAATGATTACTTTTAGATAATTTTAGTGAACAAATTTGCAAAGATGGAGGTATAAAAATAGATACAGATGGAGTAGATATAGTTAGACGTAAATATAATAGTAGTATATATGACATTCCTAATACAGATTTAATAGGATTCGTTTCTTTAAATTCATTAAATTTTGTTCTTTCTCTCTTAAACTGAGCTACCTAGTTCCTAATTATTATATACACTTGACTTGTTTTAAATTTCGTAATTATATCAACAATATTTCTAAAAAAATCAAACACTAAGTGAAACTCATAACATTTCTTTTTGTTTCAGAATATATTACACAGATTTTTACTAATTTGTTTCACACTGTTTTTAACTTTAGGGTTGTTTCTTAATATATTTATATTTTAATAATTAAATGCACTTTGATGTCTTGAAAGATATTTTAAATTCCCTTCAAAGAAATCTCTTATCCCCTTTCCTGTACTATTTCCTTTTTTCCTGTAATATCTCTTGTTCCTCTTTTCAGTGTTTATATTTTATAAAAATAAGCAAATACATACTTATGTACGTTCACATGCAGACCTCTTTACACATCTCATTTTATGTATCCTAGAGATCATTTGCTATTAGCACATGTACACTGCTCTCCTTTTTCTTTTTATTGCTGGGTAATATACTCTTTTGGAGGAAGGACAGTTGGTCATTAAACCTTCCCTATAGTGCTGAAAATTTGGATTGCTTCTGCTATTTCAGTTTTGAATAATTCTGCTCTGAATAACCATCAGCCTTGGTATTGCATACCTGGATTGTTCTCTTCCTCTCTTAGATGAGATCCTTATGTTGGGAATGTAGAGACCATGGGTTAACACTTCTTTGATATTTTTAATATTTTCAAATTCTCTTTTCAAGGAATGACGTTGTTTTGTAATCTTTCCATCAATGTTATTGAGGACTTTTCTCTCCATGGCATTGCCATCAAAGCATATTATAAACCTTTTGGAGTTTTATCAATTTAATAGGTGATAAATTGTACTTTTCTGTAGTTGCATTCATATGTATCTTAATGTGAATAAGACTGATAAATTTTTGTATGCATAAGTATGTTTGCTATGCTTCTTCTTCATACTTCTTGACCTGCTTTTATTGAGAGTGTTGATAACTTTCTTTGTAAGCATCAGGAGCTTTTTCTATGTTAGGAAGATAAACCATTTACCTGTAATATAATTGACAAATTTTTCTTTTTCAATTTTTTAAAATATTCACTGTATCTTGTCATCACATTTGGATTTTGAGTGATATTTGCCTTTTTCCCCCAAATTTAAAATATTCCATTTATTTTTTAAGTAACATTTTTCTAATTTTAATTTTGGAATTATTCTAATATGGATTATAGCATTTAGATCCAATTTGGCTTTCCATTTATCCAGATCATTTTTTTTAATCTTTCAGGAAATTTACATCATTTGTTTGCACTTTACCTACCTTTTCACCTTTTTTTCCTATCTATATAAGCTTTAAATTTTCTACTTAAAATGAAATTTTTTTCTTCTCTGTTATCTAACTGGCTATTACTTAAAGACATATGAAACCTATTAATATTTTAATTATATTCCCCATTATTTTACTGAATTCCTATTGACTATAATTTTTTAAGTGGGTTCTCACTGTATAGTCCAAGCAGGCTTTGAACTCACTATATAGCACAAGGTGGATTAGATCTCATGGTGTTCCTCCTGCTTCAGCCTCCCAAATGCTGGGAGTAGAGGCATGGGCCATTATGCTTGGCTGGTCATAGTATTTTAAAATCAGTTCTTTCAATTTTTTTGTATATGCTGTCTCATGAGCTTTATGTGTCTAAATGTTTTTCCTGTCTTGTTGCATTGACCCATTAAAATATTAGTGAGCGGAGATACTGACCATTTTTATGATGTTCTTGTCTTTAGTGAGAAATCAGTCATTTCTGTTCCTTTAAATCAGATGTTGATTTTGGGCTGAAGTATCTATTGATCCACATAACCATGTAAATAGAGTGGTGACTATTGATGGATAAATTAGCATATATAAATAGATTTACATGCAAAAATATGGATGTTGTGTTAGTGAAAATCTATAAACTCTATAATCACATGACAAAATTTAGCTTTTCCTGAGTATATGAAAACAACTACACTTTTTCTCATATTCACTGCCACAGGCATGTACTAGGCTTAAAGTTTTGCACTTTTATGTAAATGGAAGTTGGTTTGGTGTATTCATGCTTTATGGATGATGTCTTAGTTACTTTCCCATTGCTGACACACAATACCAGACACCTGCACATTAGTGGAGTATCAATTTATTTTGGCTTACAGTTTGTACAGGTCTTTATTTGGCTGTCTGCAAGACAGGGCGTCATGTTAGAAAAAGGTGGCAGAGGAGAAGCAGCTCCTGGCAGGGCTGCAGGAAGCAGAAGTAAGGATCAAAGAAGCAGGAGGGAGAGAGAGACCCTTCCAGGCCACACCCACAGTGACCACCTCTTCCAAGCTGGCTTTAGCTCTTAAGTCAGATATAAATTCATCAGTGCACTAACCCACTCCTGAGCATCATGGCCCCACAACCCAGTCACCTCCCCAAATCCCCACCTATGAGTCCATGAGGCATTGGGGGTCATTTACAAAGAAATCATAACAGATGATTTCCTTTACTTTTGCAGTTGATTCTTGAAGGTTATGTTGAATTAGAATTTAGATTACATTGTTAATCCTACAGTTACCTGGAATGGTTGCTAGACTTCTTTAGTTATGTGATGTTTGCCAATCTTTTGTTTTGTTTCAAAGACACAGCCTTTTTCTTAATGAAGAAGGATTTGGATGGCCAATTGAAATGTAGCATGATAGAGAGCCTCTCTGAGAAAAACAACTCAAATGCTAGAATCTGACACCATGAAGAAGACCAGATGAAAGGAGAGACATTCTCGTGAACCAGGGAGAAACTGAGGAAAAGGAAAAAAAAAGTGTGGATGGAGGGCTGGAGCTGGCCACGGTCTGGTAGCTGTGCTGGGCGCGTCTTAGAGTCAGGCTACTCATGATCGAGCTGAGGTCGCGGCCTTGCCAAGAGCGGGGGTTGCCGAGCTTGAGACCCTTGGCAGGAGGAGTTGCCGCAACAGGGAGTGGAGACGGCGAGCATAGCTGCACGGACTTTGGTGAGTGCTAGGAACTGGATTCCCCAGAGCAAGATCACCGGCAGGACAACATATTGGATTTGGGCAAATCAGGCATGATTCAATGGCTGAGGCAGCTTTAGACAGTGGCTCCTGGCCCAAAGTGGATTGGTGGCATCTGCTTGGGCTGGGCCCTGCCCCTGGTCGGGACCCAATAGCCAGGGATGAGGCTGTCCCGAACCTATGACATCCGGAGGGCACAGTCTAACATGCTGAAGTCACTCACTGGTTGAGAGGGGAGGGGCCAGCCCACACTGCCACCCCTGCATGTACTTCACAGATCAACAGCAGACAGGGGAGGGCAGCACTGCCCTAGCCAGTAAGCTGCAGAGGGACTTAAAGCAATATATAAAGGTCCAGACACCTCCACCATTCACCTGTCTGAAAGAAACCAGAAACTTGACAAGACAGAGAAACAACAAAAAGCCTTCAACTGCCCACCCAGGGAAAATAAGCCCAGGAGAGGTAAATACAGAGGAGATTGAGGGCAGCAAACATGCAATATCAGACACAGCCTCATCAGAAATAAAGAAATACTTCTGTCACCTCATCAACAAATTTAAATCTGAAATTTTAACTCAGGTGAAGCAAAATATAAGAAGATTAATAAAAGAAATTTGGGTACTCCTCAAGAAGACACAAATGGAAGAATGGAGGTACCCAGAGAAAGAAAAGAAGCCTTTGATGAAGAATATAAAAAAAATCTAGAATACATGAAACAGATCCAAAGACAATATTAGGAAAATAAAAACTCCATTGAAAGCCAGAAAAACTTAAAAGAAACTAAAGACAGACTTTTAAAACTTGAAGATAGATTTACAATGTATGATTGTGAATGGAAGGATCTCTTAAAAATAACAAGGAACCAGGAAGTAATGATACAAAGGCTAGAAGACGATAAGAGGATTTATAACTTAAGAATAAAAAATATGAATGAAGAAGCAGAGACAAATACAAATGAAATAAAAAGGCTATTCACAGAAATAATTAAGGAAAACTTCCCTAGCATAGGAAGTGATGTTCAGATATATGAGGCATACAGAACTCCAGCCAGCTACAACCAAAACAGATCTACACCCAGACATATAATAGTCAGGATCCCAGAAATCCATCACAAGAACAGAATATTAAAAGCAGTCAGAGGAAAGAAACAGATTACTTATATAAAGGAAAACTCATCAAAATCACAGTGGACATCTCGATGCAAACTATCAAATCAAGAAGAGCTTGGAGTGAAATATTCCAAGCCCTGAAGGAAAATAACCTCCAGATTGATGTACCCTGCAACACTGTCTCTCAAAATTAATGGAGAGACAAGATATTTCCACGACAAAGAGGAACTGGGGGAGCTCATGATCACCAATCCAACCCTGCAAAGAATACTGAAGGACATTCTAGAGAGAGAGAAGAAAATCACCAGGGTTCCAGGAACAATGGCAGAAAGTCCTCAAGAAAGGGGCAGACAGTGGAATAAAGGAGAAAAGTAAACAACAATGACAGAAAAATAGCATAGCAGAGATGAGGCAGAGAATATTGGATATATTGCTCTTTTGTCTTGACTGACTTTATTCGAATCTGGTATGCTTGAGGGTGTCAAGTCTGGGAGTAGGGGCAACTACTCTGGGGATGGCAGGATTCAATAGGATATGCATTCTGGTTTGATTATTAACTGCCTTTGTAGTCCTATAATGTCTCCAATGTTCAGTTTTTGTTAATAGTGCTATATACCACTAAGTTTAATTATATTGTGCCTGATGATATAGACAATTTTATTGAAAATAACAGGAAACATCACAGTGACAGCCCTAGATCACCTAGTATTATGGTTTTATATGTCCTGTTCATTTTGTGTTTCTCTAGAAATTTGTATTGTTGACTTGTTTTAATTTGTTTTTCCTTCTAATACTGAAAGGCAAAGTATACATGTAGAGACTTATATATGTGTAGAACTTCTAAACAGTTTATGAGAATTGATTAGAGTTATTGTAAAAAAAGAGTGAAAAAAGGAAAGTATTCTAAAAGATATTAGTGCATGTATATGTAGGATTGGTGACCATAATACTAAGTTTTTGTTGGATAGATGAACAGAGCTGATTGCAGTCTCACTGTTTAAATGTCCACTTTATATGCTTTACTTCCGTAACTTGAACAACTACTTCTATGAGGAAAATACGTAATTGTCAACTAGTGATTTCTTACTGGTTTTTGTTTTGAAATTTTGTATTATTTCTATTGTCTATTTCATTTTTTTTTCTCTAAATAAAAAATAAAGAAGGATTTTCAGTTTCATCTCTAATATTAAATTTTTAAGAAAATCAATTTGGTCAGTTTATAGGAATATTGTGCTGCATTTCTCTTGGAAATGATGGAGTCATTGTCTTTGCTAGATCAAGACAATTTACATTTGACTTAGAGATATCTCCCATCTGGCGGTATCTCCAAAGCATTTTAATTCAAAGTCCCTGAATAAGTAGGTTACTTCCTTCAGTAAAAAACTCCGAGTTACATTAGGGACAATCACTTGAGTATTTACAGTGGCTTCAGCCCTTTTTTCTTTTTATTTCCACTACATAAATATCCTCTTAAAAAGATACATTGAAAACATTTAAAAGATCTGAATCAGAAGATTGATTTCACATTAATGTCAGTGATTTAAAACCTACGGTATACACATAATTCTGTATATAATTATGATATTTTGTTAGAAATAGAAAGCCTTGCTAACTCATACCTTCTTTTAAAAATGTTTCACAAATAAACCTTTGACTAAAAATAAAAATATCAAGAAACGTATTTCATGCAAAGAATCTTTGAAAATTACATATGAACCTTCCATTGCTACTTCAATCAATTATTTCATATTTTAAGCCAAATAATTCTATATCCCATAAAAATCAATTTTTTACTTATACAGGTAGCTCCAAAGTATTTAAATTTTAGAATTTCTACATTACATCCCTAATAAAAATTTTATCACTGATGAGTATTGAAAAATGCTAAATAACTACTCAATTACTGAAACATTGCTTTATTTTCACTGACAGATTTTTTTTTTCTGGAAAAAGCACCATGTTCTTCATTTCTTTAAGAAGTTAACCTTTTGTGACCCAGTTTCTGAACAGTCATGGGAGAATAAAGCTAATCACTTCCTATCTTCCAAAGAAATAAAGCATCTTCGAAGAGATTTCTGAGAGTTTGTGTAGGGACTTTTTTCTTCATAACATGAATTTGAAAAACCTTCTGTTTTCAAGGTTGAATAGAAATATCCATTGGAGAAAAAAAAAAAGAAGAGACAAGAGTGGAGAGAAAGGTAAACCATTGTAAAGCTAAAGCCACCCGTAATTATCAGTTACTATAGTTATTATTTTAGCAGGTGGGTGTTGGGCTATAGAATGAGATACATATATTACATATCTCCAGTGGACCTTATCATGAAGCTGTGCTTTTTCATCTCCTAAGTGTACCTTAGGAAAACTTCTGTTTTGGAGGATTTGGAAACTAAGTATGACAGAGCAGGAATTAATGTAATTTTATTCAAGTTCATCCAAGTGGTGACTTATCACAATCCAAATCTGAATGTGTCTCTGTTTCCTACTTTTAACATTTCTTGTTCTTTTAAGATGAGACATTCTAGCTCCTGTCCTTTATACTGTAGCATATAGTATTTTGCAATTGATATGCCTGATTTTGTCATTATTTAGCGTTCTGTTCTCCACTTTAAAATGACTCACAGTATACTCCCTTGGTTTTCGTCATTCTAAGAAGCAATAAACACATACAGGTATGACATATTAGTTCTATTTTTATCTCTTTTGTGGTACACATTATAAAAATGCATCATTTATAAGTTGTTTTATATTTGTCTCTGCATAATTTGAAGTATAGTTACTGCTTTTCTGCTCACATTTTTAGGAAATAAAGTACTATAAACAATTACTGCATGCTATCACTAAAATGGATTTCTCTTTAAGCACATTTTGCACAGGGCTGATCTTTCCATGGCATTGGGCTCCCAGCCTGTGCTGAGCTCTTTGTCCTCTATAGAAAGTATTAAGCAGGACAGAGTAAAAGCAGGGCTATCAGTAACTTAGTAGAACTCAAGAGAGTAGAGTTGTAAAGGTGAACATAAGGAAGGTGGAACAAAGTAAGCTTAAGGCCACAGCTGACAACTGCAGACAGTTCCTGAGGTCCGATGGGGAGGAGAAGTGACTTGTGGCTTCTCTGAATCAAGAAAAAAACATGCAGACTGTGCACTTTGCTCTTAGGTTCAAGTGATTCAGGTGGTGGAAGGAGTCCAAAGTTTGCTCTGGGGATCCTAAAAAAGGGTTAACCTTGTTTTCAACATTCCACAGATTTTAATGATCAGACCCTCCACAGAGAAAAAACAAGCAAAAACTGAAAGGAAACCAAATCAAATGAAACAGTTTTTTTTTTTTTTTCTTTCAAGTTGAGAAGATTTAGCTTCATTCAAACTTAGATTCTAGTCATTTCAGTTTGGGGGAACTGATTCAAGGAGTCCTTAAATGGTCTTTAAATATTTATTAAGATTTCTGTGCAGAAAAAAAAATTAAAAAGAGGGAAATGTTTCCATGAAACTTGTAATTTTTCCATGTTTTTTACTAGTCTCTTTTTTAATTCTGAGAAAAGTAGTAAAACCCTAAAAGGAAAGAAACATACTTCAATAGTTTTCATTGAGGTGGCACAGAAATAATCTGGGAGTAAATGGAAACCATTAGGGATTGTTGATTCAGAAATTCTAAGGCTTATGTCCTGGCAGAGAGATAGCTGAAGGTTTCAAAGGAGAAAAAAGGTGATCTACTGGTTGCTGAGTGGGTAGGTTGACAAGAAGCCTATGGCAGAGAGTCCCCTATAAGTGTGGAGAGGAGGGAAGGTCCCGAGCAGCTTGTATGCAGATGTGAGACTGAAGAGCGAATTACATAGCATATGGCATTATCTCAGAGTACCTGGGCTCTGACTCATATTCTGGCTCTGTATCACAGGTCATTCACTCACTAGGATTGTGACCTTGGAGAGTTTAGTCTTTTAATCCTCAAACTCAAAAGAAGGAGCGTCTCAAATTCATAGGAATCTTTCCTTCAAGAGGTGCAGTCATTTTAAGTATGTAATAAACATATTAGCTCTTTAAAATCATTGTATCATTAGGACTCTGGTGGCGATGGGGGAGGATGTGGGGAAGGAGAGAGAGAAGAGGGGAGGGCAGGGAGAGGGAGTAAAAGGGATTAAGATGCAGGAATGTACATGAACCGGTTCCCCAAGCTGAAGGTAATTATTAGGTGTCACAGGCATACACTAATAAAAAATAAAAAACTATTTCTGATAGGTTCTATAATTTAGATGGATGCATACCACAGGTGGACTGCAGAGTCAGGAGGACATAAATCAAAAATTGCTGAGAAAAAATACATGTGACTCTGTCACTCAGCTTTCCATCACTGTAAAAAAAAAAAAGCCTATGTTCCAGGTGTAGTGAAAAATGAAAGTGACTTTGGGACTTTACCACTTTGTACTTTTTCACTATCTGGGCCAACTAGTTGGAGATGTTAAAACAATAATTCTTCTTGCCCTACACTAAAACACTGAGATCAAATAATCCATCCCCCATTCTTACATAAAGGTTCATGAATAATCAGGGGGCACTGTTGTTCTTTGAGCCCAGCATTAATATTAAACAATGCATTATTTTAGTTTTAATAGTGGTTTTAATAGTGTTCTCCCAAATTCATGTCCACCTACAACCTCAAGATGGGACATTTTTCAAAACAGGGTATTTACAGTTATAATTAGTGAAGAATAAGTCACTCTAGATTAGAATAGGTCTTAAGTCCAATGAGTAGTGTTGTTATGAGGAGTGGACACACAGAAAGACACCAGAGAAGTAAGAGCCACAGAAAAGACAGTGATGGATCAGACCTAGTGGCATATCTACAAACCAAGGCATGCCAATGATTGCTAGCACCCATGGGAAGCAAACCCCAGGCAGAAGAAAGATTCTTTCTATAGCTTTCAGGAGGTTCATAGACCTGCTAGCACTTTGATCTTGGATATCTATCCTCTAGAATTGTGGGAAAATAAATTTCTGGTGTTTCTTAATTCACCCAATTTGTGCTAATTTTTAAAGCCACAACCCAAAGTAACTAACCTAGAAACCATTTCCCCTCACCCTGTACTTCATGGAAAAAGAATAAAAAAAAAAGGAAAAGAAAAAGCAAATTAGCATAACTTTTCTCCTAACACCTAAAATAAATTCAAAAGCGTGTGTTATAATCTAGTCTTTTGACTTCTGCGTGACTTATTTGCTCTCAAATATCTATTAAATGCATTTAACTCCTTGGAGAAGTGGTGCTCTTTTAAAAATGCATTTTGTTTTATTGTATTGAAGTGTTTCTTCTATCCAAATTATGACTGTAATTGCTGAGTACCTGTTTTTATTGTAAAAGATTTTCTGGCCACTTTTCTTTTTGCATATGCCATTAGAGTTACTAAAAAGAAAACTTTATAATGTTTGATAACATTGAAATTCTGTCTGTTTCTCCCAGCTATCTTCTGTCAAACCTAATACTCCAATATTTTGTCATTGTTCATCTTTCACAAGGGCAACTTCAGAAGATAAGAATAATTTTAAAAGACAAGTGCTACAATCTTAAAAGATAACTCTGCTTAAAAATTCTGTTTGATGACAAATAGATTTTTAGAACATTATCCTTAGTAATCTCATTTTCAGAGGTCAAGGTTGGATGTTACTGCCTTTGCAAATTAGGAATAAATTGTTTTTTATTTGCTCCATCATTTTTCTTAAGGGACAGAACAATAAATCTTTAAGTACCAAATGATACATGTGAAAAAATGCCATCAGGATAATTGAGTTATGCTGAGCCATAAGTACGTGTTTTGACAGTAATTTAGTGGTACCCTTTCAGAGAGGCCCCTGGAATGGTAGTCCAGGAAATCGTAACATATGTTAACCGGATGGCAGGAGCTTGCCTTGTGTAAGTCACCAGGCATTCTGGTGACACTCATCAGGAAAATACAATGGCATACTGCTTTCATGGGTAAGTGTGCATTGTGTTCGGGGCAAATGTTTTATATTTTCATAGTTGGAATAAGCAACAGTGCTAATGTACTCACAAGATAACATTTATAACCCTACTTTTTGGTGTATGAACTGTATTCTCAGCTTTACACTTTGTGTTGTTGATGGATTCTCTGAAGAATTGAGGTGGGGGGGGTGTGGAATTCTCATGAAGCTGAAATCTTTTATGTTTATGGTGTTACCTGAAATGTTTCCCCTAAAGAATTCTTTGGGTTCCTAAGCATTCTCTCTAATATATCTTAGCACAGGAAAAAAAAAACTGAGTGACTAAAAAAAAGGGAAATCAATGCAAGGAGGGAAAAGCCATTAGGGTTAACTCCTTAAACCACCAATGTCTTCTGAATACCAATGGAATTGA
Source organism: Hydrochoerus hydrochaeris (assembly GCA_004027455.1). Lineage (NCBI taxonomy): Eukaryota > Metazoa > Chordata > Mammalia > Rodentia > Hydrochaeridae > Hydrochoerus > Hydrochoerus hydrochaeris. The sequence goes on along the minus strand of PVLA01000041.1, from coordinate 934,430 downwards.
TCTTTATTCCTAAGTGCATAAAAAAATAAAATCAGAAAATATAAATCCACAGTAATTATTCCTATAATATTTTCTTAGAGTTGCTGTAACAAATTAGCATAACTTAGATAACTGAAGACAGGAGAAATGTATTATAGTTTCCCCTCACTTGTGGGGGATATATTTGTAGCCCTCAGTGGATGCCAGAAACTGAGATAGTCCTGACGCCTCTTTATACCTACTCCTGAATGTGTCCAACCAAGCCTTGCTTGAGTTAAGTAGAGTAGTGTTAACTCATTTCAGGGAATTCTCTGCCGAAGTTTTTATTTTTATACAGGCCCAGTGCTTTCTGGTATATGGATGTTTACTGTTCATGTCTTCTGCACCTAAATTTAATAACTTTCCCATCTTAGCTAAGCACTTATATATTATGGCTATCAGTTTTACACATTTCAGTTGTGCAATAGCAAAAAATGTCACAAACTTCATTTTCCTTTTCCATGATATCATGAATGGAGGGTTCATTCTTTGTATAAATTATAGCAACCTCACCATACTTTTTATTATTTATTGTGCTTTCTTTTAGTCAAGAATGTTAAACTTCTCATTTATAGGATTTACTTTACAGTTTTCTTTGGCATTTTGGAATCTCCTACTATTACCCTCTGAGGACATTACTAAGTACATTGTGGCATACTTGAACACTACATATTGATTCTGTGATAGGGAATCTGCACTCTGAGATGGCTGGTAAGTGACTAATGGGGGAGTAACATATACACTGTGAATGCACTGAAAAAGTGATGATTCATTTTATGGATGGAATGGTACTGGATACTGTGAGATTTCACCATGCTACTCAGAAGAGTACAAAACTTAAAAGTTTTGTATTGCTTATTTCTGTACTCTTCGATATAATGTTCTCAGGTAAGAGTAGACTGAAATGATGGAAAGTGAAACTACAGAAAAGGAGAGCATAGTAATCCCTCACAGTTCTGGAGGTTGGAAGTCCAAAATCATGCTGGCAGCCACTCCATTTTTCTGAATGTCCCAAAGAAGAATCCATTCCATGTCTCTTTGCTACCTTCTCATTATTTCCATAAATCCTTGGAAATCACTAATATATAAATCACTAATACATAAATCACTCTAATCTCTATACCCATCTTCAAGTAGCTTTCCTTACTGTATCTTTTACCTAAATGTCTCTTTATTTCACAAGAACATAAGGCACCCTAAATCCAGAATATTCTCATCTTAAAATCCTTAGTTAGATCTTTACTGTCACTGTTTCCAGATGAGGTCACACTCACAACTGCCAAAGGTTAGGACTCAGGTAAATAACATGGCAAGACAGTATTCAGTCTACTATAATTCCCAATACTGCAAATCAGGCAAATAGACTTATGTTAGATTTGTCTTATGCTGTGTAGCGTCACAGGCTTATTAGATGCTGACATAGACACTAAATAGCTTGAGATACTATATTTCAATGGAGCACAATAGCGCTGCTAAGATTTGAGATCCATTCTTGGTTTAATTTAGAATATTATAATCTTACAATCAAAAAAATGTACACTCTAGGCTGGAAACCTGTCTTCTCTTAATCAGTATTCCAAAATGGATACTTGCATTACAACCCAGGTGGGCTCAAGAGTTGATGTAGCGTCTGACATTCAAAGATTCATCTGAGGTTACAACAGGAAGTTCACCCTGCTCCTGCCTGGAAACCCCTGATAGATAATAATGTTTAGAATCTCAGCTGCTCATTCTGCTATTTGTTAAAAATAAATGGCTCTTGTAAAGAATATTAATTATAATAAACTTTTCTATTTACTAAAACTCAACCTTTCCAAAGGGGACTGGAGAGCAGAGGTGAAGGGCATAGAGGAGTGAGCAGCCTGTAACTCCAGTGCTTCACTGAGAGCAGATGGTGTTTGGAATCAGCCCACTTATGATCACTCCATAATAAAGATTAAAGTTGCATGTCCCCTTATGGAGGTGTGTTCGGCTGGCTGCCAGTATTCCAAAACTAGTTCTTGGCCCACCTTGTTCCATGTGAAATTTTTTCCCCTCCCCATTTGTTTAAATCATTTCATGTTTCTAATAACGAATCTGTTCATTAAGAAGTTAAGATCTAAGAAAAAATGCTAACTTGATGTCACCATTATTTTTCTGGTATATGAGCCCATTAACATGATTGAATTTTTTTATTGTTCCAGATCTTAATTTTACAATAATATTTTGAGTCATACACGGGTTTTAGCCATAGCCTATTTTCAAGGCATGTGAAATTGATAATTAGACAATGAATACAGGCTTTTTTTTCTGGGAAGCTAGCCTTGGAAGTGAAGAAATGTGGGTGTTATAACAAGGTAGCAGCTGTAACTGAAATTCTAATGCACAGCAGGGAGTGCGATCCAAGGCAGTTTCATTCTTCTCATGGGTTGGCTGGAAGCCATTATTTCCAGGGGATAAAGAAGAACATTGTTCCTGTCTATGACCACTTGTGAGTTTCCATGGAAAGCCCACACAAGACCTTGGGATGATTATATGCCCTAAAGAAAACAACCAGTATATGATTTTTAATGCAATCTTTGTAAGGCTGAATTTTTGAAAGTATTCAGGTGACCATAAAAAACCAAACCAAAACAAACAAACAAACAAACAAAAAAACCCACTTATTTTTGATGCATCACTTAAAACCAGTGATACAGTTGAGCCAGGAAAGTCCCGTTTGCTTCTCTGTCTTACTACCTATGTTTCCCACAGATGTATTAGACCTATCTGGGGGGCTGTGACTCATTTTCTATCTATAATAATTTCTTGTAATCTTCACCAAGTGTCTTTTTTAAATTTTCTTTTCATTTTCCCTCTTCTTTGTTTTGCTGTATGTTAGTATTAAAGAATGAGACCTGGCCCCTTCATATTGAACTGCAACCTCAGACCTTAAGAAACATTATTTTTGACATAGGTTCTTGCTAAATAGCCCAGGCTGTACTCTGATTTACAATTCACCCTCCCAGATTGTTGGGATTAAAGACATGCAATACCACACCCAGCTGCTGATTACTGTATGTAAAACTTGCTTTGTTAACATATAAATGCAGAAAAAATATATTGTATAAAAATCTTAAAGGGACAGGGTTGGTTTGGTCAAGCAGACTACACTTATAAGACCCTCACAGGTCATGAGAAATACACAATTTTCCCATCTCCTTTTCACCATCTCTTTCAAAATGAGTACATATGTTGACATCTGACATCATAAATTTTTTTTTCTCATTTTTACTGGTAGAATCAACACTATACACTTTTTCCTGGCTTTTTACATTTATCATTATGTTAATGAGCATTAATCGATATTTTTCTGTGAGGTTATAACTTGCTTATTCTTACTGGTGACCATTATTAAATTGTAGGGGTATGGAATATTTTATTTACTAACTTTATTGATGGCATGTTTTAGATGGTTTCCATTTTGAAGCAGTTTTGAATAGAGCTGATAAGAACATTCTACCACATTATTTGTATACAAATTGTGTAAGGCTTATATATCTTAGGGTAGAATATTAGGAACAGTTTTCCCTAAAATTCTGTTCTGCATTGTAAAACCACATGCAGATTTGAGGTGCTCTCTTCTCCTGCCTATATTTTTGTTGCTATACGGTGTTGTTACTATCTACATTTACTTGGAGAGCTGGTATGTTTTGTGTTTGCCCACTTGTATTGCTATGGCCAAGTAGCTGGCATAAAGAATCTAATGGAGGAAATACTCATTTAGGCTTATGGTTTCAGAGGTTTCAATCTGTGTTCAGTTGCTTCCAAGAGAACATCACTGATAGAGGGGCATGGCCAAGTAAAGGTGTCCAATTCATGGCAGCTGAGAGAGAGAAGGGGAAAAAGCCAAAGAAGGGTACAGGGACAAGACACTTACTTCAAAGGCGCACATAGCCCCACTCACCTGGATCCTCCACATAAATGCTGCTTTCTAATAGCTCTTTGAGTTAATACACTCAGTAATGGTTAATCCATTTGATTAACTCAGTTAAAACTCAAAATCCATTCAGTTCCCCTAATCCCATCAGCTGGCAAACAAGCCTTCAGTACAACTAGGAAACATAATGGGTCCCAGCCACAACACTTTTCATGATGGGACTTCAGATCATCAAGGGAGGATTGCCCTGAGTTATCGAGGAGATGAACTGTGATCTTTACATCAGCATTATTAAAATTGTGCCTGTTCATCTTATGCTCTTAAACTTTATCAATTCCTTTCTTTCTCTGTTATGCAATGCCATTCTTTAGTTCAGACTCTTTATCTTTTACCTTTTATACTGCATTCAGCTTCTAATATCTCTATCCAATCCTTAATAATACCCCACCAAGAGTTGGGTGGTTAGTAGCAAATAAGGGACCCAATTTCAGACAAAAGTTATATTTTTCAAAATTAGAACATAATTTGATTGCTTCAAAATACTGAATACTAATCAAAGCTAGGACATTTTTCTCACCAATGTCCCGCATTCATCTATAAATTATCATCAATTAATCTTCCCCGTCACAATATCAGCATTCTTTCTAGACTCTAGATTTTGCCCTTGTAACATTTTGCTCTTAAAGCTGATCCTTAACCCATATATTGGATATAACCAATGTTTATCATTCCATTCTTTATGATAGTTTAAAAAATTGTATGATTTTGTATACTATGTATAATATAAAATTAACTTGTTTGTTCTGTTGGATTTAAAAAGTGCATCTTGACCAGTGACTAGGCTTAACTTGGTATTCCAGATACCTTTGGTAGTCTTTATACATGGTTCATACTTATGGATAGAGCTAAAATAATGTTGACTGATTTTTAGGTGCTGCTATTTTCAATTATGGAGTTGATGTAATTGTTTCTTATTTGTCTCGCTGTAGATGGCATGTACACTGAAGTCAGCTGCTGATATGCCAAGTAAAATTCTTAGCTAGTATTGACTTTTGATGATTTCTTTCACTATTAATGCATTACATATGATGTACTTTTGCTTTTGAAATCAACTAAGCTGGAAATGCTGTCCTTACCTGGAGAATAAGGCATTAGCCAGCTTTTCAGAGGGCATGAAGTTATATTTATACAATATTCTAATCCTCCACATGTCAGAATTTAGTCAAGGTAGGTAGTACCAGCTTCATATTACTGATCAGAATCTCTACAAAAATGCAAGGTCTCCCTCCTACAAGCCGGTCAGTGACCTCCTCTCCTTCCAGGCTGATTGCCAATGCATGACGCTTTGCTGACTCTGCAGAGAGGCCTCTGGAATGCTCATGTAACTGCAAGATAAATTATGTTTTCCTTCTAGATGTGCATTTTCAAAATGCTTAGCATCAAGTCTTGTACCTTGTTCATTTCCTTCAGCTTTCTTTTTACTTTTCAAAAACTGAACAGCACATGTATCAAACGTGTTAAATTGATGATTTCACTTGCTGTTATAAAGTACCTGCAGTGCTTATCCCCTCAAGCCCCAGGGCCTGAATTTACTTCACAGGATTGTAAGTGCTGGAGGTTTAACTGGTGCATGTGCAAAGTGTTTGTCTTAAACTCAAAAAATCCTGAACTCCTGTTCTCTTTTGTAGCTATCCTAAATTACAACTTCAGTTTTATGACACTGAAAAGGGGCTGTTGTAAAACACAATTGTTGTACAGGTATTATCCTTTCTACAATGAAAAGGAGAAATGTGTGTACTAACCTTCAGTAAACATTTAGAAGATTATATTGAAGGTTCTCCAGATCTGGTAGAAATCTGTCAGAAGTATTGCTGAGTCCACAGCCTACAGGAGAGAACTAATGTGGCTGACACACTTTGTTTCTCAGTTTCTAAATCCAAGATTTTTCTTAAACACAAATGCACTACTACAAATATCAAATAAATGCAAAGAGTTTTCTGACTCAGAGTATAAAGATGTAGAAAGTAGAAGAGATGCTCTTGTCACATGATGATTCAAATCTCTCTCTCTCTCTCTCTCTCTCTCTCTCTCTCTCTCTCTCTCTTCTGTGCTCTAGCATGTGAAGTCTAGGATTTCACAAAATACTGTTGACTCTGGAATTCTAGGAAAGTTTCATTGACCCAAATTATTACTCATACACTTTTGGTGGTTCACGAAGCATAATACTTTGTCATGTCTTTGAAAGTCTTAAATTCTTCTTAGAGCTATTTACATTACACCCACCAATATTTGCAAGAAAACAGTCCAGTTCAAATTGATTGCTCAAGAACTAATTATGAATATGAGTCCTGCACAGTTTGTTTAGTGATCTCAGGGTAGTAGATTACTAAACCATTCCCTGTTAGGAAGGGTGGCTCCCAGCTGCCATGCATGGCACTCTTCTATTATGTTAAAAGTAGTGAACAACATTTTCAGTCTCTTAACTTCAACCTGTGAAAGCTGTAGCCTCAGTATCTCTGGAATCCTGAACTAAATGAGGAAAGCAATAGAAGTAAAGGAAGGAGTTTTTTTTTTTCATAAAAGTATATAAAATCATTAAAAATGCATTAACTTCTGAGAAAAAAAAACAAGAAACAAAATCATCCTTGTAAAGTAGTATTCAAGCATTCACTTTCAAGGAAACAAACTAGTATTGCCTTTAACCAAACCTAGATGTGACTGAAGAAACCAAAGTAATGAGAAATACCATTTAAAAATATCAGGGAAGATGGTTCTAGAATGCAGAAGACACATTTTTTCCAGGTATAGAGATATCATTATTGAAGTGTCAGCTAAATACTCATACATTTTTCTGCTCTTTAAAATATTGTGAAAATATAATTCCCATTGTCACATTGTACTAAAAATGATATATATTCCAAAATGGGCATAATTAATTTCATGTACTTTTGACAGTTTTATCATATTTCTCACAATTACAAGTGTTCTTTCTCTAGTAACTTCAGCGAGCATGTTTCTTTCTACTGACAATCTGCTTATGCGTATGAACCATATAAACCTAATATTCAGAATTACTATTATACCTCAAGGAGAGACTAGGTAGAGTACTTCACTTTATGATTTTCTCCTTTGTAGAAAGCACAGATGGAAGGAGAATTTTTTAAAAAAATATACAGTTTCAAATTTCTGAAAATTTTAGATGATTGGGGATTTCAGTTGGATGACCAGAGTTTGTTGAACATAGGTTTCTTATTTTTGACATCAGTCTTTCCCCTTGTCTTTAAATATAAGCTCTTTGACCTCATATAGAGCACATTACATGAGTTACAGTTTTTTAAACACAGTAGAAGAACTTTATTGTTGAAACAATGGTTTCAAAAGTACTTCTGGTTTCAGGTGTTTATAGACACTTCTGATGTCATGATTTGGAATGGGTGTCGTATATATAAGTGTCACTACTTGTGTGTCACATGTATTTCCTTCACTGAGTGCTCCAAATTAGAGTGGAAAATAATTAATTAGATTTAATTTCCACTGAATGGATGCTAAATATACTATTCTGGAAGATGAAATGACTTGGTCAGTGTCGCATACTTGAAATTAGAAATTAACTCAGCTGATACTAGTGTTTGCTTTGCAGTTCCAGCTTGCTTTATTATTCTCTTTGTGTGAAAATGGGATAGACTCTTAGTTCTCACTTTTGGATGGAGATTAAAAAATTGTAGTGTTATTAAAAATCTCTGTTACATTAACCTGATTCTTCTTGCATGGCAGTTTTAGGAAATCATCTCCTCAAGTGAAAAGAGTTATTATCCTTTGATCTATAACTTCTGGTAATTTTCAGAAAACTGGCATACTTCTTATTATAATCTAAACTTCTTTTCTTTGATTTTTAATTTCTTTGGTTCTGTGTGTCTTTCCACAGACAAGTGATTACAATGATGCTTCTTAACACTGGACAGAAGTTTATGTGTCCAAAATAATTTTGCATTGAACCTCATGCTTATTTGGAGGCATTGAAGTCACCAAATTTAACAAATAAAGTAGTCATCATTTTCTCAGATCTCTGAATCTCAGATAAGTTCAGTATTTCTGGAGTTTCCAGAGTCTGCAAGTGAGAAGAACAGATCTATCATTTATGTATCATGAGTCTTACCCAGAGCTTTCCTCCTCGATTCCTTTGGGTGGGTGGATCTTAAAGGGGAAACTCACAAGGGACATTGGACAGTGTATAGAGACCTCTGTGGGGAAGCTGGGCCTGAGGTGGGACTGGTGTCTTTCAGCAGCAAGGGCTCTGGAGACTGTTCCATACCTGACCATGCAGGAGCAGAGCTCCACAGTGAAGAATGATATGACTGAATATAGCCATGGCCACTTTGAAAAAGCTTGTCTTCTAGAAATATCTATCAATATTCCCTCTATTTTCTTCTCCTGTTAAAAAGTAAAATGCTAATTTAAGGATGGCATACTGACCGTTTGAACCCAATCTACTACAGATTAAAAAATATCAGATTGGCCAGATTGAAAACATTCAGAAAACAGCCACTGTTGATTTCCTGTTATCTTGTTTTAAAGTCTTGTATTATTTGTATTATTCAGTCCTGATTTGCTTTATTCTGTTTTTTTATTTTGTTCTCTTTAAAATAAAAAAATGAAGACATTCAGACTTTAAACAAGAGCAATGATATATTATAAATTATAATTCTTCTACTAAATAATGTATTTCCTTTGTACATTTTAACCTTAATGTTCCCTTAATTTCTCTGTGCCTTCATTTCCTACATTATAAATGGTAAGGATAATTCTTACCTTACAGGACTTTTGGCAAGATTAGAAATTCTTATTATTTTAATTCTTTCCTTTCAATGCCTCTTTCTCACTTCTTCATTTTGATGCATAAAGTCCATATGGTGTTTTAAGACATCTCATTGTATAGACCTATGGGCTTCTTCCATTAGCTGGATTTTAGTAACAGTAACATAACCTATGTTGTGCATCACCTTTTACTGGTAGATGTACCAATAAGAGCCCACCCCTTTCAGAAAATACCTGCTTTTCAGAGCTTCAAAAGGATCCCCCTAGATGAGTAGCATAATTGAAAGAAATTATAATTCACTGATTCACTTCATCCTTATCTGTCTTCCTCAGAATGAGAATGAGCTCAAGGTATGGTATCCAGTATTAAAGCCCTGAAAGGAAAGAGTGAAACCATACAGGAAAGACAATAGATATGCAATTAGTTAGAACTGGGTTCAGTCCCATTTGCCTCTTTTATAGCTGTTTATTTCTACACTTCACTTAATGTTTGGATCTGAGTTATATTTTTTGTAAGACATTGTTGTCCTGGGAATTTAAACAAACAGTACATGTAAAATAGTCCTAGCTACCTACTTAACAAATGGTAGTCAGTTATTTGTTGCAATTCTTAAGTACATCTAGGACGGATGTATTTCAAGACTACCTAATGGAAGCCTAAAACTATGGATAGTACTGAACCCTGATTGATACATAAATATTTCTTTCCTGTATATGCCTATGATAAAAGTTCATTGTAAATTTGATATAATTGGAGATTAATAACTAAAAAGAGAACATTTATAAGCATATACCATAATCAAATTGTCAGAATAATTACTCATGCACTTTGGAGCCATTTTAAATAAAGTAAAAATCAATCAATAAATTATAGAGTTGCTTAAACACAAGCTCTGAGATCCCCAGATAGTGGATCTGATCCTTAATAGTCTACTAAATGACTAATGAGAGGGTAACACTTAGCATGTGTTATGGTTTATATGTCAGATGGCCCCCCCTAAGTCTCATGCAATCATGGACACAGCTGTATCTAGAATTTGTGACTGGTTCATTGTCTAGCACTGGGATTTGGTGGTGTGAGTGCTACAGCTGCCCAGGGGTGGAGCCAGTATACAGTGTGACAACAGGAAGAAGGACTTGTATTTTCACTTTTGCTGTTCATGCTTGCTGTTTATGGAAGCCTGCCATGCTACCCTGACACTTAGAGCCAGTTGAGTATGGACTGAAACTTCCAACCTGTAAGAAATAAACCTTTCCTTCCCTAACTTTGGGCATCCAGTATTTTGTTTCAACAACGAGAGAGAAAAGTAACTAAGAGAGCATGGATATGCTACAGAAAGGGATAATTCATATCCAGGAAAGGAGGGAGAAGATCAGATGTAAACAATGCACGATTTTATCACACTAATCATAATGGTCTACAGTTTCTAACTTATTGTTTACTCCCAGATTTTAATATATAAAATTCTTTGAACACAATTGATTTAGGGTAACAAACTACAGAAAGCCAAAATCTCAGAAAAAAGAACTACTGCATCATGTGTGTATATCATGTGTCAGCTGTGAATTCTAATTATGCAACATGAAATTTACTCAATGTGAAACCTCTTATTTTAAAAAATAATCCATGTAAGTGGGGTTTCCATAGTGTATGTTAGTATTTATCTTTGTAAATACTGTTTTTTTTTCCTGAAAATCCCAAATCAATACTATGTTACTGAGTATTTTGTTTTACAGAAATCTTAACTTTCATCGGCCATTACAATATAATTGCAGTTTTACTTTGATGTTGAGGTAGCATCTCTTTTGTAGTAGTTCTGATACTTGTAGTAGTTTCGAATTGGCTTGACAATTAGGAAAAAAACAGCCTCGTTCTGAAAATAGGAGATACGAGAAAGAAGGAAAAAATGCTTTGTCTCATTTCAGAGGCTTCTTCTGGCTGTCTTTTCTTACTTTCATCAAAATCTACTTACTACAGGAAAAAGTGCCAGTAAAAGAAAATATTACCAATAGAAACAGGGAAAGTAAAATTGTCTCCATGAACTTTGTTCTTAACAATTTTACCCTGAGCAATTCTATTGCTTCTAATAAACTTAGATCATTTTGTGAATCATCATCACAATTTAGCATCAAGAAATCAGATGAACAGGGCAATGACATAAGTACTACACATTCTACAGAAAAGACAAAATATCTCAACAAAAAGTTGTTCCAAAGTATTTCTGGATAATTCCTTAATACATAAGTACAGGCATCTAAAAGGGGATGAAGAAGAAATGTTACCTAGAACATCTTCAAATTCACACAATGACTGCGTTAGTGTGGAGGACAAAAGCCATTCCCAGTTCTATTATCCATGCTTTTAAATCCTCCAGATACTTATGTCATTGTTAAACTTTTGCAAATAAGATCTCCAGCTTACAATTCTGTTTATCTCTTCACACTTTCATTGTTGCATACATTCACTTAATAAGTGTCTACTGACCAGTTAGGACTTTTGGTCCAACTATATTGGTCATGTAAGTCTGATGTTTAAAATTTCATACAGAGTTATAAAAATGAAATAAGCAACCTAAGTCAGAAATAAATATATTTGTATGAAAGAAATAGAGAGTGTAACAGTAATGGAACATAACTTACATAGTAAGTCAGGAGAGACTACAGATGAAATGATATTCACGCTGGGATATGGGTGGATGCATGTGTTAGGACGGAATACAGGGAAGAAAGTGAGGGCCTATCTCAGACTAGGCAGTAATATTTTAAATTTCAAGTGTTTTCCAAGGCTAATTATCTCTCATACCTTCAGAGCCCTGCTAGATGCCTTGAAGTTTATTTGTGAGCCACGGTTTCATTATATAATGCATTTAATGTACCTAACAAAGACCATTCTTTGTGACTACTTGATACAGTGATGCCTGGGTGAATGGCAAATCAATTGGCCACTAGGTGGAAAGTATCTCTTGAATACTTTGAATACTGTCCGTGTAAGTAATCCTTCCTTGTTATTCCTTCTTACAAGCCTGCAAAAACACCTGTCAAATGCATAGCCTAAGTATGTCACTTACGGAATATTCACTGATTTTACAATAAGTACATATTCCAGATAAACATAAATTATTAACTTTTCTTTCACATATTGTCCTCTCCTTGAGAAAGAAAAAGAGATGTGTATAGATTCCTTCCTTACTTGGTGATGAAATCTTTCCATTCTTCCATTCCACACCTCCTCTTCCTCTCTGATCTCTGTTAAAAGGCTCAGCAATGGCATTGCCAGTTGGTTATCTGTTTACTTCTAGAGTCTGAGGCAGCCAGTATGTTGCCAAAACCTAATATGGTGTCCACATTAGAATAGGGCTCAGTAAATGTATTTTTTATAGCTGAATCTGTGAATAAATGAATAAATATTGAGCTAGTAAATTTTGACAAAGTCTCGGAAGAAATAATTTTAAGTATCTGAATCTGAGAACATGATTCTAAACAAAATAAAATCATTCTGATGAAAATCATGACATGTTTAGATTGAAAAACCTTAAAAGTATCTTTGCCTAAAAAATGGTGAAAAAGTCCAAGCTTGCACTGAAAATACTGTTTTATAACTTACCCTTTTAGTTTTCCTAAATTAAAGACTAGTTTTCCTCTCTTTGATTTTATGTTTTGTCTCTGTGGACTTTTAGTCTACAGTGGGAGATGAATCTTTTATTTCCTTCCTGAAGATGAAGAACAGTGGAAGGAAATGAAGAAGTCAGTTAGGAATATTTCCCTGTCTTTCATCAGATGCCCCTAAACACAGATCAGATTAGATGTGATGAGGGACTCTGGATGGAGAGAAGAGATGGGGTCTTCCACAAGTTCATGATGTACTTGGAAGCCCTCACATACCTCATAATATATCCACTTTTCTTTTGATAAAAATAACTTCTAATTTATTTCAAGTTTAGTTAACTAAGAATAAGTAATATTTTTATTGCACAGCCTCACATACCCTCGGAAACTGGCTCATTTCTCCTCCTCCTCCTTACTACCTTGGGGATCTCGTGTGGCAGAATTCAGGCACTTGTGTATATTTTTGCCAGAAAGTAGGTATAAACCAATATCCAGAAGATCTTTCCTAGAAAATAAAATATCAGGACAAGGGAAAGAAATAATATTTCTGAAGACGTGAACTCATAAAAGAATCTAAATATAGGACCAAAGAGTTGCAAAGAACCATGCTGTTTTAGTGGGCATGCTCTTCTTTCCATGGGATATTTTTGCCAAGTGCTGTAATGCATATATTAAAAGTATTATCAATGAAGGCTATTTTTCATTGTTTTTGATTGCCATAGGAGAATATATAAGCTTACTTCACTGATTCATTGAATGGCACTGTTCCCTTCCTCAGGGAGCTGTTATTTCAATAAAAACAATGGAATCAGTTAGCATAGGTAATAAAATAATTATAGTAATTTATTTTGGCTATTAAATGTTGCATCCCCTTAGCTAATCATCCACTTCAAGCTATTATTCAAAGTGTTCTGCTCTTTTTGCCTTTAAGTTAAACATCATGAATTTCTATGCACTGATAAATCCAAATCGAATAAATTCCTGATGTGTTTTCTTGTGCTGTGACTACTGACAACTCTCTCTATCTTGTTAATTCAGTGTTACTCAACACCAGTGAAAGATGTTTTCTCATACAATATGAAAGCAAAGGATTACTTGTTTTCTAACTTTGTACCAAGTTACTAGTATATTTAGCCTTCATTACTTTGTGACCACAGAGCACTCGGTATTTATAAACAAAGGCTGTATTTGAAGGGGTTTTAATCATGAGCCGTTAGAAGGAACTGCCCTTTCTGAAACGGCCCCAATCACCTCTTGCCAACATGCAGTCTATGAAAGAATACCTTTCAAGATTCAAAACCTCACGCATGTTTCACCATATGACAGAGTCAGGGTTCTAATTAATTTCAGTTCTATTCAGCGCCACATCCATTTCATTTTGATAAGGTCTGAAGCAGGCATATCAAATCATTTGAAAGATACGGAGTTGTTTTCCTGTTCTGCAGGTATGTTAAGTGAATTTTACAGAGAGAAACAAAAAGAGCGTTCCTGAATTTCATTTTCAGACTCCAGGTCATTAAACAAAAGAAGTGGCAGAAATAACTTTAAATACTTCCTGTCGAAGTTGATTTTTCATGGTTTAAAACTCAGTGCATTCTTGTGCTACCATCAGTTTACTTTGAAGAAATCTTTCACTTTCAGGTCTCTTCCATCTTTCTCACTTTTATGAACTTACCAAATAAATCAGTGTGTGTTCCATTATATATATATATATATATATATATATATATATATATATATATATACATACATACATAATTGCTGGAAAACCTTGTTGTTTAGCATCAGTTCTAAAGCTAATTTTCAAGTTGGAAACATAATGAATCCGAGAACTTTATTTACTAATAGTATTTACATTTCAAACATTGCTTTTGGTTTGTAATGAGTTTCACACCATTGCATAATATCTAAACTTCTATTGATATTTTGGTCTTAATTCAGAAATTTCCAAAAATTTGTTTTGAAGTGGATAGTTTTCATTAAAGGCCAACCTGGACTGGTTATGTAGTGTGCTCAAGGTCAGCCTGAAGTATGTAGCAAGACACTGTCTCAAAAAAAAAACCCCAATAATTTATAATAATAGTAAAGCTGCTTATTGAAAAATATAGTTTTCCACTTGAAATTGGAAACATGAGTTTGATTTGGACTGCAGTAAAGATTTTAGTTTTATGTAAAAACTGGTACTTGTTAATATCTGAAACTTTAAGTAAGAAATATCAACTTTTACCAGGACATCAGGTTTTTTAAAAAATAAGTTTGGCACAATTCCTTGGACCAAATGGAATTTTTCAGTAAACATACACCAAATACTGATTGAAGTGGGTTGATTTTACTTTCTGATTTATAAGGGGGTAATAGGATATTAGAATACATGGCACTTAGGATTATATGTAACCTGTTAGAGCAGCCAGAAAGTGTTCTGTTGGGTTTGGAGGAATTTCTTTTAAAAACAAATGGTCTTTTTATGGTAACTAGAAACTATAATTTGAGGACGGCTCTTTTCAGACTTACATCTAAGAAAATAAAACAACTCAGCCCTCAACCAGTAAGGTTGCTAGCATGGGAATGAGGTCACAAATGACTATTATGTTCCAGCAAAGGGATTCCTGGTGGCCTCTTTCTAGGTCCTTGGTGTCCTAAACAAACAATTAGACAAAAACACAGGACAGTCAGGATGTAGATTTATTGAAGAAACAATAAAAGTATACTCTAGGGGAAAAGCAGGTGAGTGAAAAAGGCTCACAGCAGCCCTGAGGACAAAGAAAATGTACCTTCAGTGTCCAGAAGATCTTGACTCGCTATCACATCATGAAAATATTCCATTGAGAAAACTGTCCTATGGAAAACTCACTTGGTCTCACTGCAGATGTAAATTAGTCAATTGAAACTCACTTGACCTCTTGCCAGATGTACACAAAGCATTAGGACAGAGCCTTTTGATTGGTCTTTCCCATGTGTAAAGAAAGGACTGAGGACTGTGTCTTCAGATTGGTCCCATGAACAGCACTCAGGAGCCATGAACCTGGAGTCACTCGGTGGCCTGTATGCTGCGCAGGTCTTCTGTTCCTAGGACACATCTCAGTCAATAAATTAGCCATAGGTTTTTATGACAAGTAATATAATTAGTCCAGCTGGTTGGTCAGTTTGCTCTATACTTAATCTTTATCTCACTTATGTCAGCCAGGAGGAGTGGGTGATGGGGTCCGGAAGGTGACAAGAAGTCAGTCACGCATCTGTGACACATAAAAACCACTCTTCCAAGTCAACAAGAGAGTGAAAATTTTCTCCAGATATTACTAATATCATGCTTTCATTTTTTTCCTTAAATCAAATAGTATTTTTCCTTCATTTTATTTCTTGCAAGCTCTTTGTCTATCATTGGATAACTGCGGTAACAGAGACAAACCATGCCAGATAGTAATTTTTGAATTAATGATATTTTTCCTGAGCCATGCACCTGTTCTATACAAAAAAAAATTTTTTTTTTGAAGAATAGGAAAATTCATTGCAGGAAAGGAATGAGGAATAGGAATCACTCCTGAGAGAATGGAAGGGTCCCAAATGAGTTGCCCTACAAAAAAAAAAAAAAAAAAAATTAAGGTGCTGTGAACTCAGCTACTGAATTAGAATTTGTTTCTAGTTAAAAACACTTAAATTAGTTTCTCTTGTTTGCAAAGTCATAAGTTCAGTAACGGGGAGCCAGGAAGTGATTTCAAAAAGGAAATATAAATGTACTGTGATGATTTTAAATCATAAATAAATACAAAAAATATTACATTTAAATTGACATTATAAATTAAATACCATAAGTTAGTAATAGAACATAGTAATAACTGTGGAAAAATTCCAGTCAACACAAAATTTGAATTTTTAAAGATACCAAATCTGTTCTTTTAGAACTTAAATAAATGTTCTGGCAATGATTGACTTAACACAGTGGATAACCATTTTTTTACACAATTATGTATTACATCCCACAGATATTTAGTATATATATATATATATATATATATATATATATATGACAATTTCATATAATTTAAATGACATTGAGGTTTTAAGCATCAGAGGAAAATCGATACATGATCCAATGAAGAATAGTATCTACCACTAAAAATGGTTTTTCTTATTTTTCATTTTATAAACATTATTACTCAAAGCTTTACCTAAACACTGAAAAAATCATAGAAAAACCTGGGCAATAATTACTCATGTCTTGGATATTTCCATAAAGCTCCTGTTTTTCTATAGCATTCGAAGTTCTAATCCACTTGATAAAATACCCTAGAGAAAAGAAGGCAAGAAATATAAAACCATTCTAATCCATTGAATAATGTTTTCTAAAACAGAAAACAAAGGAAAAAGAAAAAAACTATTACTTTACATTGGGCTTTCTTACCACCACAATCAATAGAAACAAATTCGTGGCCACAGTTCACCTCTAAGTGACATTAATTAAAAAGAAAATTGTGTGTAATTAATGTGTAATTAAATTGCAATTCCTAATTAGTTTATTTGGACTATTAGAGACTTACTATTTAGGGTTTCTGGGAAATCTAGTAGGTTGTTTTCTGACATTGTTCTGAAATATGTTAAGTAGTACAGAGAGTTATATGATAATTTAGAGTGGATCCGCGTAAAAATTGTGGAAGGACAGATTACGACTTATATTAGAATGTTAGCAAATGGGCCCATCCCAAGGTGACCTAGCAACTTGCTATATAAAATTGATCCCTGTCTTTGTATATGAGCAAGGATTTATATACTGACTACTTAATAAGTAGGCTGTAGAAGGCATAGGTTGAAATTTAAACTAGAAGATCATGAGACTGCTTCCATAACAAACTGCTCTGCGCCTGTGGTTCTGATGTCTGTCAGAGCGATGAAGGATGTAGGAGGGACTGAGCACTCCTAAGAATGTTCTGCGTCACCTGAACTTGGTACAATTACAACTGAGAACTGTTTGTCTCCAACTTAATGCATCCCATGTGTCACTTCCTACTATTTCACTGAAAAGAGAAAAAAAAGGGGAATGATTTAAAGTATGACTATTTGTCCACCTTTTTATAAACAGGTCCATGTCTTATCCTCATGCTTAGGAAACTTACAGTGGGCAACAGGGACAGGGATTTGCTATCCACTGAGCATATGCTTATGATCTTATTTCTGCCCTCGGCCAGGTGCTAAGAAATGATATAGCAATTTCCCATCATCACTTTGTAAACTTGCAATCAGAGCCATGCACTGTCCTAATACTTCAAGTACCAAAACTTTAATTTCATTTAGTTATAGATGTCTGTTTGTAAGATGTAGTATAGGTCCTCAGCAACAAAAACGTTCAATTATAGAGAAGTATTAGCGGAAAGCTGCAGGCGAAGTTCCCTTCCCCTGAGGAAGTCTTGGAAAGATTAGAATATTAGGTGGAAGGGGTTCCAGGGAAGAGAAGGGCGTGTCCAACTCTGATCAGGGCTAAAGCACAGCCATAACCAATTTGTTGGTTTCCAAGTGATTTTGATTAGCTCTTCCTCAAGTGTGTGTTTGTTAAGCTTCTTCTTGCAGCAATAAAATTGAGCCTAGATGGGGGAGGAGATGTTTATTTCTGTTGTTTTAGTTTATCTTGTTGGTGATTATGGCATCAAAATGAAGAGAGAAAAACTGTAAGCAATAAAACATTGGAACAGACAGGAACCAGCAGAGCTCTGATGAATCTGGACAACAGGATTTAATGAATTGTTACAACAGGAGAGCCTCACACAAAGGAATCAGTGCCAACCACTTCATTCTCTCCTCTTACTCCACTCAGAATTCTCATCTCCAAGTGATGCGTTGTGCCTCGCTTTGGATCCTCGAGCTATACCCTGGCCTGGGGAGATTAGAGCCCTCCAGTGTCATGACCCTACACCACCTGCAAAGCTGTTTGGCAGATTCCCTACAAAATCTGTGTGCTCTTATTAAAGAGGGGAAATGGATGTCGGGCAGAAAACACAACTAGCAAATAAACAGGAAACAAAATAAAACAAGAACACTTGTCTACCAGTAGGAGCAGAAAAATAGGCTTTCAACATTCATTCCACAATTATTGATTGTTTGCAGAGTGCCTCACTCTCTGCTCGCATTAAAACAAGCTTTTTTTTCACACAGCTGCCTATCAATGAGGGATGCATTATGAAAGAGACGCTTCGCTTTTAATGGTCATTTCACATCAGGACTAAATATCTGTATCTATGTTCACAGTGCTATTTTCCTCTAGTGAAAGATGTTTCTTCTTTCGTTTGAAATTTCTTTTTTTAAAGCAAGTTCTCAGTTTTAGATGATTAAAAATCACAGAGGCACAAGCCTCCCATTGTAGCCTTAGCTTCGGTGTAGTTGTTTTTCTTTTTTTATAGTTACAAATATAAGGTCCACAACATGTTAAAGCATACACATATCATGATAACAGCATGACAATACTAGAATATGTACAAGCCAAAGTTTTCTGACCTTAGTCACTGTACTTTCTTTGCGGTAAGTAAGAGGGCAGGCTAGGTTATTGTGCTAGAACTAGAACTGATTCGAATTAAATTAAACACAAAAGGCAAATTATTGGAAGACCACAAAGTATCTCTTGGCAACTAAGGCCCAGAGACCAGCTGAGTGTCATCATGAACAGAGAATCACGAAGAAAAATGCAAATTTCTACCTAGTGACAGTCAAGCATACTTCCCCTTTTACCTTCTCTGGGTTTCAAATCAAAGGACACCTCAGGGACAGCTCCTTTGATTCGCTATTGCTATTAAAATCCAAAGTTGTAGCCTCCTGCTGCAGCTGTTCTCTCTAGCTATCATCTCTGCTTTATTTTTCTTCCAAACCACTTCATGTCTGCCACAGTCATGATAGGTCAGGTTATGCTCTAAGAAATAAACTCAAATATCATAATGGCTTGTAACAACAAATTTCTCATTCACACTGCATGTCTATCACAGCACATTATGCCTCTGTCTCACAGAGACATACAGAAGTAGGTATGCATGTATGTGCACATAAAATCAAATTTAAAATTGGAGCATTTGTAACTGATTGGAGACTAAGACACAGTTTCTTAGGAATTGTCCCTCAGGAGAGAATTTGAAGAGGAACCCAAGAATTGTCCATTTTTATACTAAGCCTTACTGGTGCTTCCAACCATGGGACTAGAAAACCCAAGGTCAACCAAACATCATGTGTATTTCTACCACTAACTCCCTGCTTTTCCAGTCCCTTCCTTACCCTGTGTGAGTATATGAAATAGAGAAAATAGGAAGAGAGCATCAGGACACAGCCACTGAGGGAGTACAGGAATGATGGTGAGATGTTTTCCTTGAAGGGGTTTCTTCTTTAAAGAATCAAATAGACATGTATTACAGGTTAGGCAAAGGTGATTCTGAATGAATCACTCAGGACATTGGTGGTGCTGGTGAAACTGGCATTCTTTCTGTTCACTGGTTGAATCACTTGTTTGCTGATCTGCCCCCAGGCTAATCTGAGTAGAGGAGAGAGAATTGATAGGCTATGTCAGGTGAAGTACTCTAGGAGACCCTGCAAGTCAGTTATCTTAATGACGATATGAATGTCAGTTGGTTATTTAGCCAGCAAGGAAGTACTTTGCTAAATTCCTTGTGTTGGCCTTTCTTGGGAGGCATGGGAAGCTGAGTTTTTGTGGACTGCACAAAGGTGGCAGAGATGATTATGGGGATGTGGGGAGAAGGAAATTATTAGGGGCTGAAGTTTCCATGTTAAGGGATCAGAGAAATGGAGAGTCTTTCTAGGGCCCTCCAAAAAATCCACAGGCATATACTGATGAGAGTTGGGGTAGGCATGTCAGCTCCACAGCAGTTCTAATGGTCAGTACGGCCTAACAAAATGATGAGCTGTGGATTCCAGAATTAAAATCAGTTGATCTTTCTTCTCTGTTCCAGTCCTACCACACTGGAAGCAGTTCAGCTTTTGGGGAGAGGAAGGAACATGGAATGTTGATTCCAATTAGAGATTAGTGTTTTGAACTGGGCTACCAAAGTTGCAATGAAATGTTACGGAATCTACCTAAGATAATGTAAAATTAGCAGAATGTGGAACTTGACAGATCAGGATTGAAATCAGCAATTGGAGAAAAATGAAATCATTTTGCACAACCATGAGATGCACAGTTCTCACAGCATAAAATAATTAGTTTTGTACTCAGAAATCTAAAATCTTTCCTTTCTTTATGAAGAATATTCTTCAAATGATTTCCCATAAATGGGCATACCACAAGAAAATGCTCCATGGTAGGTTAACACAAATCCTTCTGTGCTCCCTCCCATTCCTTCTTACATAAGCTTTTTAAAGGCATGGAAAGAACCATAATTAAAACATCTGTTGACTTCATTTCAGCCTTTCCCTCATTTTCCTCAATTGACTATATATCTTTTTGCAGCATTTCTCTTACTATCTTGCAAAAACACTTCTTCACAAACATGATATACTTTAGGAAAAGAATTTATTATTATGGTCTGGTAGATAGCCTCCCACCTTCCGGATAGTACCTACACAGGCAGCCTTCCATTCTGATGCACTGCTCAAATCTGAGTGTTTCCTTTTGCTAAGGCCATATCCTTTATTTCTGTGACTTTGTTTTTCCCTCCCTTTGGCATTTTTCCTCATCAATATTATTGATTTCTATTCAAACCGTCTCTATTCTTTTAGCCTCATTTTAAGTGCTGCCTTTTATTTCTTAAAGACCTCAACAATCTAATTAACAGTTGCTTCTCTGTACGCTCACAGCGCTTTGCAATGCTTTCACTTAATTTACTTAACACGCTACCTTTTCTTATTACTGTGCAGTTTCTAAAACAGTCAGCACAACTTTACCGAGTGATCATTGTGAATCAGACATGGTGCACAGTCATGGTGAAAAGACCACATAAGATAAGTAACATTATTACTGTTACCTTCCAGATTAGGAAACTGAAATTTACCAAGAATAAGTAAGTTGATTAAAGCCTCACTGCTAATAAATGCAGAGCCAGGACACCACTCAAAGTCTTTCAGAATCAAAACCTGAAGCACTACTTAATAATCATTCTGCCCCTTTGTGTGCATGTCTTTCTTCTCCACTTGATTATCAGCCCTCAGAGGGCAAGGATCAGGTTGAGTTCATCCTTACATACACTCTTTGTCTAACAAAGTATCTTCCAGAGGCTCAGTAAACATGCCTAGATTGAAATAAGGGCTGTGTGGGCTCTGGATCTTGCAAAAAGGGGGAGATATCTCCATGAGAATCATTTGTCAGTTACTTCAAGCTGTCAGATTCTTTGCAGTCCACCCGTCACTTCCTCCTTGTATCTCATTATGATGCATCACCTAAGTTCCTCTTAGTTATAACATCTAATGCAACATGACTAGCACAACACGAGCACATAAACCCCGGAGAACTAAAGAGCAAGAAGGTTGTTTTCCACCCTGTGGATTTAAGAGAACTTATAAAGATATATGTTAAAGGTCAGCGGTGAACCTCTGAATTACAAGTCTTGCTGAGAAAGGGTGCATCCTTCCTCACCGTGCACCAAACCAACCAGAAATTGAGTTGAATAAGCCATGCAAGCAGCCTCATTTATTTTTTTCAAGAAAATTGCCTTATTAATGTGCATTATGGAAATAGTGCTCCATGTCAGACCTAACAAGAAGAATTTGGACTGCACGTGCACGTGGAAAATTGCTGCCTATGCTTTTTATCCCAGCTGATCCCGGGGAATTTTCTGAAATTCATATTCAGGCTCTGCCTGCTTCTTCAACAATCTCTTCCTCTAAAAACAATCCCCTCTGAAATGAACCCTCTTCCCCACACCCCGACCACCAGCCAGGCGTGGCAACTAGCTCAGCAGTTCAGTGATCCTGGATAAATGTTTCATGGGAACTAGGACTTAGGCTGGGAAGAAACATAAAGTAACACAGCAGAGTCGGTAGAGTCATTGGTTTTTATCACATGGATTAGGGGGCCCTGGGAACCTGAGCTCAGATTTGAGTTCTATCCCTAAATAATTGTGTTACACGGGGGATTGATATATATTACATGAACTCTGCCATGTAAACAGTATAAAAATTAATTGTAAATTTCTCTTTTCTCTATTTAGAGTTACTGAAATAGAAAATGAAATTTTTTGAAGTGTTTAGCAAAATGTATATCTAGCAAAAAATTATTCTCCATAAATAATAGATTTAGTAACAACAGTACAAGTCTGCACTAAAATTTATGACTCTTACTGCATTACCTGCAGAACATCTCCTTTGAAAAGAGACAGGGAAGGCAGAAAAGGTTGAACAATGAATATATAATGGCAGGGTTTTGTACAAGGGGGCCACCACTGCAAGAGGTAGATGTGTTCTAACCCTGGAAAGCAATTGTTCTCAAGTTAGAGACAACACACAGTGAACTACCTGCTGATTAACCCTACATTTCCTGCTTTCCTTCTCAGCATCTAAGATTACAGTGGATTGTAATTAAAGACTGACGTGATATTAAAAAGTGAAAGAAATTTTTCTGCAACACAAAACTCATCTTCTAATTTTTATCTGTTTAGAGCAGGGTGACAGAAATAACTTTGGAACTGACAAACACCCGAGGCTCTGAATTTTTATTCTGTCTTGGCAAATGTCCTTTGTCATTGCTAAATACAAAAGTGCTTAAGCACAGTCTTCTTCATA
This sequence comes from Hydrochoerus hydrochaeris, assembly GCA_004027455.1. Lineage (NCBI taxonomy): Eukaryota > Metazoa > Chordata > Mammalia > Rodentia > Hydrochaeridae > Hydrochoerus > Hydrochoerus hydrochaeris. The sequence goes on along the minus strand of PVLA01000041.1, from coordinate 911,395 downwards.
AGGCAATATCATGAGCATCTTATAAATGTCCCAGTGGGATATATATATATATATATATATATATATATATATGGGATAAAAGCTCAATATGTTTAAATATTTTAAACATTATTACAGTACAAGATATGTTACTAGTCCCCTTCAGAACACTACTCCCTCCTGATTTCAAACACATGTGTCCCATCATTCTTGCCACTTTTTGAAGCAGCTCAGGAAATCCTTTCACGTGTCTTCAGTTGCATTGTTGTATCTGCCTCAGTGTCCTTAATGTATTCAAAATATTTACCTTTTGTAGTCACTTTGACATTGAGGAAGAGCCAGAAGTCACATGATGCCAGACCTGGTGAATAAGGTGGGGGACAATACATCACAGTGTTTCTGCAGGTCTGCTGGGTGGCATGCAGCAGCAGCATTCCCTGGATGTCTGGTCACACTTCAAAAAGATACAAGAAGGCTTCCAGAACAGAAAGTGGTCAGAACAGTGAAATAAGAGTATTCAAAGCAGAGGGCAAGGGCCGGGGATGTAGCACAGTGGCACAAGTGCCTGCCTGGCAAGTGCAAGGTCCTGAAAATTAAGGGAAATATTTTGAGGGGCATTACTGGAAAAGTGTCTGTTTCCATAATAATTTTTAAAAGGCAAAAAAATTAAACATGCGTTATAGGTATAAGCATTGTCTTCCTTCTTGACAGTCTAGAGTCTGTGTATTTTTTTGTTGTTGCTTTTGCTGATGTGCTCTTTAATTTATGATAATCTTCACAATAGTGGTAATTTATATAAAATCTAAAGTTATGCAAGGAGAGAAATATCACAAAAATAACTTGTAAATTTTTCATACTGAACTCTTAGACTTTCTCTGTTTCCTCGCTTTCCAATCAATTTGTTGCTGAAAAAAAGAAATAAAATGAAATGACCAGACAACACAAACCAGGAGATCAAAGGCCATATAAATGATAAAATAGAAAAACAGAAAAGAAAAGAAAAGAAAAGAAAAGGAAAGGATGGAGAAAAAAACAGTTGAGAGAGGAAAAGAAACTTTAGAAAAATGTGTGAGATATAAAAAAGAAAGACATCAAGAAAATGGGAAAATTCATTGGAAAAGATAATTACACTAAATGAATTGCCTCTCAAATTTGTACTATCTAGCAGTAAGGAACCTCTATGTAGTGCTGGGGCGAGTTTCTTAAGCCCCCTTTCTCAAAGATTTTACATTCACTTATTCGGTGAATCTAACAAAATAAGGATGCTTTTGAGCTATCGATTGGTGCAAATGTGGCTTAATAGCAGAATCATTACTTTTTTAATCTTAGAACTGTCAGCCCCTACCATTTTCAACTAAACTTGAAGTTGTTCAATTACAGGTTGCCATTACTGATTGTTTTTAAATTTTGTGGCCCATGTCTAGTTAAGCAAGTTTTGTTCTTCAGTGATATTTTTTCCCCCTCTAGGGTTCTAGTCTTCAGAACTTTATCTGCTCAGGCTTTTGGGCCTCTGTTTTTGGATGTCTAAATGTTGAAATAGGAATATCTGAACTCAGTTGATTGCTTAGAAAAACGTGGCCTCATTGACTCCTGAATAAAATATAATTTGGGTCACCATCCCTGTTTGCTCTGCAGCATTAAAATGATGCATTTCTGTAGATTTACATGGGTTGGTATCCCCCTCTGTCCTTCGGTTCTTTACTGGAATTGAGCAGAAAAGGTCAAATGGGGGTAATATGTCAAAAGGCTGTAATTAAGATTTAGAAAGATTAATACCAGTGGTATTTAATGAAATTGGCTTTTAGAGAAATGCTCATCTATTACTTTGATATTTAACATTTTTTTCTTATTAAAATGTTAGTGCTGAATGAAGGCACACGATCAGTGGCAGAGATACAAGTTTATACAGCCTTCAATAAAAGGGGTCACAACTACTAAACAATCAGAGAATTTTGCAGCAGTCTGATAACTTTATTTCACTTTTCCACAAAGCAAAATATAATTTTGTTTTGTTTTTTACCCTCAGAACTTGCATAGTTTATTTTTCCTTGCAGTAAAAAGCAAACTGATATAGCTGTATCACTTTATTGTACTAATGTAGTCTTTTAGAAAATGTTTCAGATGTTTATAACAATCTCATATCCATATTGAAAATAAGTATCAAAAAAATTTTTTAACAGACAGGGGTAAATTCTGTCTCTGAGAGAAATTCTATGGTTAAGTCCAGGATATCACACTGAAAAAAACACTCATTAGTCTAAAGTAGATGCTGATGCCTTTTGGTGTTTCAAATTGTAAGGAAATTTCCATTTCAAACTATTACTGAACTATTACAATGACTGCTTTGCATATATTTTTCATCACAAAAATACCATTGTTATTTTTACTATGACTATGCAAATGAGATGTTGATAGGATTAAGTTCTGTCACCCTCTGAGACAGTCTTTCACTTGCATATTGAAGTTTTCCTTTTCCTCCCACCATTTCCTTTCCATTTAATTAAAGCTATCAGCTCCTTTGGCTTTCCATTCTGCATGAGATTTCTCTTTTTATTTTCTTTTTGACTTTTTCCTCAGTGATTTTTCTTTGAATCCAACTTGTCCCTCTTTATATGTGCTGCATGCTGTGATTTATTTGATCCTGTGGTATCTTCTATTTTAAGCTTGGAAAATTCTAGTTTTCTACCTTCTATTTAAGACACAAGGAAAACTCAACAATTTATCATCACGGGCTCATTTTACTAATTATGTTTCCATTACATTTGTGACATGTATTGATGTCAAGTGGGCTGCCTTTGTTTGTATTTGAAAACCAAAATATGCATTTCAGGAAGCTCATAAGGGTATGAAATGTGTACATTAAAGCTACAGTGATTGACAGGATTTAGAAACACTGAGATGATATAACGACTTTGGGAACTATTTTACACACACACACACACACACACACACAACCACCTGTTAGTCAGCATTTAGGATCTAAAATTGTTGCATATTATGTTCCATTCTTATAAACTGGAAGCATAATGTAAAGCCTTGTATAACTGGTCTTTAAAGACAAAAAGAATTGGTTATTTTTGTGTGTGTTTTTTAAAAATGAACTTGAGTGTAAATGGCCTAAGATAAACTCATGGGCAAAAAGAACAATTTATGTCCATCTGTCTTACCATACAACTGGACTTCATTCATGCATGACAGACTGAGGAATCTGTACATATGTGTACATAAGCACACATACATATAGTACTGTAGTCCACACAAATGAAATGTATTTTTATTTTAAGAACTATTTCATCTGTTTTTGTAAATATAGTATAAAGATCTCCTTTTGCTTTTCCCTTAATCTGAATTGGTAGAGATTGTTATTAAAATAATTCCTCAAATTTAAATATTACATGGATGCATACTTTAAATTGAAGTTTCCTTGATCTTCAATAATTGTTTTACACACATTCATTGTTCTACATTCACAATATATTTGAAATAAATTTGTTTTGAACTTTTATTCTACTCCAAAAGATACAACTTATCTGCATATTGTTTAAACTTTAAAACATCTATACATCATATTAATATTAAAATGTTTGTGTCTAGCTAGGAAAATGTGACCAATGGACTCAGTTGTTAGTAAACCAATGATTGAATAAGGGCACTTGTAAAAAATTGTCAGCTCTATTGAATGTTTATTATGAAAGTTAAAAAAAAATTCTGAACACTCATTTTCAAATAACTTTTCCCCCAAACTTTGAATATATGTAGACTGTCAGATGATCTGTTTGTGCACAATAGAATACAGATAGATTAACAAATATGTTCTTAATATCCAGAATTTTTAGCTTCAAATTACAGAAGCATTGCTTTATCACATCTATAATTTCCTTGGAATTTTTAGAATCAACTGCTTGATATCGTTTTTTTGTTTTTGTTTTTTGCTGTACTTGTGGAGAAAACAAAAGTTTCCGTTCTTATTTAATTCTCTTTAGAGATTGATATGCTACTGGAAAAGTGTAATTTCAAAACTTTGGTGCACAATGTAAGGATTGTTTAGAAATAGAATTTAGCCAAAGGAGGTTGTTTTTTGTTTTTTGTTTTGTTTGTTTGTTTTTTGGTACTGGGGATCAAACTCAAAATTGTGGACTTGCAAGGCAGGCGATTATGCCGCTGAGCTAAATCCCTGGCCAAAGGAGCTGTTTGAAGGTTGCTAAACTGTAGTAAATTCTGAAAATCATCATGTGTTATTTCTTTCTTCCCTCTTTCTGTTTCTCATCTTTTTCTTCTTCTTTGCCTCCACTTCTCTCTGCAAATTTTAAAATATTCATATAACACTGGACAATGGTTTCATGTGGAGCAATGGCAGTAGGGAATTTGAGCTGAAGGGAATTTGAATTGAATCTGATTTGAAGTTCAGCTCATAGGTGATTCATTTTTGAATGAAGTGAACAATCAGGTCACAGAATAGTATAAGTAGCAAATCATTTTTTATTATAAGCACATATATGTATAAGTAGAACTATGTGTTTTCTGTGTGTGTGCACATGTGTGTATGTGTATATCTACAAAGTATTAAAAAAAACCAAGAAGCAATGTTCATGTAAATTCTTTATGATAGGTTATATTACTATTTGTCCCTGTGCTTTTGTTTGACAAAATTTCTATAGTGACTAGGTACAAATTTTTATGAAAGCAGGGAAGGAAGGAAGAAGATGGGATGGGCAGAATGAAAGAAAGGATGGGAAGGGAAATGGAAGAGAATGAGTGAGAAAATAAAGGAGAAAGGGAAACACTAGACAGGGATCAAGAAAATTTTTGTGACCTAATAGAACTGCCTTTGCTAGGCTGAGTAGGTCACTGTAGACTTCCATGCTTATCAACTGTCTTTTTCTTTATGGAAATTTTTATAAACTACCTGAAATTTTTCAGTATGTAATTATATATGTGATAAAAGAAAAGTAATTGCACAAATGCACCAAAGGAGGGAACAGTTAAGCATAAGGTTATCTGTCTGTATGTGTGTATATATGTGTGTGTGTGTGTGTGTATGTGTGTGTAAACAAGTATAAGGGAGAATATTTAGATAAATCTAAATAACATCATTTTCTTAATGTGTCTAAATTTAACATTAACAATAGTCCTTCTTTCTTGAATTTTCTTAATAAATCTCAGTGGCAAAAAGATAACAGGTTGTAGAACCATGTTCTGACCACATAGGAAGATAACGGAAGATCGACTATTAGCTCAAGACTATCCAGGACCCAGGGAGTAAACATTTATAACACAGAAAATCATCTAAAACAGTTCCCTGGTATATTCTTGGGAGGAGAGCCCATGCACTTATAAAGAGGGCTTGGCCCTTAAGAAAATTGCAATGAATATTAACCTTTGCATTGTTAAAAAAATGGCAGTTTATCTAAACTGATCCTTTCTAATGTGTTAGAATCTTCCCAACATTATCACATGATTTTGTATGTATGAATAATACACATATTACTATTAGACACTAAAGAAAGACCCAGGTTCACAGTTACACAGAGGCAGTCATTTGCAACATAAGGAAATCAGAAGTGAGAAGCCTTTCACTGTTCAAGTTTATCTTGTCTTGGGCCACAGTGTCTAGACTGTCCATATGGAAGATTCATTTCTTTTACACAAAGCTGATTTTTTTGAAAGTAACATATATCTAGATTACCTGCATCGGAAATGTCTGAAGTACTTGTAACTAAACAGGTTTTGGAACACATCTCAAGTCTATTATTCACAGTGAAGTTTGCAAAAATTGGATGAAGATATTATTCTCAAATCCAGGTTCTGAAATTGAATCTTTGCAAAATTTTAAAAGACAGATTCTTTCAGCAGTGACCCATATCCCTACTCTTAGATCTTGAAAAAAAAAAAAACCCTAAAAGCCTCTACTGTGAGAAGTTTTGCACTTCCAATGACACATGGGCTGGGACAGTCAAAATAAACATGGAAAAAAATACAGTTGGTTAGTTCATCAGCAGAATTAAATAGGAATTTATTTTTCCTTTCTGAGCTTCTTTTTGAAGCCACACATGCATGCAGAAAAGTACACAAATTATACAGCTTGATGAATTTTTATAAATCTAACATATGGGCACAAACAGCATTGGGATCCAGGATCAGAGCATTCCTAGCACCAGTAAGCATGAGTATGTCCCTTCCTTTCCTTACCCTCTCCCCCTCACTCTCTTGACACCATATATTGTTTTTGCATTTTGATATTGTATAAATTTAACTAAATGGAATGAACTGTTACATAATTGGCTTATTTCACTTGACATTATGTTGGATGCATCCATATTGTTGCTATAATAGCTCTACAATTATCGAAGAATGGTATCTCTTAGGCTAATGATGCCACAATTTATTTCCCCATGAGTGAGCATGCTTGGACATTTTAGTAGCTTCCCATTTAGACTATTACAGATAGTGCTACTATTAATATTGTCTTAGGTAAACACATGTCTTTCAGCAAATGTATATACAGGGACAGAATTCCTGGATTGCATGATTGTTATGGTTTGTGTCTAGATGTACCCCCAAAGCCTCATGCAATCATGGGGTTTTTTCAGAGGTGGGTGAATTTAGAGTATGTGATGCTGGTATTAAGGGTGTGTGATTATTAAATCACTCCACTGACTGGTTTTGCATAGTACTGGCTAGGATTAAGAATGAGAGTGCTACATTCACCTTAGGGTGGATAGCCTGTGTGCAGTATAAAGGAGAGCACTAGTCTTGTCTCCTTTCCCTTGCTTGTTGCTTTTGCTGTCTTCTGCCACAATGAACTGTTGCTCCCCTGCCACATGCCACTCTGCCCTGGAACCAACAAATTATGAACCAAAACTTTTACATACTGTGAGCTAAATAAATCTTTCCCCTTTTAACTTGGCATATTGAGTATTTTGTCTCAGCAATGAGAGAAAAGTAACTAAGACAATGATGTTCATGGAATCAGATGGTGGTTAGTTTACTAAAGTGTTTGTGCCAGATTTCTCTCTAGCACTTTGTGAGTGTTTTATTTGCTCTCTTTTCTTGTGAATACTAGGCATTTTTTTATTGTTTTCATTTTGACCATTAGGGTGGAAATGTAAGTAGTCTATATAGTTTTAATTTGCATTTCACATGGGAAATTACTGCTAATATTTGATTGTTTTAAATATCTCTTTCCTAGACTTGAATTTATGAGGTCATGATTTTGCAGACCTGGATTAGGTCTTGAAACAACACATTTTAAGCCCTTCTAAAGTGATATTTATGCCCATTTAATCACTTGAATCAGTGGCCTGAGATTTTGGGTTTCAAGATAGGAAAAGGCATATGTTTCTCAATGGATTCATTCAATACAATCCCACTGAGATTGTGTTGAACATAAGCAACTAGCTTAGTAAGTGTTATAATAACTTTCTTATAGCTGGGACATGATACTCAACAACCACAATTTAAAGCAGAATTGGTTGATTTTGTTTTCACAGTTCCAGTCCATGATAGGTCAGCTCCAAGGCAGAAATGGCATGAAGTACTGGGTGAGGAGAGCTTTTTGCTGCATGGTGGCCAGGAAACAGAAAAAGGAGCCAGAAATGGTAGTATGTCCTTCAGTTCAGGCCTCTAGTAACCCACCTCTGTGACAAGGCTCTACCTCCTGGCAGCACACTCAGAGGTAGAACTCAGCAATGGAAGCACCCACGCTGGAATGCAGTGCTCTCAGGGTCCACTCACCCCCAGAAGCCCTGCTTCAGAGTACAAAAGAATCTAGGGGGACAGTCTGGATCCAAACTCTAACAATAAGAGAAGGTTTTTTTTTTTTTTTTTCATTTTCATCTCACTGTAATACACTGAGATTTTTAGAAATTCTGTTGAGATAACCAACTGGAAAGATTTGTGCCCAAAATGTACATGTACATTTCAGTATTTCTCAGGTAATTTAAAATGTCTCCTAGAGCTGTGAGTACAATACCGTGTTTCACAATCTGAAATCTTGTAACACAATTTTGTGAGTTATTACACGTGCCTTACATTTTGGAGATGGTGTCAGGCTTTCTAGTCTCCACCAAGATTTCTAGTCTCCACCAGGATAAAATAGGCAAAGGAAGGTGAATGACCACAAATTCATACTTTGTACATAGTATTTGTATTTAATAACTATGTACGGCGGTTTAGGTGACCACATGCTTTTTGTTTTTTAAATATCTTTAGTGTTTTGAGAGAGGTAGTCCAGGCTGGTCTTGAACTCACTATGTAGTCCAGGCTGGGCTGAAACTCATGGTACTCCTCCCACATCAGCTCTTCAGTGCTAGGATTATAGTTGTGCAGCACCAGGTCCAGCAAGTGATTCCATTCTAAGTTTAGATATCAAAAAATGCTGCTGAAATTCTGAATGAGGATGAGTTATATTCGATTTTGGTTTTACAGCTCAAGGGAACAATGTTAGTGATACCAAATTATCTTTACATATGTTGTTATATAATAGTGCTTTATCTGACAAAAGATTAATGTTAAATCTCCTTTAGAGAAAATAGGAGAGGATAGGAATTACTTTCAGTTCTTCATTTGTGTAGGTCTTTGATGTATGCTGAATAACATCGGTGAACTTTATTGGGCATTTTTACTTCAGCCTAGGTTTAAAGCATTAAATGTGTATATTTTCTCTATTAAGGCCCACCAGGCTTGTAGGACTCTAATAGAACAGTAGAGTCTGGCACCATCCATCTTTCATTATGGATTGCTGAGATAATGCTGGGGAGTATATGTATAAGTAGTGCATACTAGTATTGCCAAATATTGACTTTACTTGCTAACTCCATCCCATAAAACTTCTGATGACTACCTAAGTAAAGTTCAGTTTGAAGATAAAATATTGCAAAATACATGCCAAAAATGGAAACCAGTTTTCAAAACACTAAATTAGGAAGTTAAGGAATCAGGGCAATTAATCAATATTTCAAAATGATGAATACATTTTACAAAACACCAGTTAAAAGGAAAAACTCAAAAGGGAGGTTTTGCTGTATACTTTAGACACAATGATTGTTTTAGGCTTCTGTGGCAGATTTCAGATGAGGCTTTAGCAAAACACTTTACTTGAAATTTCGGCTACAATTACAGCCTTTATCCAAGTGACCTGAAAAAATATAAATCAATTAGTACTTGATGGGAATAATTAAATTTGTCATTTACTGAAAACCTGTGTTCCAGGTGCTTTACTGACATTTATTCAATTCTTTTTCCAAGCCTAAATTACTATTATTATCCTGGTTTCGGAAATAGTTAAATTTTTAAAGTTAGTCATTCCACAACATTTTTTATTCCAATTATTTCCAGAAAAACAGCAGAGTAAAATCTCTTAAGCTTATGAAATTTCTTTGCTGCAGAGTAAATAAAGTAGGGGGAGAAGACTATAAAAAATACAAAAAGAAGAAAGAAAAATGTACCATAGTACAAAAAGGAGGTGGGAGAGGGAATTCATGGTTGTGTGGCAAAAGTCGGGAGGTAAAGAAGAAGGTAAGAAGAGGGAAGTGAAGGGCCCAGGGTTTGAAGGTGAATATCTACGTGCAGGTGAACTTGGCATATCTAAAATGCAGCATGGAAATGTATGGCACACAAGACAGTGTGACAAGAGGTTAATTAAAAATTATATAGACAAATATAAAATATTTAGAGCCCAGAAGTCGATAGTGATGCTAAAGATTACCTATATATTGATAACATCAATATTCTATCTCGAGCCCAGTCTCATCCTTACACTTACACATCCAAGCTCATGCTTAATGGTTTGATTTGGGTGCTTCCTATAATTACAAACCTATAAGATGTTCATTTATCCATAGATAACATAGTATTTTAACTAACATGAATAATTTGTTTTTGATTCCAATCATGTCCCAATACAGAAGACTGAATTTCTGGACTTGCCAAAGGATAAGGACTTAACCTATAATTTAGTAACTCTAAAAATTGCTATGAGTAACAGCTTGGGAAAATTTTAGGGAATATCATGGCTTCCTCATGGAAACAGCAAAACATTCAGTGCCTTGCAGAGCCACAGCTGAGGATATAGGGAGAAAATATTCCAATTTCCAGGCTTTTAGGAGTTTATTTTTTTTAGTGCAAAGAACAGAGGAACAAATGCAATGAACAAAAAATGCATGTATAAAATCAAACATAATACCAGGCATTGATAAATGCTATAAAGGAAGAGAAGCAAGAAATATCAAGCATATAATTATCCCAGTACTGAGAAATCACTGGAAGTTAACTCATCAGAGAAGACTTCATAAAGATGGATGATTGAATCAAAGAACAAAATAAAAAAATATCGACTATTGATATGATAACTTTTGACCAGATTACATTTTTAGATGACAAAGACAAAACAAACTGAGTGTATCATGATTCACTACACTTTGCTTACTTTCAAGACAGGCTTTAACAAGCTGCTTTTGGCCATCTCCACAATCTAGACTTTCATGCTGCAGACAAAGGTCTGCCAAGTGCCAATATATTAGCTTTAAAATTGTATTTATTTCCTTAATTGTCAGAAGTAGGTAAGATTATCACTGATTTATGTATTAAGGCAATTGGTATTATATCATTCTTCCTTTTCCAACAATCATCCATATATTTTTATTGATAGTCAATTTGTATTGTTTAGCAGTTTATAATTATCAAATAGCTTATAGTTATCATTTATTTATTTATTCCTAACAGCATTCCATGAAGTTTTGGGGAGCCCTTGTCTTGCGTGCTATCTAGAAAATACTAAATTCTCCCATATTCTTACTCATTTTCAAAAAACTGTATAACTTCCTTTTCATTTTATACTAAACAGTTCAATATTTGAATGTACAAATCTTATTACTACATAAATATTGGGTTTTATCTTGATTTCTACTTGGAGAATTTTTTAAATATTGAAAATACAGGGTTTTTTTCATGAAATTCAAAATTTAAATACCATAATTATACATGCTTATTTTATGAGACAAGACTTTAGAAAAATACAAATCATCATATTGTTTAATTTTTGTTTTCACTCTTATAGCATTTCATAATATATTATTATTAAACTACAATGAAAAAAAACTAAGCCATAAAGTGAAATCAGCTGACATACTTCAAGTTCGGTAACTTTGAGATTAAGGTTATTGGAAACTTACTTTGCATTACCCTGGAATCATGTTTGAGTTAGTCCTTATGATTTAGAATCAGCTCACGTGCATCACTGTCACTAGGTCTGCCTGATCTATTGTCTGTGTGACTTCTAGGCTTCAGTGATGCCTGGCCACAGAGGGGTGGAATAGATTAGCTAATGCGAAGGATCGCCATAACAGTTTGCACATTCCTCTTCAATTAGAGTTCTTTATATGCTTTCAACAGCAAAGCTTTCCAGGAATACAGGAAGACCTTTTCCTTAATAGTATGTTACATATGCAGAATACATCTGAGTAGTACAAGCTCATGATAAGCTTGTGGCTTGGAGATATAAACAGATACTAAGTGACAGTGACATTATGAGGTGATCAGTGTGCGGAAGCCAGTGCCCTGCCCTTAAAAGCCAGTGCACTTCACATACAGTTCTAGGTGGTCCTTGCTGTCAAAGAAAAGGTTTCACAGCAGAACCTACCAATTCATTGGATGATTAAGTCTTCATTGTTTCCCCAGACCCTTAAAGCTCTCTTCGTAATCAGCCACTTCTGTCATTTAGCGGCCTTGTTTGATGTGCTGGCAGCAGACCCCAAGGGAATCAGCCTATGTGGGGAAGGGACGAAAGGAAGCCACCCAAAGGCCCTTTTTTGCCTTTGCAAACTGATGGCTTCCAAGCAGTTTTCTGGTGTTTGGAAACACTGTGTAGGAACTGGGGGAAGAGGCAGCTGTGCTTTGGCCCACATGAGGTAATTTGCAGACACATTTTAATTGCCTTTTAGGGAGCATGAAGGAGTTCCAAATAGTCTAATGAGTTCCAGCAAACACCTGTGAAATGCTTTTAGACGGCCATGTAATACTGAAATTAAGAATGTAATGCAGCAATTGGAAGCATGTTTTTTTTTTTCTCCACTGAAAAGGATAGAGAGAGAGAGAGATGTTTAAAGACCCCTTATCTGTAGTAGGTTTTCCACTCACCAAATGAGACTTTGTCGTTTACCTCTTGGGCTCATAAATGCACTCAGTAATAGTTGATAGAGACTTCATGTCAAACTTTATGTGAAAAAATGGAGATTTTTGCTCAGATGGTAAATTAAAATGAGAAAGAGATCAGATATTTATAAGCCTAAAGCTATAACCATGTAAGTTAATAAGCAGTATTAAAAAGGCAGATCTGAAACTGAAAAAGAAAATCCCAATAACAGGATGAAAAGCAGAGCTTGTGAAAGACGAATTTTCTCCTCTTGCTTCTGTCTCGGATTCTTTCTTCCCTTGCTGCTCTTCTGACTGCTTACCTGCCTTCTCCCTCCTTCCTTTCTTCTACTTCCCTGTCCATCCTCCCTAGCTTCCTTCCCTTCCCTCCCTCTTTCCTTTTTGCCCTCCTCTCTTCTTTCTTTCTTTCTACCTTCCAGGGGACCCTTGTCAATTCAGATAAAAATACCGTAAAGGTGAATGGCGTCCTATTTTTCCTATTATGCACTTGAGAATAACTGATCTGCAACGGAAGGATGATTAGTACAATAGACTCAAAGAAAAGATAAAATTTCAGATATTATGTCCATAGTGCACCTTCAGAATTCCATTGTTCCTTTGTAGGTGTGTTTGTGGGTTTACCTGACTGCATTATTCTGTCTTCTGGGAAATCACTTCCATCTTTGAAATCTGTGTGCATTTTTCCAAAACACATTATACTTTCGATGTATTTGCTAGATAATATTACACATATACAGTAACCAAAAAAATTAAATGCCTAAAATGAAATCATACAGCAATTCTTCTTCTTTGGGTCTCTTTTATTATTATAATTGTAGGGTATATCAATAATAATGCAGGAAGCAATAGTTCTTTTGTTGGATATATCCATGATAATATATGACATTCTAGTTCATTGCAACTGAATAATGTACTTCTTTCTGCAAGGCTAGTTTTAAGTTTTTCTGTGGCAGACATTTTTCCTTTTCCCTATCATAGGTAATGCTTGCATCATCCATACCTATAAAAAAGTTTCTTTAGCTTATTTGAGGTGGAATTTCTAAGCAGCAAATTATATGCATCTTCAACTTCTGTAGATTTTGCTATGTTTCTTTCCAAAGTGGTTCTATAACAATTTAGTTTACTACAAATAGTAAAGCTTCCTATTAATCTTAATCCTATTGTGATAGATATTGCCAATTCTTGAGATAATTATTCTAATATTGTCTTTATAAGAATAGGAAATCCTAATTTGATTTATTTTGTATGTCTGAGAAGTAGTAAGTTTCTGAGTTTTTACATCTTTTCATATATGTGTTTATACATTATGTACACATCTGTAAATTGTCTTTGTTAATATTCTTTTAAAATTTTGTAGTTTCTTTGCATTTTCAATGAATTTTTAGGAGTCTATTTGAGACACACAAAAAAACTTAGTTATAGACCTTACAAATACAATCTGTATAGTACATTTTTTTGCTATGGTTACTGTTGATACACATAGGACTTAAGATTTATTTATGATTGGTCTTTTAATGTCTCATTTTACAAAGCATTTTAGGCTCTGAAAAGTAATGGTGAACTTTCACCTTTTCTTATAAAAAAATCAAGTTTTTTTTATATTTAAAAATTTAATCTATCTGGAGGTTTGCAGTATGCTTGCACTGACATAAGTGTCTATGTCTTTCCTACAGTGTTATTCTATCCTATTTATCTGGGGCACCTCTGCTGTGTACTAATTTTCCTTCTAGAGAAGAACTTTCTAAAGCAGGATACCAGTGGTCACAGTAGCTTTTTGCACTTCAATTTAATTAGGATTAAGTCAAATAAAACATTCAGTATCTTAGTCACACTAGCAACAGCACAGGTGCTCGATAGCCATGTCCCTAAGTCACTATTTTATTGAGTAGCACAGACCTGCCGAAAGACCCCGGGTGCTCAGTCTTACTAGAGAAGTAGGCAGCCACCATTAATTCAACTGTCTCTACTCCCGTTTCTGTTGCTGTTCTCATTCCTCAGTATTTTAATTATTTTGGCATTTCAATTACTTTAATATCCATAGGGCAAATCCTTTTTCCTTAATTTTCTGAGGTGTCTTCTTCATTATTGGCTTTTTGCTCCTCTAAATAATAATGTGTTGCATTTAACGAATTCAGTTGGAATTTCAATGAGCTTATACAAAAATTTAGGAATAATTTATGTATTTCACTGGATTCCCAATCTATGGACTGTGTGTTCCTTTTCTTTAATTTAAGATTTCTTTTTCAAACATCTTATTATTTTCTCCATAAATGGGTGGAATTTGGTAGCTTTAATCACAAGTGCCTTAACGTGTTTGTTACCATTGCAATTCATTTTTCTTATATTTTAACTATTTATGGCTAGTGTATAATAAAGTATTTGATTTTTACATATCAATGTGATTCAACAACCTCATTGAACTCTTATTAAATCCTTCTCTTTTATCTGCTAATTCTTTTAAGTTTTCAGTTTGGGCAATCTGAGTATTTGTGAAGATCAATTTTACATCTTCCATTGTAAATTTTATAATAATCCTTTTTTATTTACTTATTTTTACCTTAGTAAGATTTCTAGTACCATTGGTAGCAGATTATACTGGAAATTATATTTGAAGTTGTGATGTAGATTTTTTAGTAAATAAATTTTTATGAGATTTAGAATTTTTCCTTGTCACAATGTTTCTCAGTTCTTAAATTATGTATTGCTATTAAATGCTTCCAAAATAATTTTAATATTTATGTTTTTAGTAGGTCACTTAATATACTAATCTAAATAATACATGCTTGGATGCTATATTATTTCAAGCATATCTGAAAAATATAAAATTTGGTCATAAGTAATGCTATTCTGATGGATTGGTTTTTCTAACTGTTTGAGGGTCTATTCTATACTTAAAAAGTATACTTGGTCTATATTTATCCTTTATCAAACCACTCTTCCGTATGCTGTTTTAAGTCATTTACTTGATATGTGACAGCCCTTGAGCACACTGTGTTTATCATTTCCTAGAAAGACTGCTGTTCCAATTGCTAACTGGCCCTCAGTGTTGTTAGAAATAGTTACCTGGGCAATGAAGGATTTTTCTGAGTGTGTTTGTAAATTCCTAGTGAAATGTCTTTAAAAGTTAAAAGCCTTATGATGCATTCTGTTTCTTTATCTATTTTTTGTAAGCTAAATTATTATAGAAAACTTTTTACTATTTTTTGTTTTCTAAAATACTCTGCTTTTCTTTTACGCTATATTATTTATTTTCCCTAAAATAAATAAAGGGTAATTTATTTTACCCTTTGCTTATTTGTTTTACTAGCTTTGTCAGAAATGTGTTTATTTTATTAGTCTTTATAAAGTGTCAGCTTTTACTTTAGTTGATCATGTATTCTATCTTTTCTTAATTTCTTTATAATTGTTTTATTTAGTTTTGAATGTATTCTTTTGCTTGTTTTCTAATTTCTCCTTTTAGGAATATGCTTATTGTTTTATAGCCTTCTTTTTAATGAAAACATTAAGCTTTTGGGTTTTTAATGATTTCTATTTGACTTCATTCTATAATCCTTACACTGTTGTTCACTTTTAAGTGAACAACAATATTCTGAGTATTTTATAATTGTTTTGATTACTCACATCACCCATGATACATTTAGTCTTAAACACTGAATTTTCCAAATGTGTTTGAAGAATTATTTCCTCCAACTTTGATTTTATCTCCTATAATGTGATAGCTGTTAATGTATTATTATTAGTTATAAGTATTAAGTGATTATAAGGGAACTGAAATGTATTCCATGGCTTAGAATGTATATATATATTATATATATATATATATATATATATATATATTATATATATATTAAACTATAGATTCCAGGTGTGTTTGAGTTGATTATCTATTGTATAACTTTTGATGATCATATAATTATATGCCCATCAGATTTAGCACGATTAAACAGGTTGCTGAAATCTTACTTGTCCTTAGTAGATATTTTGTTTTTTACTTTTGTTCTGTTTGATAAGTGAATTAAAACTAGAAGTGTGTTAAAATCTCTTAGTTTGATTGTAAATTGGCTAACTTTTATATACTTTATCTTTTAAGGCTATATTATCAGATTTATTCAATTTAAAATTATTTTACCATCTAGTAAATTGACTCTTTGATCATTAGGCAGTAACAGCTTTTATTTCTAATAGTGTTTTTAGCCTTTTAATTTACTGATTTGTGGCAGAGAATGTAGCAAAGTGGTATAATGCCTGAGTTTGATTCCTGGTATTAAAAAATAATAATAATGATAATAATTTACTGGCTTGGTGTTAAAATAGCTATAGTATTCCATTTCCCTAATGTTTATATATTACATAATTACTTATTGGTCCACAACAATCTTTTCATACCCATATTTAGCTCATATACATTGCATATTATACATTGTTCATTTGTGTGTAGTTGTTTTAGTTCATCTTGATGATCTCTACACTTAAGCTGTTGATTTAATTTCTATTTATAGTTAGTGTGATTTCTTATGGTTATGTGATTTATTTTTGCCATCACATTTTATGTTATTCTCCCCCATTAATGTTCTTTTCTTACTCATTGAGTGAATCAGTTCACTCATTTGTCCATTCCAAATGACTTCAGGGCTAAATACATCCCAAATATACTACTTGATGGGAAAATAATAGTGAACAAAGCACAATTTCTGTCTTTATTGTGCTTACTATGTAGACATAATAATAGACATTAAATATGCAAAGAACAATAAGCTATTGTTTTCAAAGGTGACAGGAGCTTAGGAAAAAATTACACAGGAAATTTTCTGTAAATAAAACAGTGCATTGCCACCAAATTCAAAGACCTTAAAAGTAAAGAGGCTCTGATTGTTTTCGGTGAAAATTACAGAATTGAGGCTAGAGCTTAGACATGAACTTGACAATTTGTATAGTTCTAAAATGAGTCAGAAAACCTGTATTTTCATTACATTTCCTTAATTCCCTTATATTAGTAACTGAAACTCATTCATTCAGTTTTCTGTTTTCTTCAGCATTTCGTCTGGAGTGTGAACAACTTCTCTCTGTCAGAATTCTTTAAGAAATATTATTAATCACTATCTCTCCTTTATTCAACTTCTGTGATTTCAAAAACTATATTAGATTTCATGAAATATGCCTCCAATATATAACACAGGAAAACCCTGTGTACTAATGAAATTACCCTGATAATTATGATAAATCATTTGAAATGTTTACATATATTTTAATTTGGAACATGGAAATTTCACATAGGTTATCCTTATTCAAGATCTAAATACATTTGTAGTATTTAGGTTATTACTTAGTATGATTCTTTACATATTGGTATTGTTTTAATAATGCTCAGTTTTTAAAAAATGTATATTTTAATTTGTATTTCCTTGCCTTATCTGCACAATATAAGCTTTTCCCCATTAAACATCTTGCTTGTTGATAGTTAGGAAAAGTAAATATGAGCATAAAATGTACAGCAAATACTATCATTTTAACAGACAGAAGTATAGGTTTGACATTTCATATTTTGTCATTTGATCTTGCCAGATTGATTTATGACAGACAATAAAGTTGTCAAAGGTCTTTTGTTGTCGGCAGTGTTTTAGTTTTCAAATTATGAAAAAGCAGAGTTTTGCTGTAGAGAGAAACTAAAGTAGTTCTTTGACTGATATAAATGGAATGACAGTTTATTCTGTGTATAAAGCCTGGTCTTGTGAAACTAGGATGTCACTCTTTCCTTAGCATTGAAAATCCCATTAGAATCCTACACTTCTGTATAATGTAGTCACTTTTACTACCAGGGGCATGTCTCTTTAGTAAATGGGAAAACATGGAAAAGATTAGTTCATTATAGTTTCTGTAAAGGCTATTTGCCTTTCAAAGGGAAAATTTGAAACTTTCAGGTTCTCTGATCTTTTTAAATCTAGTAATATTGTTAACTCTATTTTAGGTGCTCTAAGCACAAAATTAGTTATTTCATCTATTGAAATTAATTTAATTTTTAGAAAGGTAGACATTTTATCTTTGGGACATTTACAATGAATGAATGAATGAATCAGCAAGCTTCTGTGAATCATTTTTGTTCATCATCATGTACCAGAAACAGAATATATTCATGTAAGAGATGAAGATCCCACTGTAGGTATCTATCAAGGCAATCAGGACATGTTTACCATCCACATGACTGGATTGTTACTGATTTATTTGAAGAAACCCCATTGTATAAACACAGGTAATATAGATACTGAGACATGAGTATAATAATTTGAATACAATGAACAAGATCCTTTGATTCTTATGAATCAGGAAGGAGACAATCAGAAAACACTGTGGCAGGAAATCTGGAACAAATTAGATTTTTTTTTTTTTTTGCTATGAAGGTTAACACTAGGCTAAAACTCCTCCTGTCATTTATTGTGATGAAATTTCTTGCCTTTACAACTGAAAATGCATTAGAAAATTCTTCCAAAGCTACCCTCAAAAATAGAAGTGAGGATTAGATACACAGAACTAAAAGGCTATTTTGTATTGTATGTAAGTACTAAAGAATCATAATTGGTAAGGAAGAACAGGAATCTACGCGAGAGTAAATAGAATGTTGACAGCCTTAAAAATTTCCCTGAAATTAACCAGTATTAAGAATTCTAGTACTTATATCCTGGCCAATTCCTTCTCAATTATTACATTGTGCCCTTGTACATTTCTCTTTAGAATTTTCAGGAAACATGGTGTTTTTCTTCTTGTCTCATTTAAACAATTTCTTCTGTATTTTTTTATTCATAATAGGTAGTATTTTAATAAAGTTTCAGATACCATGTTATTTTTTATCATAATAACTTTGCAAACAACATGAGACAAGAGATGCATTATAACAGTTGTTATATATTATCATGATTAGAATATTAAAATTCCTACTGTCCTCTAATGGCAGATAAAATGTACTACTTCCATCAGTTTTGAATTATTAGCATCAACCTGTAAGTAGTATCTTTATAACTTCCTTTAATTTTACAGTATTATACTTTTCTACCATTTACTATCCTTTTCTGTTTTGTTCATATATTTTAAATACACAAGATCGTACTATATTAAGAAGTTAATATTAACTTAAGCACATACATGTCTTTTTAAAGTGTTTATTTCTCCAGGGATTCCTATGTTTCCACTTTGGATCATATTTGTTCTGCCAGTACAAATGATTTTTTCTTTGCTTATTTGTTAATAATATCGTTTATGACAGAGGATCACTTTTATTTATGTGAAAATGGTTGTATCTTACTGTAGTTATTGAAAAACACTTTTTGTTTGTTATGAAGAAGTAACTTGCCATTTTCCTTTTGCACTTAGCATTAGTCATTCCATTGCCAGCTAGCTTACATAGTTTCTCCTGAAAAGTCACCACTGCTTTTTATTTCTTATTGTAAAGCAGGTAAAACCTGGTTAGTTTAAGTGTGTGTATGTGCACATGTGTGTGTGTGTGTTAATTTTCAGAACTTTTCTTTATTAAATATTTTTTGATTATGACTTTATGTATTTCTTCACTTTTAGCAAAAACATTGTTAGTGCCTATGTGAGTAGATAGAATTAGGTGTAAAAATTTTTTAGAGGAAATATCTGTCAGAGAAAATTGTAACGCTCCAAAAGTGGGAGTTAAATGCCTGCACGTACTTCAGGTCTGACACTGAGTGAAGAAGAAAAAGGAAGTAAGTTTGAGTAGAAGCATCTTCATCTGGGCAGGGAAGCAGTAAGGAGTGTACAGCAAGGTTTTTTGGCCCTCTATGAATCATGATTACCCGGATATAACTTTTGTTCTCTAGAAATAACTAGTTTAGTATTCACCCTGGACACTGTCATCTGGAGCAGCCTACAGGAACTGTAGCTTTGGCACCAACAAGGTGATTTATTTCATAGGAACTGTAAACCAGTTACACTTCCTGATTTTTCAGATCTGTGAATCATGTTCTTACATCCACAGCGATGTCTCTTCAAATACTAATGTTTTATTCTCTGTTGGGCATGCTCAAAGAGGCCTCTCAATAATGCCTTTTTCTTGGTAAAGAGTTGTCTCATTTTGGGGACTTTTGACTTTTTCTAATGACTAGAGTACAGAAATGAAAATGACAAGTAATTTTACAGATTAGACTGGAAATACACAACAGCTTTGGTACTGGGCACTCACACATTTATTCTCTCTTTTGCATATGCATGCTTGTAAAATCTCTTCCATTACCTCTCCCTCTACCTCTTTCTTCTCAGGTGTTCTTTAAAGAAGTCACATGTTATGGTGTGAGTACTTTTATGGAGGGACCTTAGTAATAAGAGATTGAACAATTGCTCTAGCTAATATCTAGAAAAACAGTCTTTTAGTTCAAAAAGCTGTGAGGAGTGAAATCTTGCCAATAATTATGCAAATGAATGTGGAAATAAATCCCTCTCCAGTTAAGTTTTCAGCTATGACTCTAAGTGTAGCTGTTAGTATGACTGACAATAAATTAGAGACCTTAAAATAAAAACAGTCATTTAATGTCTGCTCAGATTTCAGACCCAGAGAAACTGTTAGATAATACATAATTATATTATTAAGCTATAAACATTTTTTATAGTTTGTTACAGAGTGATACTAGCTAATAACCTCTTTTCTCTTTTGTGGTTCCATTTATACATAGAGTGTGCTTTTCAAATGGGTCTTACTTTTTTATACCTACAAACTTTCTCCCTTGTTTCAATATAAATATATTCTGCAGATATTTCACTTTCCTCTCCTTCTGCTATCTGTAACTCAATGGTGGATATTTCATGTGTGAGTTTGTAATTTCCAACTGAAACTTTTATGTTGATTTTATTTGCCATGTAAAAATCTCTCATTTTATCTAACTTTTAGACATTTGACTCTTAGTAATTTTGAATTGCATGTCTAATAACTCCAACTTCAGAATCACTTGTTGCGTTTCTTTTATCTCCATTTAATTTACTTTTCTCAATGCTGAGACAAAATACCTGACCCCCATAGTCAAAGTAGGAAAGATTTGTCATAGCTTATAGTTTGTAGAGGTTTCAGTCCATAATCAGGTGGCTCATAGACAGGGTGGCATGGAGGAGGGAAATGGCAGAGGAGAAACTGCTCAGAGCAAAGCAGGGCAGGCAGAAAGCACCAAATGAAGCAAAGCAACAGTCGCAGCTGTCTCTCCCTTTTATCCCTCCAAGCTGCAGCACTGTGGATGATGTCACCAACACCTGGATGGACCCTCCAGCTATTCACACCTGTAACTGTGCCAAACCAATCAGTGGACTAATTAAGCAATTACACACCCTTATTCCCAGCATCATCCACTAATTCAACCACCTTCAAAACTCCCCACCTGTGACTGCATGAGGCTTTGGAGGGCATCTAGATACAAGCCATAACACTCACCCTGATCACTTGTTTCTATGGTATCCTTATTAAGATTTCCATACTGACATTATATATATATATATATATATATATATATATATGTTTAAATATAGCATAAAATTGAACCTTGTACTGTGAACAATATTCAGTGTTTGTCAAATGTTTATCTTTTGTTTGGTATGACAGAATCATAGTATGTCTTGATTGGCTTAAATGTAGTAATCACTGCCTAGCTAAATTGAATCAAATGTCATATCCTAATGAACAGGTGGAATGTAGTGGATGTTTCTATAAAATAGTAATATTTAATGATTATTTATAGTGCAATAATAAAATATATGACATATCAAAGTTTATACTTTTTAATACATTGCCAGTGTCGTAAAAAGAATGAAAGTTACCAAAATACCTGCATTTTTGTCATATCTGTATCACTATTTGGTTTGTGTCCTTAAATATAATATATAGTTTGCTATTTATTTCTTTTCATCTATAATATTACATGAACTTTTGCATATCTTTCATAAATATCAGTGAAAGAAACTAACTTTATAAGAGAAAACAAGATAAAAATAATACATTAATATTCAAGTCAAGAAGATAATGAAGGAGCATCTCTGTAAGCAGGGCATTGAGTAATTATGTGGTAATTTTTTACTGTGACTTATTTTTATACTACATTATGTTCTTGGAAAATTATCAGATTAATGAATGCTTTAGTTTTCAAATCTGTATAATGAAAACACTAATATATCTGTACTAATTTTTTTTCAAATAAATGAGATGATTCACGTAAATTATACAGAAAAATGGCTTAAAATTTTTAAAAAACTTAGTAATTTTAATTATTTCCATTATTTTTGTTGTCATCGTTTTATGCTAAAATGTTTCTTAGGACTGAGAAACTTTTGAGTGGAGTCATTTTTTTTTTCCTAAATTTTCTACATGAACCATTGTGAAGAGTGACTATCTACATACTTCTGCATTGATTTTAATATTCCAAGATAGAAAAATAAATGTCTTGACAAGAATAGGAGGAAAAGGTATTATGACTGCTACTGCATGCTCTGATTTTAACATAACCAAGCTCATGTCTACAGATTAATTATTCTGCCTTAAGACACGTCCCCTATAATGTTTAGCAGAAGCCAGACGCTTACTCCAAGAAAGGCTCGTCTTTCTAAACTGTTAGAAGTAAATGCTGAGTTGTCCATCATATAGTCTTTCAATTTTCAGAGTGAGATGTCCATGAAAGTAAAGTACCCACCATTGATTACCTAATTACAAAATCATTCCATCAGTGAATCAGTGCAACATCTGTGACCCTACATGTCACCACCATAGCCTCCACCATCTATTTCCCTAGAGCTTCACTGAGACGGTTCCACTGACATAATATATTCATTATCCATTAGGTCTGGCACACGCTCTGTGGTGCTCAATTACGATACAATCGAGCGAAGGGTCTGGTGTCGGCCAATGTAATGACTTTCTGATTATCTGTCTTTAAATGATGAATGAAATGAAAATGTACTGCTCAAACCAAATATAAGATTGTTAGGATGCCAAATGAAAATTGTACATAGCCTCTTTATGGCAGGCTTCAGCTCTTATTCAGTAAAACTCTCTTAAGATAGGTTTTTAATCATTTCTACCTTTCACTTACAAGATTACTATGAATCCACTGAATCTAAATTTTAAATTGATATTGTGGGATCACTGACATATCACTTAAATGAAACTTTAATTCACAGAAACTTTCAAATACTTTTAAGTAATCTTTTCACTCTACTTGCAAAAGCTGACCTCTCAGTAATAGATTTATTGCTTCTAGTTTGTCACCTGGATCAGATTATTTTTGAGCTGTTTTTGTCTCATGGAGAGCTGTAAAATAATTAAGCAGATTGATACATAGACAGGAATTTTTAAAAACATGCCAGGATTATAAATAAGTGGGAGACTCAAAAACATTTTGTTGTTCAAATAATTATGAAGCAGGTGTTTGATAGTACAGTCATTTCTGTTTCTGTTTACATCTTTAGTTATTATTCTGTTAATTATAATTGAAAATCCAATAAAGCATCATATTGGAGCACTCACCAATCTGACTTAAATTACAGCTTCTCAGTTTATTCCCTTAAATAGAACACATTGGACTTTTGATTATAAAATAATTTTAAAAATCCAATCCCCTTACCCACTCTTTAAACCATGTATAATAATTGAGCCTTTTGAAAGACACAGTCAAGAAAAAATATAGAGCTATTAATTTTTCACATCCCAATCAGGCTTACACATGCCGTTTGTGTATTTGGGACAATCCCATGGTGACCCCATCCTCACATAGCTGTATAAGCTACAGGCAAATCCCCGCCACATTCTGTTTCATTTATATGAGAAGGTAGGGTGAATATGAGTTCTTTTGAATTAACATTTCTATAATGATTTTCTAGTTTATTTTCTTGCTTAAATTTCCAAATTTGAGGTGCTGATATGATATCAGACCTTGAGGTCAAATATGTAGTTTATTTGGATCTTATTTATCTGAAGCAAAGAAGTTTTGATAACTCTAGGTGTAAAGGGCTGGTAGCCCAATAACCACTGAGAGTAATTTGTGAATTGATGTCCTCCATATTTCTTTTTATTCACAACAGATTTGAATCTACTTCTGAGTGAAAAAATGTACGTGGATTTATGACAAGTTGACATTCATAGGTTTGTAAGTGTCTTCTTATTTTTACTATAAAGAAAGACTGCCCTAAATATTGGCTGGATGTAAGGAGACCTTTTAGGTAAACAAACAAAAAAAAATAAGGAAAACTTCTCTCCAAGGGCACCATTTCAATAAGCCCACTTGCGTTCTTGATTTGTGAACTCTAATCAGAATCCGATGATCTTCTAGTTAATACAAGAAGGAAAGGTAGATAGGTATTGTTTTTCATTGTGTTTCCCACAGATTGGAAAATATTTAAGTGGAGATATGTTAAAATTTCTAGATGAATGTCAGTGAATTTGAAAGTCATTGGTTTTCATTTTATTTCATATTTTATTTATCTACACAATAATTCAAAGGATATATTGGGTTTTGTTTATGTAAGTTCCATAGTAACAACAGTGCAAACTTTTTTATTTTATAAAGCCAGATTTTGGCTGTGTATTTTTTTAAAATGTACAGGCTTAAATATAGCATTCCTTCTACCACCTATCTCTCAGTGTATTGCCAGCTAGGAAATAAGTACAAAGCATACTGACATCGAAACATTGAATATTTATTTCTTTTGAACAAAAATCTCTAATACATCAGTAAGTTAACAACATAAATACAATATCCATGGTTATATCAATATTAGCTGTCCTAGAATAGAATAAATCCAAATTATTCCAGATAACTATGCCACTATCAAACAATTTCAGTTTAGCCCTCATGCATCACAGTAGAAAATATGAGCTCTTGATCATAGAAAAAAAGTATTTTTCATAGCAATATCCTCAGTCAGAATATTTGCACTTAGGACAATTATTAGATCTGCCCAACTCATTGAGGTATGCCCCCGAAGAGTTCTGTTAGAGAACCTAAGCGTTTCATAGTAGAAAGAGAGTGTATGCAATTTTTGCTCCAAAGGAGAGCACTCTCTCTCCCAAATCTCAAAGGAATCCTCCTTGTTGCTCCAGCAGAAAATATTTGTTCTATATATCAAGCAAGCAATGTGTGTGTGTATATGTGTGCATATGTGTACATATGCATATATGTACATATCTATATCTGTATCTATATAGATATATATGTCTTGCATAACAAGGATATGTAGATAGTCCAAAACAAAAGTATGCCCCCAAAATTGCTGAAATATGAGAAATCAATTAAAAATGACTTCCCCACTTCTATATTTTATTTAACCATAAAATAATATTATTGTCTTACATTGTTTTAGAACCATTTTATGTTTTTATTTTACTTTTTATTGCTATATAATAATTGTACTTATAGGTTACAATATGACTTTTCAACACATTTACATCGTGTAGTGATCTAATAAGCATAATTAGCATTTCAATTTCTTTATGTGTGACCCCTCATCCTCTCTTCTCTCATTCTTTGTGAAATATAAAGACCACACAAGCTTACTGCTTGCCCGTTGTGCTCTGATGCCCATAAGCCCAGCTCATTCTCGGCTGTCTTCCTCTCCTTGATATCAACTATCATTTGCCATTATACTCTCTTCTAAATTTAGATCAATGTTTTAGCTTCCATATTTCATATTTTCATATGAAATAAAATATGCATTTGCAATAAAATATGTATTTGTACTTATGTGTCCATCTTATTTTTCTGGTTCTATTTAATTTTCTTTAAAAGATCTGATTTCTTTCTTTTTGTAGCTTAATAATATTCGGTTGTATATACCTACATACTCTTCACTCATCCAGCCATCATTGAGGACTTAGGTTGATTCTGTATCTTGGTTATTGTGAATAGTGCTATAAAAAACCATGCAGAGTAGCTATATATTTGACAAACTGGTTTTGCTGATTTCATTCCTTTGGGATGTATATTCAGAAGTGGAATAGTTGGATCCAATGGTAAATGAGTTTTTAGTTTGCTTTTGAGGAGCCTTCACGTTGTATTCCATACTGGTTGTGCTAAATGATACTCCCAGCAGCACTAATGTTAGATTGTTTTTTCTGTGCCCTTGCCTGAATTTTTCCTTGTAAAAAAAGAAGAACATGAAAAACTCCTCAAATCTGATAATATAATAATCCAAGATGCCAGAAGCTAATAAATTCCAAACAGAATAAGTGGAAAGGAAACTCACTGCATAAACCATAGGCAAATTAATGAAAATCAATGATAAAGAAAGAAAATATTAAAAGTTATCCAGATTGGGGAAAACTACAATATACACAAGCAATAGTATACAATGAGTAACATTTTGAAAGTAAGATCAACCATCAGTTCTATGTTTCATAAAAATATCACTGAAAAGTGAAGACAAAATAAAGACATTTTTAAATAAATAAAACTCAGAATTTTAATCACCACTACACAATTCTATTTAAACAGTTGAAGTCATTAGGGCAGAAAGAAAAGGACTTAATGTTAACAATATATGTGAAATAGTATATATGTAGGTTAATAAATGATTTGTGTTCCTCATTTTAAAAGGTACTTAAAGGGTAATTGGTTATTTTAAGCAAATGTACAAATGTATTTTGTGGCTTATAATGTATACATATATAAAATACAATGCCATAATAGTAAAAGGGTGAGGTATAAGTGGAATTACACAACTGTAGGATCTCTTATTATCCATTAGTGTTATAACAGTAATAGATAGTAAACTGTGGTAAGTTAAAGATGCGTCCTACAATCCCAAGAGTAACTGCTAAAAAGCAACACACAGGATTATAACTAAACATCCAACAAAGGACATAAAAATGGGTTGCTAAACTTCTTTTATGAAGCTTCCTGTCTCGTCTCTGGGGGAATAACTGTAGCAAACAAGAATAAGAGTATAGATATTTTAAAGTGTTTGCTCTGGATTATATATAAATTTGAAATTTTCTCTTTTATTTCAGGGGCAGGGCATGGTTTGAATTTATGGGCATTTTATTTGTTGATAATCTAATATTTTATTTTGGCTTTCTGTGAGATTCATTTTATAGAACCAATATTGCCACAGTCTTGGAATCTGCCCTTGTTAATGAATCAATCAGGCAGGTTGGGTATAAAGAAAATGTTTAAAGATAAATGGACAGAATTTACAGCATGGTGCATGCCCTCAAATCTTGAGCACATATTTCAATTTCCAGTCACCCATGGAGATAAATACAACTTAAATTTTATTTTTTTAATTTAGTTAAAACAAACAGCAGTGCCATATTTTCTTTCTTTGGATGACTAATTTGATCAGGTGCCTCATATATTTGCATGTTCACTGGAAGCCCTTGATACTGAACCCTACAAAACAATCATATGAATCATCTATATGGAGGAATCACTTAGCTATAGTTCTTCAGACGTGGAAATTGGTGATCATTACAATTGTGTTCAATGGATTACATTTTCGTTTTACATGCTTTCTTTTTCATTATATATATATATATATATATATATATATATATATTTTTTTTTTCTTTTAACTAGAGTTCACTTACTTTATTTGAGCAATATATATGGTCAGAGAATAGTCTGGAAATAATAAAAGCAAGAACAATGTAAATATCTTTTTTAAAAGACAGTAGTGGCCCAGAAGCTTAACTCTAGGGAAAATCTCAGTTGGCATACATCTTACTCTAGTCATGGTTTTTCATGTTCCAAATCCCAAGGAAAAGAGTATAGAGATGATTTTTCTTTCCGAAAGCAATAGACATGAGAAAAGAATGGCCCTGATAGGATTTCTGCTTTTGGAAAAAGAGCGTTGCAGAGTGATGTGGCCACAAGCATCAGTGAAAGGCTAACAAACAGTGAAAACCTAATAGAGCTTTTCTAGTTAGACAACTACCTGATACATGCAGAGGTGGAGTTATGTAATGGGCAGGTGAATCTCAGTATTTCAAGACAAAACTTGCGATTCACAAGAGGAAAGAGAGGACAGAGATGGAATCCACAGGTCGTTCCAGTCCAGTCAATGGTGCCTACCACAAACAAGTCGATTAAACTTTTGCTTACAAGTACTAGCAGAGGGTTGATTTATTTTGTTTTGGTTTACTGTTTATTTTTGTGGTGCTGGGTATTGAACCCTAATAATGCTAAGCAACAACCCCAGTTTTTATTTTTTATTTTTTTAAATTTTTTGAGATAGTGTCTCTGTAAGTTGCCCAACCCAGCCCTGAACTTGGATTCTCCAACTCATGATAAGAGTTTTGATTGAGGCCCTTGATTTTCTTTTTTGCCAAGTAAACAGATAATCCCACCTGGATGTTGCCCTATTTAACAAACTTAAGAAAATTTAACTTGGCCTTCTGGGGAGATCTCCCAGTTATAAAGAAGGACAACACACACACACACACACACACACACACACACCAGAAGTGCCATAATAATACCATTTAAGATTTTTCGGCTCCAAAGAAAACCTCACCCAAACTGACTTTATAGCTTCAGAATGTAGAAAGAGAGAGGAGAATCTGGTTCTAGGTGTGTGTTTTCCTCTAATATTGACAATGTTGTTATAATTTTTTTAATATGAGATAGAGTTAAGGTCACTGGAGTACTGTGTTAGGTAGGTAGGCATCAGGGAAATTTTGTCAAAAATTTAGAAATAAATGTTGAACTCGAATAGAAAAAAATAATGATGCCCTTAAGACAAGAAAATAGATAAATATGAGACCTGCCAGGAACTAATGTTTAAATTTCATAATTATAAAATCAAAAAATGTGATTGGTAATTTGTCAAAAGAAGACAAATTCTCAAGGTTTTCTAAGTTAGCAATTTCAAGGGGACTTGTTATTGATTCCCATGGTGATGAGTCTAGATGTGAACATGCTAAAAACATTTAAGGCACCCTATACTGATAGGAATCCTTAAACTGTAGGAAGACACCAATACTTCTTTGGTGTAAAAAGCATCATTCTGTAACATTATTTATAATTAATTTCATTAGGAAGAGATACCAGTTGGGAAGAAAACTATGACATTTACCTTATTCCAATCAAAAATAATGAAGACTGACCAGCATATTAAAGAGCAGCTTCAAATAGAGGATAAAATGTATATAGTTTGTTTTAATGATAAATACATTAACATTATTGCTATAGTATTTAGATTTTCTTTTGTTTCCAACATTGACTATCTGGTCACTTTCAAATATACATCAGAAGATGCAGTTTGTAACTATCCATTAAGCTACCAGATTTATAAATTCTTAGATTACATTTTCCCTGCCTATTGTAGTCTCCCAATTAGAGAATAATTATTATATTTCCTACATGGAAAATATGGCACATAATTCAAATAACATAGCCCAACACACTTCCATTTACAGAAGAACAGCAGAACAATTAGAGCCATTTAATTTTAGAGTGGCTAGTACAACTAACTATTCAAAACAGTGCATTATGAATAAATTCTGCTAAAAATGTTTTTTTAAAATATGTGATTAAATGAGTCCATTGATGCTACCATACCAATTTACATCTGTGAGATCTACAGTCGGATGGAATCCACAGGCGCTAAACATCATGTGATTCCACAGAGACTTATTTTAAAAATATTTATTGTGTCTTGTTTCATTTTTTCCTGTTTTGCTCACACGTGAAATAAATAAGCAGAGGAAAAGGAACCCTAAGAAAAATCAGTTCAATAAAGATATGTGCTGCTTGTTGGTGTCTCATACACTAAAAGTTAACGTCTGCTCTCTGGAAATTTAGATAGAGTGAAATATGTGATAGGAAGTAACAATGGTTCTGGCCCATAAAATGGAAAGTCTTAAAACATGGTAAACACATAGGATGAAATAAAAAAGATACAAAGAAGATACACAAAAATAAGCCATGGTTCCAATATGTCAATACTTTGCTCATAAAATGGAGACATTGTATAAAAACATCTGATGTGTTTAATGTAACTTATTAATGGATCACTCATCTCTTTTAACATTGTCACATCTATTCCTATTAAGTTATTTAGCTCACATAGATTGGAAATTCCTCCTCTTATCAACAACTTCCAATGCCTTCATCACCTCTTTTTTCAACAACTTCAAGAGTAGTAAATGAGCTAAATACCAAAGGTGAAGGGAAGTATTATCAGGATAATAATGCAAAATTTAAGTAAATACTGTCTATAATGCATGCATTTATATACAAAGAAATACAAAGATTAAAAGTCAAATCATGGAAAAATTACAGTATGCAAAATCCAAGCAAAAGAAATCTGGCACAGCTCAATTAATATCCAACAAATTAAATTTCAAAAGAAAGATGGTTGCAAGAAATGAAGTAATCATTTAATAATAATTAAAAGAACATTTCATCAGAAACAAACAGCAATTCATAAAAATATGTACCTAACAAATGATCTTGAAAACTGAAGAGAAAACTGATAAAGACAATAGGAGGGAGACAAATTTACAGAATCTAAGAATAAAACATCCATTTCTCATTAAACATGAAGCAGAAAATAAAAACCAGTGAGGCAGAATGTGACATGAACATATTAGCAGCCAACTGGACACGACTTACATTTATAGAACATGAAACAAAAACTACAGAATATGTTTTGTTTTCAACAGAGACCACATGACAACTTCATCAAGATTGGCCACTCTCAGTAATGTCTTAATATATTTAAAATTAAATTGAACTTTATAAAGTACATAATCAGAACAGCACAAATCAGAAATTAATAACAAGACATCAATAACAAACATGTCCCCAAATATTTGAAAATCAACTCATTTACTTAAATAACTTGTGACTCACAAATTACAAGTCATGAAACATTACTGTAAAATTACAAGTCACAAAATGTTACTGTAACTGAAAGATAATGAAAATATTTCAAAATAGTGGGGAGAATTAAAGTTATAGGTGAAAGGAAACATTTAACTTCAAAAGGCATTTTAGGTCTTCAAGACGAAACAATAAGGAAGACAACAATGACTGTCCTAGTGTCTCTCATTCTCTTTAAAGCAGCTGTCCATACCTTCATGTATGTTGAAATTAAACAAAACAAAACAGGCTAAAATCACTCTGAACAAAGAATAATAGTATTGCTGGATTTCATATCATGAAGCTACGGAATCAGCACTGGGTACTGTAGTGACTCTTCAAAGTAGTTGTTCATTTCATCATACATTATATAGTCAGTTCTTATAAACTGTTTACAGGTTCTACACATGCATGAGTCTCTACCTGTGTTTCTATCCTTTCTGTATTATGGGGAAAAGCAAAACATAGCAAGACAAAATAAAACAAATTCCTATAAAAAACATGAAATGAAAGTCATATAAAACCACAGTACAAGGTGATCTACAATGGTTACTGTGTTGTTTCTTGTTATCTTCAATAGAATTGTCCATATCATCAGGCATAATTGAATATAGCAGTATAATTCAAGATAGCAGTACATAGCAATATTAATAAAAAAAGAACATTGTAGACAGTTTAAAACTTCAAAAGTAGGTAATAGTCAAACCAGAGTGGGTAACCTAGTGAATCTTGTCATCTTCAGTGTGGTTGCCTATACTCTCAGACTTGATACTATCAATCATAACAGCTTTGAATAAAATCTGTCAATACAAAACAGCAATCTAAGAAACCAGATTCAATTAGGATCAGTCATTGTAAAACAGTGTATGCTATACAGAGCTTCAGATTAAGTTAATAGGAAATTAAGGATGATTACCATACTATAACCTGCTATTTTTGGGATAAGAGTCTGTGCCCTCAAATCTAGTACAAGTAGACAAACTGGAACAGAATATAATCCATCTAAGCAGAGTGGTGTGAGTAATGTGGGTTTTAAATCTTGGTACACTATTAACAATATCCTCTGCCTTTTTTTTTTTAGACTATTCCTCCCCTTTCACTCCCACAGGGTGCTGCACATTTTGGGTCATACTAACTCCCTCAGTTTTTAGACTGGGGGGGCAACGTGCTTTTTACCTAAATGGTTCTGAACTTTCTCACTCCTGGACTTGATCTCAAGTTGTATTCCTTTGCCTACAAAAGCCTCAAGGTTTTCCTTCATTATAGCTGAGTAGTTCTCTATTGCACATAAGTATCCTGTCTTTCCAACCTAACTGCTGTTGCTAGTTGAGTTGCCCCTAGTTCTCTCTGGTTTCCTATCATATAGAGCCTTGTTTTCTCATATTTGATTTTTGGTCCATAAACCCTCTCTCAGGTTGATTATATTTCCTATACAGAGCATCTTGGTGAACCCTATATCCTGATCTACTCTGCCTGTGTTTCTTTTATTTCCTTTTTTTTTTTTTTTTTAGTGCATCAAGGCCATCTATGTTAGAGATTATAGCCAACCTTCTCTGCCTCACTTCTGCTATGCTATTTTTTTGCCATTTGTTGTCTACTTTTCTCCTTCATTCTGCTTCCTGCCCCATTCATTGAGGCCTCTCTGCCACTGTTTCTGAAATCCTGGCATTTTTTTCTCTCTGTCTAGAATGTCCTTCAGTATTTTCTGTAGGGTTGGATTGGTGGTCATAAATTCCCCCAGTTCCTCTTTGTCATGGAGGCATCTTGTTTTGCCATTAATTTTGAGAGACTGTTTTGCAAGATACATCAATCTGGGCTGGAGATTATTTTCTCTCAGGGCTTGGAATACTTCACTCCAAGCTCTTCTTGATTTGATGGTCTGTGTCAAGAAGTCTGCCATTATTTTAATGGGTTTTCCTTTATAGGTGATCTGTTTCTTTTCTCTGAAAGCTTTTAATATTCTGTTCTTATATTGAATTTCTGGTATCTTGATTATTATATGTCTGGGTGTAGCTCTGTTTTGGTTGTAGGTGGCTGGAGTTCTGTATGCCTCATACATCTGAATATTATTTTCTTTTTCTATGCTTGGGAAGTTTTCCTAAATTACTTCTGTAAATAGCCTTTTTATTTCCTTTGTATTTACTCCTGCTTCTTTACTCACATTTCTTATTCTTAAGTTATAAATTCTCTTGTTGTCTTCTAGCTTTTGTATTGTTACTGCCTGTTTCCTTGTTATTTTTAAGAGATCTTTCCCTTCATGATCACACATTGAAAACTTGTCTTCAAGTTTTGATAGTCTATCCTTAGTTTCTTGCAAGCAGTTTTGGCAGCTTTCAATGAAGTTTTTAATTTCCTGGTAATCTCTTTGAAACTGCTTCATGTATTCTAGGTTTTCTTTATATTCATTATGAAACATTTATCTTCTTTTTTTGTGTTCCTCCCTTCTTCTGTCTGTGTCTTCTTGAGAGGTGATTAGCATTTCTTTTATTAATCTACTTATATCTTGCTTTACTTGATTTAATATTTCAGTTTTGAGCTCATCTACAAGGTCCTAAAGATATCTCTTTATGTCTGTTGATGCTGTGTCTGATGTTGCATGTTTGCTGCTCTCAGTCTCTTGTATTTACCTCTCCTGGATCAATGTTCTCAGGGTTGGTGGCTTGCCTCTTACTCTTGTCATGTTTTTGGTTTCTTCCATGCAGGTGTATAAGGGCCTGTCAATCTTCGGGGACCAAGATAGTGTGTGCTGTGCATAGGGAATCGTTTTGGGATGACTTATTGGGTTCTGGCCAGAAGCATGAGCCAGGCAAAGCAGATCCCACCAATCTGCTCTGGAAAGGGAGCAACCAACTGAAGTCACTGTTGTTCCTAGTTCAGACCTGTCCTGCCCAATTCCAACATGTCGTCCAGTTGGTCGCCCCTTTTCCGTGGTGGTGGTGGGGGTCTTATTCCCAGCACTCACTGTGGGTTAATGCAGGTCCCCCACCGGCTCTGTTCTCCATTGGACTCGCTGACCTCCGTCTTCAGCACTGGGTATTGGCAGCGACACGATTTTGAATGGCTCCAGCAGGTCGCGGCTGCGTGAGCTCAGGCTGCTCTGGCTAGTTGCTGTGGTGGCGCAAATTCAGGTTGCTCCTTTCGAGAGTGCTCTGGCCGCTAATCTTAGCTTCTCCAGTGGTAGCCCCAGGACTGCATGTTTGACTCTCTCTTTTGCCTTTAGTTTCTTCCTGGGTCGAGAGAATCCATCTCCCTCTGTCCAGACCTGTCCAGGATGTTTTATTCTGGCATGAGTTGTCTCTCTCAGGGAGGCTCTGTATCCGCTGCTTATCGATTTGCCATCTTTTCCAATCGCAAACCATGTGGTTTTGTAAAACCACTTTTTTTTTCATTTGAACAACCTTTCATCCATAAGTGACACCAAAGCCTGGCATAGGATAACTAGCGATTTGGGTCACTGATTCACAGGACTCGCACCTATGGAGCAGCTAACTTTCAAGTTCTGGGCCATATGTTGAGCAAAGGCTTCAACTTGGAGGGCTAAGTTTATGCTCCTTGCTCCTGGTCAGACACTATTCCTAGCATCATCCTTACACAGCAGTCAGTTTTTCTTATCAGAGTCTATTCCTAGCAGTGAACCAGTGCAATGCCTGATCAAGATAAGTCATTTCTGGGCCAGGGGAGGGGCTTATGTCTTGACCATAATACCCTACATGATCAGCCTTATGGCCCCAATCTCATATATCTTGCCATAGATCAGCACCCTACCAGCAACAGTACCTGTCACTCCTGAGCTTCCCAAGGCAATAGCCAGAGTATCAGCCCCCTCAAGACAGCCTAACTGTCCATACACACATATAGGGGGCC
Source organism: Hydrochoerus hydrochaeris (assembly GCA_004027455.1). Classification (NCBI taxonomy): domain Eukaryota; kingdom Metazoa; phylum Chordata; class Mammalia; order Rodentia; family Hydrochaeridae; genus Hydrochoerus; species Hydrochoerus hydrochaeris. Next base: position 876,560 of record PVLA01000041.1, on the reverse strand, counting down.
TTCTTCATGCATCGCCATCAATCACACTGTCCACAACTCTGCCCATTAGCTTGACCTACCTGTTCTATTTTCAAACCAGAGTACTTCCATACTGAACTGCACAGCGACTGCTGTTCATTTCAGTGTTGCATCATGGCTAGACCCACCAGCATATATGGCATCAGCTGGATGTCCCTCTTTCCCTTTTGCATAGAGACTAAGGGTTAAATCCTGTAGTCTGTCCTCTCAGATGGGTTCCTGGGTTGTATACATCACAGGTCCCAAAACTGTTGCCAGTTTGGCTGCCAATGGGCTAGCTGAGAAAAAGGCCTACTGTTGGAAGTATGTACCCCAACAAATGAGTGGGGACTCTTAGCATGGGCTGTCCATGTCCCTGCCCAGCCCTCTATCTGTTCTGTGATTCCTCACAGGCATGCAGAGCAGTGTACAATGCTGCTGTTTCTCAGTCAGGTAGTGCCTGATTGAGGCTTCCTTCAACAACTGTAACCCAAACCCAACAGGTGCTTCCACATCCCGGGTCTTTGCCATAAGTTCCAGCCAAATCTATCATCATCCACATTGATAGTGAGGATGACTGGCAGGTCTGGGTCACTGACTTGTAGGACTGGCACCTATACAACAGCCCTCTTTGAGGAAGCAGCTTCTGCTGCATCTATTCAGCAAGCAGCTTCCATTGAATTTGTGTAGCCCCGATGTTGTATCCCTTTTGATCATCTGATCCAAAGCTCACAGCAGGGTAGCTATGTGTGGTACATTCCCCAGAACCCTAGCTAGTCCACATACACCTGTAATCAGCATACTGTCATGGCTCTGGCCTTACTGGACCATATTATGCCCAGGAACTTGACAGATAAGCCAGTTCCCTGGACTTTGTCTTTGTTCATGGCTCACCCCCATATCAGCAAAGATTCCTTCAGACTGTGCACTGCATCTTTCAAATCTACAAGGCAATCAGAAGTTAAGATACTATGAATACAATGAAACAGTGACATAAGATACTATGAATACAATGAAACAGTGAGGCTTGGCTCAGGTGGCCACATCCTGGGCCACCAGGCCATGACACAGTATTGGGCTATGCACATAACCTTGTGGCAACATCTGGAAGGTCCATTGGCTGCCCTCCTGGGTGAAGGCATGTTGGTCTTGACTGTACACATCAGGGTGAGACCTCACAGTCACTCACCATGACCCATCTGGCTTCTGCATGAGCCATATTGAAGGACTTTTTGCAGGGAGCATCACTCCTGCTTATTCCAGTTTCAAGACAGTCTGTCTCATCTCCTCATGGTCTCCAGGTAACTGGTACAACTTCTTGCACACAACCCACATGGCCCGTGGGAGTCAGTGGTGCATGGCGTGGGCAGACTTGGTGTATGGTTTTTACCTTACAGATTCACAAGCAGAATTCTTCCTGCATGGTGTCTGGTTGAGCACCAGTCAGTGTAACCACTCCCGATATGTATTCAGCAACCAGGGAACATGCACATGTTTATCATACATGTGCTGGAGCAAGTATCCCATACCAAAAGTCATTTGGGCCTTCTGTACCATGATGTAGTGACCTCCATATCCTTCTATGTGTGTAGCAGGTCTGTAAAATGGTCTGGGTTGCTCGATATTAGCATTGTCTCAGCTCAGGTATCCAGCAATGCTAATGCAAGCTGCACATTTTTGGGAAACAGTTAATAGTCAATTCAATATGTGGCCTCTAGTGTCGCAGGAACCCCAAAACTCAATTAGCATGGCCTGCCTCCTAATCAGGATAAAAGGACAGCAGTGTCACTTCCTCCAGCTTCCCTGGGGCTGCTTTGAACTTCTGGCCCTGGCCCATTGGCCGATATTGCAGCTGAGGGTGTTGTTGCCTCCAGAGTCAGCAACAAATCCAATGGCTGCCTTTCTCACTTCTCTGAGGCTAGGCCAGCAGCCAGTAGGTCCATCTAGATCTGGCACTTATTGACCTTCAGTGGACAAACTGACCTTCAGTGGTCCACAGCCTGCCTGTGGGGGGTATGTCCTCACTTACCCAGGGCTCTCCTTTTTTTTTTTCTCCTTTGCCAGTACAGTTTTTACAGGATCTTGCCTACCTTGGCACTTTGCTTTCAGATCTACCAGTCTGGCCAAGACATCCACAGCATCATGAACTGGGTGACCAGTAAAGGAGGCTGGAAGGGCTGCCAACCAGCCTGCTCACTGGGATCATGTCCGTCACTTATGCCTTCAGCAGCTCCTCATCTGGGCTGTGGTACTACATAGCTAACATCATGACATACAGGGTATCCGCATGTCCATTTCACATAGCACAATTATCAGGTCTAAATAGTGACTTGCTCTGACAGGTCACCTGGATTGTCCCAAAGCAGGCAAACTGCTGCCATCAACCAATGTATCACAGTCTTATTACCTGCTCCTGGGGTCATCCTCTGTGCATGCTGCAGAACCAGTCTCAGAGAATGTGCTGATCATGCTGATTATTTGGGACTTCTCCTGTGGGTTTAGCTGCGTGTTATCAGTCCCATCATCCCACAGCTGTGGCAGCCATACAGGCACTGATTCACCCACCTTCTGCTTTAATTGTTTTGCCAGCCCCCACAGCTCCGTTATAAGTACTGTGTGTTCTGTGCTGGATAGAGATAGGTGGCCCTGCCAGTCCTCCTCCCTGGATTAGGGGTTCCTCTACCTCAACTTTTTGATGAATAGCTAGTCTAGTTTCCAGGGGTTTTCTTAGACATAGGAACTAACATTTCTGAAGACATTTCTGCAGGTGAAGTGTTTCCCATGCCTCACAACTTGAGATGCACAGTAGCCAGCCATTGTTCAAGGTCTTATATCTACTACATCCGGTCTAATGGCCGGACAAGACCATCTGCCTCTTGATTTATGCAGCCCAAGAGAGTAAAAAATCAGCTAAGCCACTCACCCCACCATGTCACAGTAAGGGGGAGAAATTTTTGTGTCAATTGCATTCAAGACTTGAAAGACATCCCTGGGCTCCAGATAGACTGTTTCCCAGTCCTTGAGGACCTTCCAAATTGTTAAGAAAGTGGCTACAGGTAGCCATGGAAATACCAAGATTGACTACCATTCATTTCCTGGGGCTTTTCCTTATCTTTGGGCACTGTTTCCATAGCCTCCATAGGACCACTGACCTCAGTATTCCATCAACTATGCCAGTTGTTGGCCCATTCAGGGTGTCCAAGGAAGATTTTCGAGAGTGAGATCCCAAGATCAAAGAATGCACATGTGCAAGATAGCAGCAACAGCAGGTAGCATGCAGAAGAGCAGAGCAGAAGAGCAAGGGAGCTGCCTGCATCTTTACGGGATAATTCTTATACAGGTTGTTATCGCATGTTTACATTCTTACACTGTGCTGTAACCAGGGTGGGTGTATTTTTCTGTGCTAAATCATGGTTACATAGCTGTATTCTATTGTGCACCTGCTCTGGACAAGTGAGGTCACATCCTCGGGAGCCCATAAATACCCCTGAGTAGTTCCCCACATATATGTTTTTATCAAAATCATTAGTAATTTTATAGTTAGAAAACATTTACTATTTTCTGTGTCTTCATTGAGCTTTCAATTGCAAGCTACAGAAATCCTTTACAGTATTCTTAAATGATTTCCTTAAACTTTTTTACTGTTTTTTTTCCTTTTTCATCAAACTTGGACATTAACAATACATTTATTTATTATTAAAGAGTGTGTGTTTGTATGGACTACAGATGTGATTGTTTTTGTCATATTTGTAATTTTTTAATATGTAAATACCTGTAAGTTAGCAGTGAAAATTCTATACTTTACCAATTTCCTTTATGTCTTGTAGGGGAAATGGGATAATTTTCTGATTTCTGTAATTTTGAATAAATACCTAATCTAATTTTAAAAAAATAGAAACGCACTGATGGAGCAGACAGTCTTCAGTTTTACTACATTCCTATCTTAGAGTATAGTTTATTACATGTTTAACTACCTGACAGCTCTAGGTATTCAAATTTGAAATATGGTTCCTCCCACTCCACTTCCCAGAAATTGATCCCTCAGTATTCACTAATCAGGATCTAATTATCAAATAAAATAGAGTTTGTTTAGTCCTCATACTCAGGGACATCGCTATAGCATTTAGCACTATTGACCAATTTCATCTTTTTGAAACAGTCTGGTGTGATGTGTGTGTCTGGTGGGGAGTCAGGGAGGTGTGATACATGCACATATGTTCCCAACAGAATCTTTGGGTTTGTCTCTGTATTAGTTTGTTGGCACTGCCATTACAAAATACCACTCTGTGGTTTAAAATAATAGAAATATATTGTCTTATAGTTCTGGGAGTCATAAGTACCAAATCAAGGTGTTGACAGTACTGTAATTTTACTGATGACTGTATGGGCTAATCCTTCATTGCTTTAGAATTTGCTGGCAAAAATTGGAGTGCTTTTCCATGTACATGCCTCATATCCAGTCACATGTCTATCTTCTTTTTGTGTGCCTTAACTATTCTTCCTTCTCTGCCTGTCTGTGACTAAATTTCTCTTTTCTATGAGAACAGCAATCATATTGGATTAGAGTTCACTCTAACCATCTCATTTTAACCTAATTAGATCTGTAATGACTCTGTTTCCAAATAACTACTGGGGGTTAGGACTTCAGTCTATATTTTTATGGAACAAAATTGAATGTGTATCATTGTTTTTGACTACTCTTTTCTTTTCTCTGTTTTCTTTTCCTGCTTCTAATCTATGTAAGCATTCAGAAAGGGTTGGTCTTTGAGTATGTGTTTTAGTTTTCTATAATCTTCGCCTTGGCAATGATACGATTTCCAATATCCCCTCTGTAGTTACACTTGCTAAATCTCTACTTCCAGAGTGATTTTTGAACTTCTGTCTTACATTTTAAGTTACCTGATAGAACTTTCTGACTGGATACATACATCTAGTGTATCCTAAACATGAATATAAGATGTATGTCCTATTACAACTTTGAAATAGTACAGGTAAAATAGGAAGAAATTCTTTCTTTATTCCTCAACCAGGGAATTGCTCAAGGTTTTACATTTTCATATTTACATTCCTCTAAGAGTTGCCATGAGCTCATGTGAAATAGTCACATTATTGGGTTCAAATCATGGTTTGATGAATTATCAGGTGTAACTTGGGTGCCTTGAGTTTTTTAAGTGCAAAAACAGGATAACATGATACAAATGATAGGGTCAGTTATTAAAAAACCATAAAGTGACCAGTGCTCCCACATAAGACCAGTGACAGTAAACAATTGTTGGGCTGTAGTAAAAATTAATAATAAGAAAAAATGCTATATGTAGTCTTATCTCTATTCCTATTTTCTTTACTTTGTTTTCAGATTCCATTATTATTCACCTGCAATTTATAGCAAACTTGTCTCCTTACCTCCAGTCTCTCCACATTCTAATCCAGTCTGCAGACTTCCCTCAGATTAATCATCCTGTATCCTCACTCTGTTCATTCTCCAGGGCACCATCCTTCACTGACTTCCCATTGTCTACAAAATAAAAGTAAAACTTCTTAGATTGAAATAAAAGGCCCTCTGGTACCAAGCTTCCTTTCGAACTTCATTCTCCACAACTTACCTTCATATATCAAATACTTCAATGAAACAGAGCTATTTGACATTCTTCCTACATGCTGCCTAGTTTGGCACTGGTGTGCTCTTGTTTACGTGGCTCAACCCCAATCTCATTCAAATCCTGACTTGCATTTCAGGCCCAGGTGAAATGTCTGGTACAAAAAGCTCTCCTTAATCATTCCAGCTAGAAGAAATCTTCTCCTTCAAAACTGAGTAAATTGATTATGTATTTATGTATCCACCCACCAAATATTGATTGAATGGCAGTTATAAAAATTGGCATGAAAGTAGGCAGTGGAAAACAATAACCATCAAATTGAGGCAAGACTTTTTCTTCAAGGCACTTGTGATTGAAAAGACACATATTAAATTAATTTAGAAATGACAATGTGGTTTCAATATTTGGCCTCCATGAGGTGTTATTTTTATAATATTGATTTGTTTATTTATCTTGTTTCCCCATGGTGGAAGGTACTTCAGTACAGACCCTGCATTTTGCTAATATCTAAATTATAGAAAAGCTTCTTCAGGAGGTGTGCATATGTGTGTGAAGGCACAAAGAAAATGAGTGAAGACAAATGGTAGCCTAACAGTAGGACCATCTGTTGGTCACTTCAATGTAAGAAATTTTTCCTTTTGTTGAGATTTAAATTTCTGGGCCACTTTTATTATTATACTGCTTTTAGTGATAGAAAACAGTCACAACAGGACTTTATGATCAATAAGAGAATCATATAGTTAATTTTTCACTGAATGAATGTATTTTATAAAATAAAGGAAAACAAATAAACCAATTTTAAATTATATTATTAATTCCCTTGTATCGCCTCTGTAACCAAGGTGATCCAATTAAATTTAATCTTTTTGTGCCATAGTTCATTCATCTGTAGCATAGAGTAATCACAATGGTCCTGTGGTCTTTTAATAACGTGATTAAATTATGTAGTTCCTCTATAAAACCCTTCAATGTGTTTTTTTTCTTTATTTTGCATTCTTTTAGAGATAATAAGGTAAAAAATGGAACCTATGTGATGGGCAGATTTGACAGTAAGAGTAACTAAACCCTTACATGTTTATTCTATGTAAAGAAAGAAAGTCTAGAAATAAATAGATGGTTCTCCAAATAGACCAGAGGATGGTTTGCCAAATGAGGAATAGGATACTATGCTGTCAAAATCAATAGGTATCTACAACATCTACTCATTTTCCACCGTTCACCTGCATCTATCAAATATTTTATCCAAACTGAGCTATTTGGCATTATTCCTGCATGGTGTGTTTTGGCACCTTTTTGATCTTGTTTTTGTCATTACCTCTAAAACATGGTTGAATTCTGTCCTCAAGCATGATTGAATTTCTGACCAGCTAACAGGAAGAAGAGACTAAACACTTTTAGTTAGTCTCTATCAGGTTTCCAGATCCGATTGTGTTCTCAATAACAATGATTACTCTCCATATGAGCTAGAAAAATATAGGGTTTTAGAAGTTGATCTGAGAGTAGAGACTACAAAGAAGTTAAAATGTGTTGCAGTCCAAACAGTAACAATTGTTGCTGAAGTAGAAAGAACTCACAACTGAAACATGCCAGCAAAAAGTATTGACCTTCTGAGAATGAAAATCAGGGACCACATGAAAACACAAGTAAGATGAGAGCGCTCCATGTTCTCAGGAAGTGTAAGCCAGAGGCTTCTCAAAGGTGGGGAGACACAAGAAAACAGATAGACATCCCAAGGAAGGACCCCAAGTCTTCATCAAGGATCCTGCAAAGCTGTGCAGTAGGGAAGTTCTCCCCCAACACAGCTAAATGTAAGGCTTGAAAAAAATGAATATTAACACCTTAATGACCCTCAAAAATTTTGAAATCAATCATATGCTGGTTTCTTCTTTTTTTATTTTAAAGATGGTAAAATTAAACAGAACAAAACAGATCACAAGAAAACAATACAAGAGACACAGATTTTAAAGCAAGACAACTGGAGACCTTCACTGTCTATCACATTGTCTCTTGTTTTCTTCCACATAATTGTCCATATCTTCACACACAGTGCATTCATACAAAACAAAATAGCATCAATCTGATCAGAACAGGTTGATGAAGGCGTTCTAGGTCTTCAGGACCAGATGGTAAGGAAGTCAACAATGCCTTCTCGTTCTCTTCAAAATAGTTGTCCACACCTTCACTTATGTTGAAATTAAACAAAACAAAATAGACTAATATCACTCTGTATAACAGTATTAACAGTAATAACAGTATTGCTAGATTTCATATCATGATGCTACAGAATTAGCACTGGATACCTTAGTGTCTCTTTTTCTTCAAGGTACCTGTTCATTTCATCATGCATTATATAACCAATTCTCACAAACTGTCCAGAAGTTCTATGCATGCATAAGTCTCTACATGTACACCTATCCTTTCTGTATTAAAGTGAAAAACAAATTTAAAAAAAAGACAAAAAAAGTTCATAGAAAAACACAGAATGAAAAAGATATATAGAACCACAATACTAGGTGATCTACAGTAGTTACTATGATGTCTCTTGTTATTTTCAATATAGTTGTCCATATCATCAGGCATAGTATAATTATCCCTCCCTGAGCTATGGCTTTTACCTTGCCTTGGTGTGACAGAGGCCTCCTCATCCTTCCTCTTACACCAGGCACTGATTATCAAACATCCTCTGTTGTGCTGCTTGAACTACCATCTGATTCCCCTGCAGTCACTCTCCAGTAAAACTGAAAGGCTATGTTACAAGAGCACCAACCTTCAAAGTTGCATGTGAAAAATATTCATTTTCGCACTCCGTGATTGAAGTTGGAGATGTCTTACTGTCAGAATTCTCAAATGTCACTCCCTCTATGAGAGAGTAGAGGCCATAGGAAGCGTGTGAAACTTTCCTTTTAAAAGAACTCCAAGTGAATACTTAGTGGCACCAGAAGGTGCCAGGTTGAAAATGAAAGCAACTGGGCTTTGTGAAAACACAGAGCCCTAGGATCTCAGCTGGGGTGGTTTTCATAATGATGATATCACTGCATAATGTGCCATTCATTTCTTGATTCCCCTTTCTAAATTGGAGGTTAAAATGATGACCTGGCTCAGGGGGTCAATTGCTCAAATACTAGATGGGTTAAGCACTGTGAATTAGAGATGCTAACCAGCACTGGTACCCAGGAGACTCGGCTCCCCTTCGCAATTCTTTCATGATCTGTCTCTGTGTCCATAGGTATTTTACATCTCTAAGATTCCATTCCCTTGTTTGAAAATGAAGGGTTTGGAATTGATAAGTTTCAAGATTCTTTTCAAGGCTGAAATTTTATGAGTGAATGTTTGAATTCACTTCAAGTAGAGTTACTTTCACACGGGGAGTTTTACATAAAGAAAAAGGTTTATAATCAAAATTAACATTGAAAATTCCAGGCTGCATACTGATTAGCATCTATCATTTTTATGTATCTGGGGGTGGGGGGGCCAAGAGAGAGGGGAGGAACATGAAGGATCAAGATGTGATATACTGATTTCTCATGATGAACACATTCATTATGCATTGCAAACATTAATAAAAGAGTTTTGAAAATCACAGCCATATGCCCTGACTTGGGGTATTTGGCTTGTGTTTAAGGATTTTGTTTTGTGGAAAATACTCATCTTTTTGTGTTTAGCTTTACATTTCTCTCGTTATTAATGTGGTGTTTACTCCTTGGCTTTGGAGTACTGAAATAATTTTTCGGGGGCTTATTTAATTTGAATTAATATTCATTGCACTCAAAACAAATTTATAAACTGAGCTCTTCATTAAGTCTTTCAATTCAGCATATAAAAGTTATTATTCTATTTATAAGTACAACATATTTTAGTGATTACCTTTAAGGAAGCCTTTGATTACTGTTTGATCTCATTTACAAATTTAGTTAATTAAACAACTTCAAACTTTTAAATTGCATGTGTAAATTTAATATGTTTGATTTCTTTTTAATTACTTCAATTGTTGGATGAGCCTTAACAAGAAGTTAAGTAATGCTTATATGTTTTATAAATACAACTTATAAATATGATGATTTTCAAGTTATTTTATATGTTCCGAACTACTGGTAAGATTTCCACTTAAAACACACATCTAAATTAATTATTCAGCTTTAGATTTTAAACTGAGATTGTGAGATTATCTGTTTTTTGCTACATCAAAATCACACACACACACACATATAAAACCAAATACAGTTTCTTTTCTGTTTATGTATTTTTAATGATTTTTTTATTTTATGAAAAAATACAAATAAAATTATAACAAAATAATAAGAGAGTAACAACAGTTGAACAGTTATCCAGGATTGAGTAGTTACCCAGAGTAACAGACATAGACAAAAAAGATACTTGCAAAGATGAAACAAAGAGATAATAACCAAAGTTTTCTTTGCCATGACTGAGAAACTAGTAATATACATTAAACAAATTATATATACATTAAATATTTTTGAAACACAAGAATAGATAATTTGAGGAATTATTTGGACTTTTCTACTTCCTATCAGGACTTCATTTTGTACTTGAAGCTGGCCTTGAATTCACGAGGTAACCCAGGCTGCCTTCAAACCTATAATGATCCTCCTGCCCCAGCCTCCTGAGTACTGGGATTACAGGTGTGCACCATCATGCCTGGCCCACCATTTCTTTAACATAAAAATATTCATACCATAGTTTCAGTCTCCCAGATATTCATGGTTAAAAATTGTGCCTAATAAAAATTAATTTTTTGCATGATATAATTTAGAGTCATATATTTTTAGCCAGCTGAAATCAGATAAATAAAAGAGTATTTATCAAGAAGCTATTTTGATGAGCAGACAGGCATCCTCATGTGAAAACATCCATTTAGATGTGTAAATATCTCCATATACAGTCCATCTCTGCCCCTAACTTCTAGGCTGAGACCCTTCCTACATTCACTGCACTTCCTTTTTTTTTCTTCATCAGTTCATATGTAGAGAGTAACATGGTACATTTTGTACACTGTATTAATACACATAGCATATTATAACATGTCCCATCATTTTCATCCCTAGTGACACTTTCTCTTTCCTCCCCTTCTCCAGGTCCCCTATCTCATCTTTTAAGCTCTAACTTCTAGGTTACAGTTATCTGTCATTTGTTTGTTTCAAATGTATTTCAGATTGCTTATATAAGAGCAATCTTATATGTGATATGTAACTTTCTGAGTTTGGTTTATTTCTCAGAAATTGGCCTCCCTTCCATATTCTTCCCTGAAAATGTTGTCATTTCATTCTTCTTTATAGCTGAGTAACATTTTATTGTGTGTAGACACTACATGCTATATCCATGCATCTATTAATGGGTATCAAGGCTGATTCAAACAGTATTTTTAGTTCTTTTGAGGAATTGTCATACTTTCTTCATAGTGGCTGCACTAGTTTACATTCCTGCTGAGGTAGAGGGGGTTCCTTTTTCCTCTATCCTCACAGCATTTGTTTTTGATATTTGTGTGTGTGTGAGTGTGTGTGTGTGTGTGTGTGTGTTGTATATTTTTGGTGGGGGGACCAGGAATTGAACTCAGGACTTTACACTTGCCAGGCAGGTGCTGTGTCACTGAGCTATATTCCTGTCCCTGTGTTGTATTCTTGATGAGAACCATTTTAGATTTATTTGCTTGTTATACACATTTAGTATAATTATACTATAACTGGAGCTCAGGCCCCTACAGTTGTGGATGTGTGAAAGTCATTGTTGATTCTAGCTGTGGAGCTTTGCTACTGATACAGCATTAAGAGAATCCACACACCATGAGGTTGCCAAACGTGCCACTCTGCTGTCACCTGTGGTCACATTGCTCTGCTCACTGTTTCCTTTGTTGGTACCAGAAGTGCTAAAATAAATAACACTAGAATAAATAAATAGCTCCTATTTGTAGACCTCAACAGGAAACTGATTGGTAAGAGAGTCAGGAAGCAGAGCTAGGGATGAAAAGGTTTATGTCAAAGGGTAAGTGGGCAACGTGAAACAGAAATTACACCTAGAATGACAAGGAATATTTGCAAGTTGCTTGGGCTCTGTCTATGCTGGCACACCTGCACTGTTTTACATGCGTAACTATTGCTCCATTTGTTCCTCCTCACATTTTTGCTTTCGACATCATATTGCCAGCGACTTTTGTTTTATATGTGGGAACTAAACCTTTGGCAGTTCGTTTTTGTAGTAACTGAAGCAGTGATTTCATTATACATACTCTAGTTGGCTTTGTGGAATTCATTTTCCTATTGTAGCCAATCACTGCAAATCTTCAAATGACAAACTCTTTCACCATTTTAATCCCCTGAGTCATTTATTATTGCTGCAAATGAATAAATTGCTTGGGGCCCAATTCTGCTGGTGATATGTGAAAGAGTTAGACTAGTAAATGTAAATCCCCTGCATATTGACTAAAACAGAAAATAAAAAAAAAAGAAATAGATCCTGTTTTCCCTTAGCTTTTTGCACTGTTAATCAAAGCTAATTAAAATGCAGTGGATTACAAAAAATAGCACCAAGCCAGTCTGTTGTATTAGAGGGTATGTAGCTGCCTGTAAATGCGTATAGCTTAAAAATATAATCTTGTACCACTCTGATATTCTCCCATTAGCCTGAATTTATCAGGTGCCTACCCTGTGCAAGGAAGTTTCCTAATTCCTAGGGAATTTTAAGAGTTATACAGCACATTCTCTGACCTTAAAATTCCATAATTGGTTAAGATAGGCAAAAATATACCAGAAGATGGAATTGTAATAAAATACAAAAATATCTGGAATTTCATAATAGTTTTATGAAAACTTAACAACATTCAACTCTGTCTTTTCCATAGAATCCCATGTTCATACCAGTGACCCTTTGAAACTCTGAGATAATAGGGTACAGAGAATCTTATGTGGTTCACAAAATCTTAGGAATCTTATTGAACACATGATGCTCTGGCCTGGGCCCTACTACAAAAGTAATCTTCTTCCAGATTTCTATAAGGCAAACCTTTTTTCTCAGATTATTATTTTTTTCTGAATTCCACCTTCAATTCAGTCTCTTGTGTCACCTCCATAACCCACTGAATTAGTTTGTTAGGACTTTTGTAATCAGCTCCCACAAAGTGGCTTAAACAATAAACATTTGTTTCCTCCCAGTTTTAGAAGGTGAAAGTCCAAAATGAGCACAGACTTGGACCTGCTATCCTTGGCCCATTCCATGGGCCAGTCCTTCCTTACCTCAGTTAACTTCTGGTCTTTGCTGAAAAATGTTGCCATTTTTCGTTTTTCCTTACAGATCTTTCATTTCTTCTTCTTGCATATTGTTTCAGAGCTTTCTCTTTCTTAGTAAAAATATCCAAATTTGGCTTTGTGCCAAATTTTCTTCTTTTTATTAGGATATCAGTTATATTGGATTAGACTCATTTTCACAACCTAATTTTGATTTGTTTATTGCTGCTAAAATAAGGTCACATTTTGAAATCCTGGGAAATAGGATTTCAACATTTTTGTGGAGAGGATGTATTCAATTCATTGCATTCCAAAATTAATACTGAGAATCATTATTTTCACATGTTATTTGGCAAACTGATTAGGCAGAAAGCATTCCAGATTTTTCCAGTTAGTAGTTTTGTTGGAGTTCATTGTGCCCCTTAACCTCAAGGTTTTGTTTTCCCATAGCTAAAATGTATCCCTTAAAAAATACTAATTTAAACAAATAGCATAAAACAGAGGTAAAACTAATGTATTTATTTATATTATGTCTTCTTCCTAGGACAGTCTTTTATCAAAGGAAAGTGTCAAATGGCTAAAATGCTCTCCTTGAGGTAAATCCCATCGTAAAATTATCTTAATTAAAAGTAAGATACCTGCTACAGGAAATGCATTGCTGATCATAGGGATCATAGGTAGATGACTGGGAGAAAAGTCTATGCAAATTTTCCTTTTCCAGATGTCCAAACTGAATGTTCAGCAATGTTTTCTTGACTTCTCCTCATGCCATTGTATGTCTCCTCATCCAGAGGAGATGTGCCCCTTCAGTCACCTAGTTTGTGTTTTCCAGCTACTTCAGTTACTAGTAAACATTAGCACTTAAAAAAGTGCTTCTGTGAAGGACCATCACTGTCTTCTTGCCCAAGGTGTCTTCCATCAAACAATGCCAACTAGTGGGAAGGGTAAAGGAAAAGCATTGCTATGTGAGAAGGTAGCCAGTTTGCTGAAGAACCTGGGTTTATTAAATAGAATCATACTAACCTAGAGTCTCACTTTTCATTCAAATTCACTTGATGCATTTACTTCTTTGTGAAAACTTAGGCAGACACCATGATTTTCCTCCTCCTTTGGGTTAATAAAATTCCCCATGGGTACTTAAAACTGCCAAACACAATCTTCATTTGGTAATAAAAAATATGCATCCTAATACAATAAAATATGCCACTTGAGATTAAATGTTCACTCTCCAGCCCTAAATTGAGTTGTTCCTGAGTGGAAAAGACTTATAAAAGGGATTTAGAGATGGTGGAGACTGAGAAAAAGGGGGGAAAAGATAAGAAAATTCCTGTTTTACAGATAAATTTTTAAGGTGGCTTCATGTGTGTTGGTTCTGGCAGAAACTTTAAAATTTCTTTTCATGAAAGCGCTATTTTGTGGGCTTTTCATAGAAAGCCTCTTCCACTCTAGCACCAGCCTCTCGAACCTGAAGATCCCTTGTTACTAGAAATAAACTCTTGATGCTGGAAATCTTGGCTGCCTTTTATAGCTCCTTCCGCAAGCCCTGGGAATCTGTGGTGTCTACAGCTTCTGTTGATTGAGCAATGCTTGCCCTCTCCCTGGTGCTTCCATGGTTCTGCAGGATGCCCATGTGGATAGGCTCATATCCTGGGTGTGCCTCTGATCTGCGGAATGAATCACACTCCTTTACTCCAACAGACTGGGCTGGCTGTGCTGGGATATCTTCTTTCTCTGACCCATTATTTGCCATTTTTCAACCTTTACATTCATTGTGTGCTGGTCCAGGTCCAATCTTCAGAGCCCCCAAGCAAAGGAATGAGTGTCTACCAGGCTCCCTGAAACAGCCTTGCTGAGGCATCACGCCACTAAACTTGAAATCAGAATCAGTTCACCCAGTCTTTTCTGTCTTGTAAGATGTACTCATCAAAGACGATCAACTCTCTAAAAATTTGAGTCTCAGATATTTTTGGTCACTTTTGCATTAATAGAGACTGATCTCATGGGTTTCCCAAAAATATACTGGAAAATATCTTCTTTGTAGCACTGCACTTTGGAATCTGCTACTGGCCTTCTCTCTGTCTGGGATGAAATTTCTACTTTTTTTCCCTCCCATGGAAGGAATTACTTGCATTTGTTTATGTATTATTTTTCATTTGAGACGTGGTCTTGCTTGGTACTGCAGGCTGGCCTTGAAATCACTATGTAGTTCAGGCTGGCCTCCAACTCAAATGCAGTCCTTATGCCTCAGCCTCCTAAGTGCTAGAATACTGAGATTACAGACACGTGCCACCACCACGGCTAAAGCTTCCTTAGTATTATGCTGTGTTTGATACTAGAGAACTCTACACTGCAGAGGCTAAACCACTGGGGAGGAAAGATGCAGGAATAGTGGTTGTATAGTTTTTGAGCTTGTTTTATACACACAAAATTCTCATTTTCTTTATGTGATTTCAAGGTTTGTTGGCAACTCAAACTTCTCCCAAATAATTCCTTATTTCTACTATTAGGTACAGATCAAAAGAGTGCATGTCTAAGCCAGGCATGGTGGCACATACCTGTAATCCCAGCATCTGAGAGGCTGAAGCAGAGGATTTTTGTAAGTTTGAGACCAACCTGAGACCCAATCTCAAAAAGATTCTTTAAAAGTGCATGTCTATCGACACCTGGTCTTAACTAGCATTGATTTTAAAGTGCATATGTGCTCTTTAACATGGAGAGGAAGTCATTTGTCTGATGGCAGTGAGGAGGGTCACTTACTTGAAAAGTTTACCACTGTCTCCTTGACTGACTTTATGTTTATGAGAAAAAGAATTTAGATGGATCATTCTTCCTTTACTATACACTGTGCAGATTGTATTGTGTCTTGTGACCAAATTGAGCCAGAAGTCATCCTGAGCTGGTAGTAGTAGCATGCTATTCCCCAGGGCTGGGCAAAATGTGTATGTTTGTTTGTTTGTTGTTTTTGACAGGGAGAACCAACTAGAGTTTATTTTGGAAACTAGTCTCATGAAATAGAGGTGGGGACATTGGAAATATTCAAAGAGGGAAAAGAAAACCCAAGCCAAGGACTCCTACATAGCTGGTCACACTGTATTCATTCCTCCCCTAGAGATTCCTTTGGGAACTGCATGGAAGCAACATGGTTTTTCTTTCCTTATCTTTTCTTTTCTTCTCTTTTCTTTTATTTTTTCTTCTTTTCTTTTCTTTTTTTTTCAGTTTTAAAGAAGATAAAACAAATCAAAAAACTAATCAAAAAAATGCAAGAGGTACAGGATTTCAAAACATTACAAAATCAACAATAGTTACCATAATGCCTTTTGATGTCTTCAAAATAGCTGCAGATAACTCTGGACATAGTAAAAATCAAACAGAATAGAACAGAACTAATAAAAAATAAAACAATGGATGCCATAAAAGGCTTCAAAACAAACCAATAGTAAATGCAAATTGCTACCATAATGTATCTTGCCGTCTTTGAAATAGCTGCTCATGCCATCAGATTTAACATAATCAAACAAAACAAAACCCAACCCAACAAAACAATGTAAATAACATAGAACTTCAAAACAAGACCATAAGAAATCAATAATGGCCACAACCCTCAGAAAGAGATTCCCCCTAGATGCCACACTGCCTACCAACATTCTCTGAACCTATCTATGATCAGACCACTGGCCCTAGATCCGCAATGTTAGTGAAACCCCAAAGCACCACAGGCATCTAGTTTCACCTCCATACCTATCATGGCACCCTGTGTTTCTCCAGATAAGCTGCTCACTTACACAGCAGGGCAGGGGGATGCTTGATACTTCTTTGTTTGCCTGCTCCCATGTGGGAAGGAGCTGAGATCTGGCTATTCCCAGTCCAGCAGGGGCCGCGCATGGTGCTGGTTCCCACACTGGGCTTGCTTGCTGGTGTAGCCTTGCTTTCTCTCCCCTCAGTCCATAAATGATGCTGACTCACCGGGAGAGGCTTCACAAAAGGTGCATCTTTTCTCTAGAGAATTTATAACAGTAGAACAGCCAACTAAAAGCTTTTTATTATTACCATCATTTCACAGTTCAAAATAATCCTCAAAGAATTGCGTTTTGTCCTCTAAAACCATAGATGGAATTCTGAACTTTTAGTTCAGAATGCGACTTTATTTGGAAGTGAGATTGTTACAGATAGACTTAGTTAACATAAAGTCATACTGAAACAGGGTAGGTCTCCAAAACCCATATGTGTCTATCTTAAAGGAAAGCAGGTGTGTTATCCTTCAGCAGCACAAAAAGAAGGCCATGAAGAGACAGAGGCTGAGACTGGGTAAAGCCTCTAAATTCAAGGGTCTGCAGGGATTGCGAATTGTTCCTAGAATGTACAAGATGGGAATCTCCCTCAGAGCCCTCAAAAAGAGCTATCCTGGTAACAATACCCAGATTTCAAACTTTAGACTTTATAACTAGGAGAAAACAGTTATGTCTTGTTTTAAGACATCCAACAACTCTAGAATACTAATACAAATTTCTGTCTCCTAGAATCACTGTTGGTTAATATTGTGACAAAAAGGAAATAATATTTATTAGTGAATGTGTGTAAATTTTCCAGCCAAATATATTTCTGACTCCAGCAGATTTCTCTTCTTATGGAGTCCATCTTGGATTTGAATGGGAACACCAAAGCTAAGAGAAATCTTGGTACAGAGAGATGACAGAGTTGTCTAGCTGAGGGCCATGCTGCTAACACTGGTGATGGTTAAAAGAAAAATACATGGTGGCCATTCACACCCTGGCATTTGTGGTGTGGTGCCTTATCATCCCCAGCCACAATCATAGTAATAATATCTGCAATCTTTCTCATCATCCAGTTTGTCTCTGTCTTCTGTTAGTTACCTTTCCCTTACTGTAACAAAGTACTTGACATAACAGCCATAAAAAAGGAAAATACTATGCTGTGAATTTTTTCAGGACTTTAGATTCATGAATTTTCAGAGACTTTAGCTTCGTGGTTCATTGGCCCCATTGCTTTGGGGCCTGTGTGGAGTGGATGGTAGAGCAAAGCCATTCCTCTCATGGAAGATGGGACATCCAGAAGAGAAAAAGGGAGGAGAGGCAGGTCCCACATGCTTTCAGTGACCTAACTTCCCTTCGCTAGACTTTGTGTCGTAAAGTTCCTTTATCTCCCAGTAGCACCAACATCTGGGGAACAGCCTTACCTTATAATATTTGGGGAGAGCTCATGTAAGTACAATAGTCTCTACTACCTACCTCTCTCTTCTAATTTTCAATCCCACATTTCACTTCATCAGCCTCTAGATAAAATGAGGTTTTGCCTTTAATTATTACCTTCACATTACATTGTCTATGGTCAATGTGGAATAGTACAAAAGGATGAGGAGAGGACCACGAAGGTCACATTAAGTTTCTGATGCCAAAAAGAATTATTTCTCAACTAAGTTTACTACAAGTTTTAAACTTCTGTTTTTTGAAATGTTTTTACATGTACAGGAAAAATTGAAAAGGAGGACATGTAAATATCTTTTCTTTCTATATTTGTGGTCAGTATTGACCAGCACCTATCATTTGCCCCATAACTTCCCCAACATTTAAAACACCTACGGTGGATATTATGCATTCCCAGGCTGTCAGCTTTGGCTGAGTTACAGACTGCTCAATTATACACTAATCGAATAGCTGCCCAATGCAGGCCACGTAATGACTTCCTGATTATCTGCCTTTAAATGATGAATGAAATGAATATGTAACATTCTGTTCAAATATAGCATACTTAGCATGCCAAATGAAAACTGATTTTGTGCTCCTCTCTGAAAAATGTATATTTTATTGTAATTCGGTTCAATGGTTGTTTGGTTGCTTGTTTTCCAGTCATCAAGATAAACACTGAATGAACTATGTGGTAGAACATTAGTCTTCATTTTTGGTTTCCAACAGATGCTAAAGGTGTTAGAGGAATATGAGAAAGGTCATATTTTATGAACAAATTTTCTTGGCAATATTTTAATATATCGATCAAAAACAAATTATGAGTGTATTGCAGAAACAGTAACATTAATATCTGAGTAAATTCTTTGATATGAAAAGTACTTTTTGTACAGTATCAGTTTATGATATTAGCATCAGAAAATATTTAATGATTTACAGCCTATTATATGTCTGCTCTATATTAACAGCATACATAACTATAATAGTTCTTTATGTTACTTTTTATCTAACTTTATCCTCCATATATTAATTTTCTAAAACTAACTCTAAAAATTGTATGGGGAAAATTTACTACATATAACATTTACTTTTAGGAAAAAAATCTTCCACTTCCCAGAACAAAATACAGAGGACCAGCAAGTGAATGAAAACTAAGAACACTGGAAGTAGAGAAGGAGGGTTTGTTACTCTTCCTAGCTAAAGAATATTTAATACTCCAAAATTGAATTGGGACTTAAGCAGTGGTCATAGAAAAGGATTTACATGATACATACCCTGGAACAGCCTCTTTTAGCATGTTTTGAAAATTTCCAGTAATGTTACCTTCCTATCACAATAGTTACCATTAAAATTTAACAATTGCTTGTATCTGTTTCACACTGTGAAGATAACTGGTTTAGTACTCTCCTTAGGGTGCCGTCCTTCCCTGTGCCTCCCCGCTACCCCGGTTCTCTCTGCCCTCCTCCTCCTGCGCTCTGCCTGTCCTGTTTCTTCTTCTTTCTCTCCCTTTTTGCTACCCCTCTGCTTCTCTCTCTCCTCCTCCACTTCCTTTTCTCCTTTTCTTTTTCACATTTTTTGTTCATTTCCTTTTTTCCCCATATGTACCTTTTCATTTGTTTCTATAAAAGTGAATTAGCAGTTTTATGGATAAAGTTATACACACACACACACACACACACACACACTGTTAGATGGGGAATAAAACAAAGTACTTTGAATCTTCATTAAGGACTATGAAGTTCCTGTGCATTTGTAAGTCATTAACACAAAAATTTTAAAATGCGCCCATTCCTGAGAATTTTCAAGTGTGATAAACAAAGTCTTTACATAATTGTTGGATTCATTGAAAGTTTTGCTACTGAATGTTTTATTCTTTTTGCTCGGAGATGTGTGTGTGTGTGTATCTTTTTCATAGCAATTATGACACCAAAGTTGGAATTAAAATATCCTATAAACAAATGTAAGATTTTTTTTGTCTAATTGTATTACAAAAACATTATTTTCAAGGCCAATGAATTACATTTGATTGGATTTTTCTGCTAAAAGTTTTACCACATTTATTTGTTGTAAAGCATGTATTTTACTATATCTGAAATTAAACATGTACCTTGCAACTGATGTGTGGCATGTGATAGTTAAATGTGCATTATTCTTCCTCCCTTAGTGACAATTTATCATACACTTAATAGAATACAGTATTAATTATACTAACTATAGTGTCATGAATGAGACCAAATGGGGTACAATTAGCAAATTATATAAGTCTACTATATAGAAAATTTTAGTTTCACCTTTGTATGCTATACACTTTGTAAATTCCATCCTTTTATAGAATTTATAATGTATAAAATATATTACATCTAAATGCATATAACAAAGAAATATTTACATTGTGAATATATGACACAAAAAGATTTATAAATGGATAATATGATCAAAATAATGCTTCCAAATTTTCAACCAGGATGCTGCATTTTTAACACTTTTCCTCTTTTGTTTAATCAATCTGTTTAATCAAGAAAAAAACAAAGAAAGGAAACATTAAGTACTTGGAGAAGGGGATTAATATCTCTTACATGGGACATGATTTTTTGGAAAAGAATTCCAAAGATAGCAGCAATACCTTTCTAGGACAGTTGTAGCCAGCTGGGTTTTCATTTTATTATTCACACTGTATGTATTATATAGACTTTCATGTAACATGTACTAAAATATATATTTACTAACAAACTTGTTTTACTTATTTTAGTAAACTTTTTACTGAAATGTGGAAAACCATTTGAAACGTAATTATTAATAATATGTTGTTACTGTATTTTTGCTTATTGTTTAAGAGTGTTAGGCACTGTTCTAAGATGTTAATGATATACGAGTAGAAAATCTTTTGTGGAGAATATTGCATTTTGTTGGTAGTGACAAACAAGGAAGAGTAAACAATATATTTTTATAATTGATAAGTCATAAAATAAAATCAGCATAGTCCAGTAGGAATGACTGTGGTTCAGCCTGTAGTATTAAGATTTCAAGGGAACACCTTATGTTATAGGAGTTGCATAAAATCAGGTTGATGTGTTCTGCGATGTGTACCCTAAAACCTGTTCACACTTATTCTTCCCTAGTAAAATGACCTGTGATTTAAGTTTGAAGATAGATTGATCTCTGCTATCCCTGCAACCAACTGTCCGTCATCTGCCTAGACCCTTTGAATTAAGAGACTTAGGGTTTCATAGGCCTTTCTCTCTTTTAAATCCAGCTGTTCATTCCAACTGTCTTTGGGTTCACAACCACCTCTCATCTCAGGTGTTATAAAGCATGTTTTTAAGTGCAAATAAAGCTCTTCCTATGTGCAGTCTGATTGTACAGAGCAGAAAATAACAATGTCTACTCAAGGAGCAAGAGCTCCATTCAGGAGGTCTGATTCCTTAGAGGTAAATCTACATGATTCATTAAGCATCACCTAGGATATTTAACCTGGACTGTACCTCTAGAGTTTGCGAATAAAGAATTATCTACATACTGGAATGAGAACAAGAAAATCTTATATTCGTCCCAATATTTTCACTTCAATTTTGTATTTTCTGAATAGAATTACTAATGAAAAATATAGATATATAATTTATAATTAATAAGGGTTCCCGATGGAAGACAATGGTGATGGGTTTTCTCCAGTCTATTACTGGAAAGAGAGGGTGAGTTTAAATTGTTCAGTGATAGTGTTTCCTATTTCAAAGTGGTGTCTGTGTGTATATGTTTAATATCTCCATTTTCCTGGTTTCTGTGTATAGAAAATATGAGTTGTGATAATCATAATAATCAGCTTTTCTTTTGACTAGATAAATCATTATTCTTCATATATCAAATCTTAATTGAGAAAAAATGAAGAGAAGCATGAAGTTATGTATGGTAAACTCTAATCTTAAACCTGAAACTCCAATAACAACAAATATTACTACCAGACTTAAAAATCTGTGTTACACAATCAATAACAGTGTTAGGAGAACTTTGCTTCTATTTGTCATCTTACACTGTCCTCAGAACTTGTTTGGCTCCATCAAAGAAGACCTCCTAGCTGAGGCTGTCCTGTGCCCATTTAACTATTTCCTAACCCCTACCCTGTAATCTGAATTTGCCGTGGGCATGAGAATCTTGGTTGTTATGTGACAACCCTTGCCATGCTAACCTGCTTGCCATTTCATTTGTATTTTTATGACAATTCATGGGCTCAGGTTTCTCCATCTTCCATGGTTTGTATGTAATACCCTAATGATATTCTGTTTCTATGAGTATTACTGAATTCGGTGAGACTTCCAAAGTCCAATATTTATGACTTTTCAAGAGATTAGTGATACTAGCTATTGACTCTTTTTACCTTTCTTCTTTTCACTTTAATAAATGGTGTCTACATAAATATAAACTAGTAAGTTAGGATCATCCAAATAAATACATTTTTATACTTTCATTTTAATTTTAAAAAATTCAGTAAATTTATAATTTTCCATAATCATAAACAGTCTTCCATAAGCTTATACAACTTGATTCCTTGCTGTCCACTTTATATGGTTAATTTAATGCACAGTGTTATTGTTACACTATCTGCATGTGTATGTGTGCGTATTCTGATAATAGTTCTTTTGATTACATACATGTTATCCTGATGCCTGTAATTTAATGTGTTTTGTTATCAACAGTTTTCTCTTTAGTAGAATAGAAACCATACATGTCACCCAAGGCTGTCACACAAGTATTAAGATAATGCTCATTCAAAGTGCCAGATAGATAGGCAATACCACAATATAACTGCTGTTTCCATGTTTGGGTTTTTATTGTGCTTTCTATCATTTTTACAAAATAAATGAGAAATCCAAGCTTTACAGAAATTAGCTTACTTCAAAAGTTGTAATATGTCAGGACTCAAGTTGGAATCAAGTTTGCACATGCATTATTTCCACCTTACCTTTAAAAGTCTTATTTTGTGGCTGAAAGGCCTGTACTTTCTAGATTCCACTGGTTGTTTGCAGCATGTTACATTTCTTTTTATTTTTCTTTCCCCGTGTTACTTGTTTCTTCTCTAGCATGGTTTCTGTAATCGCCACTGACTTTACTTCTCACCCTACACTCCTGAGGGATAGCAGGGGATGAGGTTAAGAAAGGACCTGAGAAGTTGCCCCTTTATCATACTTTACATCTTTTTATCTCATTTCTTACCTCCTTTGCCCGTATAAGGACTTTTTATTTGTTTTCTCTTACATATGTCAAAGTGCAGTTCTTATTTAAATTACAGCTGTAGAGAACTGCTTTACAGTTCTATCAGACACACAAAAATGCTTTTCATTTTTATTGTTTTAATGTTTATCAAGAACATTAAAAATTAGTTATTCTTACCAGAAGTGCCAGGAACTCAGGGTGAAGTCAATGAAGCACCTCTGTGCAGACCAGAAGGGGCCCTTTCTTCTTTTTACAGAAGTTCAGGCTCAGCAGCCCTCAGTGAGCCTCTCCTCAGTCGTGCATCCAGGGAGCTTCCTGACCTCTCTCCGGCTCAGGCACTGAAAGAACTTTCAAGGTTTTTTTTCTTTCCTAAATTCAAATGTTTGCTGGATGATTCCAAGGTTCAAAAAGAAGACACTTTGCCATTTTAGCATTTTCATAATAATGGGTTTAGTGGGTCGCCCCTCTTGGATTTTGTGTGACACAATGACAAGTTTAAAATCAGACAACATTCTAGTAAAGGCCAGGTGTTCAAAGTATAATAAACAGCTCCCTAAAGATTAGAAAATGAATATTTAACTAGATGACTACATTTGATTTCCTTCATCCATTTTTTATTATTTCACTGAAAACCTTCTTGATGGAAATCACACTGACAGGATTTTAATATCTTCTGGTAAATGAAACCTGTCATTCTAATGGGGTATTTCCTTTGCAGACACATTTGGTAAACTTTAGTGACCAGTAATTTTCTTCATATTTACAACTTAAGGAATTCTGGGCAGGTTTTTCAAAAAGAGAACAAAGTTTATCTTACAGGATTCATACTTACTTTGAAACTAGCTATACAATTCGATTCCATTTATAAGAGCCTGATGATTTTGGGGTGGAAAAATAGCCTCATATGTAGACATTTTAGGTGCTTAATTATTATTTTCCTTTCAGAGGCAAAGGGATCAATCTTGCCCATCAAATAGAATTCAATATATATTTCTGCCCATTCTTGAAAAGCTAGTAGTTATTAAAATTTAGCAGTTAGTACAGTCACTTTGGAAGTCAGGGCTAAGACATCTGCCTTTGCACATCCAATGTGCTTTGATTATATTTCCCAAAACTACTGCTCCAACATCAGATTTTGCTAAGTAGGTATTTTCCAATTAAAATTGACAGTTTTCATTTGATTTTATGTTAGAACTCAGAGGGAAGTCCCAAAGCAATCCAGAAACCTGATACAATCATTGAAACCCCTTTCTACACTGTGTATTCCTAACTACTGCCATGTCACCTTAATTCTCATAGCTACACTGAAGAAGGCCGGAGTATAATTCTCATGTTGTTGGTGTTGTTAATGTGTGCTACCAACATTAAAGGAAATTTGCAAGTGTGCTTTCGTGTGTGTTGTAAGTTCTCTTAAGATTCTTGCAGCAAGTCAAACCCAATAGAAAGGCATATTGGAGAGCCAGTTGACAAGAATTATAATGTGTCCTGTTTTGTAGCTTTTACAATGCTTGCCCAATACATTCCTTTCCACTCAATTGAATTAGGTCCAAGCCTGAGATAAATAACAACTTCTGGTTTTCTCTCTTTAAATGATGAAATGAATACTTCTTTTCTATAGAGACATGCATAAATAGCTAGGATGACCTTTAAGAGGAAAACAAAACTATTCAAAGAAGAAATATTTTTTTAAACAACTTTTTGCTTGTGTTTTGTTTTTTCTGAACATTTTTTTTCTTGGCTTCTGTGTCATGTTTTTTAGTGGCTCCAGTGGCAGGCATTACATTTCAACATTCACTCAAATCCTCATGGAAGAAGCAACTGAGACTGGAGAAAACCTGACTCTGTAGGGTTAATCACAGATTTCCAAACTGGGTTTAGATCAAAAAAGAAACCCAAGGTTTCCCAGTGGATGAGGATCTGGGTTTATTCACATAAAGCTTTTCTGACACCCACTCCAGCATAATGCTTCTGAAATTCAGAAATCTGTCACTTCTGAGATAAACCCACTAATCCACCTCTGTCCTTGGCATTCTCTGTGTTTTGCAGGCCGATCTTTTCGGGTGTGGATATTTCCTATCACTTATGCTCAGTTCTACCTTTGTGTCCTAAGCTGATAGCTTTACCCTATGCTTTTCCTGTCTTCCAGATTCAACACAGACCTCCGGAAGACACTGTGGTGCTTTGCCAGCAGCTCCGGGGTGCAGCATGTCTGTAGGTAATCCCCAGAATGATATCTCATGTGTTAGGAACCTTAAGAGTTGCTACTGTGTTTGCCCAATCAAAGCATCTGTGAGGTCTTGATCCTAAATGAATATGCAAATCAAACCAAGTCTCCTAGGTATTTTCTTGTTCTTAGACAAGAGTCTCTCCTAGTTTGTTCACATGCATGAAAAAGAAAATGCATGTGTCTATCAAAAAACAAACAGCTATTCCTTCCTTGCCTACATTTAGATTAGTTATGTGGGTCCTTTACTACACTCTCAATTCACTGCTTCTCAGAATGTTTCTATTCTTTGATTTTAGCTTTAAACTAAAAACTTCTTGCTGATAAAACTGGAATTTTATTCTCAAACTCACTTTATAACCCACAGGACATGTCATGGAATTTCTTAAGGAAACTTGTTGGCATAATTGAATTCAGTGATCATAACAGAAAACACACATGCACAAAAATTATTTTGATATCCATAAACAGACTTGAATGTAAAATCCCCTCTCCTACTCCACCAAGGTTCTGTTGTGTGCATGCATGTCATTGGTCCAGAGTGATCTTTATCTTTGGTCTTCACACCCAGCCATCATCCAGAAGTGCTACACTGCCAGGTGAACACTTGGTGAGGTCTCTTTTGCCTCTGTTGTGCATATTGGATTCCAGGAAGAAAGTCCATAGAGTAGGGAGACCTGAGGGGCTCTAATGAGGCCCAGAGCTGGTGGCTCTCACTGCAGGGTGCACCTTGTCATCCAGCATGTTTTAGCCTCAGTGTCAGCCAGTTGGTAAAGGAGATTTTGGAAGAGTTCCAAGCTATCGTTAATTATGCGCTTCTCTGAAACTTGACTGTCTTTCCTGTCTTTATGGATGGCCTTTTCTCTATTTAGTAAGCAGTTTGCTTTGCTTTTTTTTTTCAGTACCTAAATTTATTTACAATTCTTTTACCCCATGAAATAGAAACAAGATGACAGGAATAGTAACACCAAGGAGAATTATATATACCATTAAATTTGTCCAAAAGTTTAAAAAGGCAGTATGGTAATACATGTAACAGTACTTCACAAACTGCAAAGAATTCTACAACCCCATATTTTCCTAAAAATAAGACCTAACTGGAAAATAATCAGCCTTGACAACTAGAGATCCAAGACGCCAGCCTCAATTAGCCTGTCCTTGCGTCACCTGTCTTATAGGGCGTCCACACAGCAAGAGAACAGTGACGGCAGAGGAGGCAAGGAGAGGCTGATTGGGGCTGGCATTTTTGACCTCTAGTTGACAAGACTGATTATTTTCCAGCTAGGTCTTATTTTCAGAGAAAGAAGGTAGCTGATCATGGTGGTAAACACCTATAACCCCAGTTCCCTGAGAAACTAAGGCAAGGGGTTCCCAAGTTCATGTTTGACTTAGTGACTTAGGAAAGCCTGTGTCAAACCTCAGTTCAAAGGCTGTGGTTCCATTCCCAGAACCACACGGAGAAACACAGAGACACACCACACAGGCACACACACACTTCCAACTAAAAGGAACTTATCATTTCTATTGCCATTTACTTTTAAGTAAGTAATTTGGGAATGTCTACCTTTTAAATCTGTGACATGAAGCATTTCTGTATTCTCTGTGGGGTCTTAATGGGCTTTTAATATTATTTTCCTTTTGTGTTTTTATGTGCAGATATGCATTCTATATCGTTACAGCTTTTGTGTGTGCACACAAGTGTGTATGCTTTTCCATTCCTTTCCTTTCATTTTGATTTGTGTGTGTGTGTGTGTGTGTGTGTTCATGACTTCAGAGAATAAACTTTAGGATAATGCTGATGCTTCAACTTTAAAATGGACGAGTCTGTGGAATTTGAGGGGCATGGGCAGATCAGCAGGAAAAAGAACAAGCTAAGAAAAAAATTAAATAGTTCCCAAGGAGCATTTTACTTACTGAAATATAATCCCAAAGGAAACTGCTGTAATGTAAAAGACTGATTATAAGAACTCTTGATATTAGATACATGTAAGCTATGGTCAGAGGACCTGAGAAACTGATGAGCACAGATATTGGCTGCTATGTTTGAAAACAAATCAAGGGTGGATTCTGAAATGGAGTCCTCTGTTGAATAGATACTTTGGCAACCTTGGTATTATTGATCTATTGAAGACAAAGGGGAAAACATTCTGATTGGTATGCTAAGATGAGTTTGCTTCCTGGGAAAAGCAGTCTCATGCTTCCTAACTTTTCATTGCAATTGCAAAGCCCACCTAGGAAGATAGAAGTTTAAATTATTAAAGATTCCAAGTTTTCTAACCTTGAAGCAGAATTTTCAATATTCTATAAATTTTAGCACATCTTGTTTGGAAATACACATTCTTTTTTCCTTGTTGAGAGATGGAAATAAAGGTAATTCATTCTGGAGCAAGAAAAGTTAGCCAAAGTGCAAAGATTTCCTTACATGTGTTAAAATATAACTTGGTAGTTAGACAAGTCTTAGGCATTGGCATATCTTAGAATTTGAATGGCTTACCTAATGCCTGATTTTTATGTTAACATCAAAATAACTTCTGGACAAAATTAGTGTTGTTATTAATATTTTAAATCTTTATCTAGATTACTTGATGTAGAGCTCAGTTCATACACAAAGCTTTTCCAGTTAAACATCCTATTTTCTTATTATGATATGTATTTAGTCTCTTTTGAACATCAAGAAAAAAACAGAACGTGGAAAGGAGGACAAAGTCCTCTACTTTCACAGAACAAACTACAGCTGACAGCAAATGTATGAGGTTTGAAGCATTATAGACCTGTGAAGAGTCCTGTCTTTACCACTTTACTACTTATTTAATCTTGGCAAACTCTGCATTATCTTCAAATTATAGTTTCCCAACTTGTAAGATGAAAATAAACACAGAACCCATCTAGTGAGTTTGCTATAAAGATTGAATCTCAAAATGTGGGAAACATGTAATAGTGCCTAAAATAAAATAATTACTAAAAATACATCAGGTGTACATGTTGTTCTAGTAACTCTCTGAAGGCTTTGGTGGAAAAGATAGAAACTTATTTGATTCCAGTACAGTGGGTCCTTGCTCAGCTGGCAGATACATCATAAGAAAAATATTTTATTTCTCTCATGACATGTCTGTAAATATATTTTGACCCTACTGTTCTTTGAATTGGAAGTCACCGGCAGCACATAAATTGCAAGAGACAGAGGTATGACAAGGTCTTTTTTCTACTTTAACTGAATTGCTCATTAGTACTTGCTAATGAGAAAAGTTTACTTTAGAAGCCCAAAAGAGTAAAACCCTCAGAGAGAAATAAAAGAGGTCAAAAGGCCAAGGTTAAAATCCAGGAATCTAGGTCAAACCATGCCAGTGGGTCATCCAATGTTAAGAAGAGGTGGCCACAAGCAGAAGGTACCTTCATGGTGGAGAGAATAGAGTCCAAATTGGCAAAGCTGGGATGAACTAAAGCAGTGAGCTCCTCGGCGGTAATAGGAGTACCATTAAAGGTTTGCCTTCAATGTTCAGACAAAAGGTTAATCTGAAACATAAAAAAAAATTGATGCCAATAATACAAAAATATTCCTTTGTAAACTGTATGACTATATAACATGCACTTTTATGCCTGATGTGGTGGGTTTCTCTTTGTATACAAAACACAGAGATGGTCTCTCTACTTAGCTGTGTGGTCTGCAGCTATCCAGTTAGTCTCCATAAACACTCAGAAAGGTCCATATCACACATACAGCTACTTCCTTGCCAAAAACCCTTCACTGACTTTCTATTGGTCTCAGAAGAAATTCGAAACTCTAGTTCAACCCAGCCAGCACCCTCGATGGAGCTGCAGCCTAACTCAATGAGTCCTATACCTGGGACACTGTAGTGCTTCCTCAACCTGATATCTCTGTGTTTATCTCTTCTTCACCTACATTTCCCAAGGTGGATATCTTCTCACCTTTTGTTTATATCTGTGCTCAGATATTATGTAATTAGAGATTTAAAAAAAAAAACATTTACAGGATGATGTTATTCTACCATCAATGTACAGTCTTTATAATGGCATTGTCAAAACTTATGTTGTTTATTTAGTTACTTTATTATGGACTCCTTTGGTCCTATTATCATGTAAACTACATGAACTTAAGAACGTTTGATCTTGACTGTAACTATACCTAGGAACCAGAGAAAAAGACTTGGCCATTGGTAAGTGCTCTATAAAATTGTTTTTATTTTTCTATTTTTTACTTATGAATGAATAAATCTCAGATTGGTCATGATTTGTGACCTTTTCCCATAGTTTGAGGTATGTAAATTTTGTCGAATATATACAGTGTGAAAGAACTGAAACTCTAGGGCGATACGCATATGCTTGATTCTTTTCCACTACAATGAGGGCTAACCAGTAGGTGGTTGCTCTCCTTGGTAAACTCCTGCATGCTCTGCACAGACAGATTCCGAGGTTATATTCTGTTTGTGAAAAAAAGGATATCTATAGCCTACTAGAGGGTAGAAAAAGTTCTCATTTCATACAACTGTCCTTCCTCCTCAATAATCTCACCGAAGAGACACAGGTTCAAAGTATCTTCCTTGTGGATTTCATAAGTTCCTTGCATGTACCATGCTTCTTGAAGGTATAGAACTTTTTTTATATAATCAAAAATCATTTCCTTTCTCTCTCCCACACACTGTTCTCTCTTCCCTCTTTTCCACTTGACTTCTTTGATAACATTCTTCCCTCATCTTTAGGCTCAAGACCTCTGGATCCCTCTTCTGTCTTCCCAGAGTAGGGTAATTCTTCTGTCTCACTCCCCATGACCTGTGAAACTTGCCTTCACAGAACTTGGCATTATTAGCTCAGTAATCTCGCTTTCTCTAACTGGATATAATATCTGTGAGGATGACTCTCATTATTTTGCTCCCTTCATCCCATGTTTGTTTGGAGTACAAAGTTTCTCTTGGAGACTCATTGTTTATACGGTAGCGTCCTTGTTCCAAAGTATCGAATGTGTCACAAGACACAATCTTTAAACATTACCCTTAATTATTCTGGTGCATTCTCACTCCTGTGGTTTTGTGTTTTCATCTTAAGATAATTTTTTTGTTGAACAGAGAGTGTTTAATCCATCATAATAGAGGATTTTGAAAGAGTGAGAGAAATATAATGACACATAGATAGTTGTACCGCATTGCAATGGATGAGCTTGAGTAAGTCTCAGGAATTTTCTACCTCTTGCTTGAAGCTGTCGGAAGTTTCATCCATATACTTTGACTTGTTTTGTTCACTACAACTTTTAAGTTTAATAGATGTGTTACATTATAGACACAAACAATTCAAACTTTCCCTATCATTATAGGAACACATCATAAACAAACAATTCTTTTGGCACATGCTAACTATGTCTTTCCTACTCTAAGAAGTTTTAGGTGTTAAAAAAAAAATCCTTCTGGATTGATTGATTTACTTCACTTAGCCAGTTTTGCTCCGTTATTCCAGGCTCACTTTAAAGCTCCTCCCTATTTTTTAAAAAGCGAATGTGTGAGCATGAATAAGCACTTTTCAGAAATAGCTACGTATATTTATATCCTTGAGATTGTCTTTGATCCTAAATAAGCTTTTAATTACCATTTGTGGTTATGTGGCTTAAAAAAAGGTGATTCTATTATTTCTGGAACAAAGCAAGCATATGACCAGTACTATCTTATGAGTAGTTATTTTAAGGTTTTTATTACTAATTATAGTTGGTGTATTATAATTCATTGTTCACTGGCCTTATAGGTATTTACTTAAGGTTCTATTAAGCATTACAGCTGTGTCTGCAGCTGCTATTCCTCTGAGACCCTACAATTTCGTGAGAGTAACCGAGCCTCAGTTGAGAAGAAGGTATAATTGGGCTTGAGGCAAACACTTAACTTGGTGTCCCCAGGAATGCAAGAAGGTGCCTTATTTCTATGTCTAAGGCAAGTTTAAGTATGTAAAGACAATGGTAGGTAAATCCTTCTATCACTATAATAACAGTGAAACCATGCATTTCTCTGTCTACTCACTCGTTTACCTAGATATCCAGGTTTCCCTTTGTGTTAGATTCCCAATTCATAAATGTTTTCCTGACTTCCCACTTCCTAGTCAGGTCTTATTTCCTTTTCTGTGAATAAAAATAGTAAGTTTTTAAGGTTTCTGTGCAATGTATTTATCTCACAAGCATTCATGAGAATCAACTAAGTAAAACTTAGTGTTTGAAACAATTTTGCAACATGAGCAAACATTTATTACCAATGAGATAGAAAACTAAAGTACTCAACCTTTCTGTAAGGACCTCCCAATATCTGGTTATTAGGTGCTTTGACAAGAGGCCATTTGAGAGTTTGTAACAATTCTAATGACAAGAACAACTGTAAGGCCAAATTAGGTGACAGAATCCACCAGTGGGTTTGTGATGCATATCTGGAAAGGAGCACAAGAGTGACATAGCATGCCATGAACTAAATATATTTCTTTAAGTGGTTTAGACCGTGCTCTGCTGTTTCCCCATCTGTGGCATGACAGACTTTTTAGTCAACCCCCAAAATTTTAAACTCACTCTTCACAACATATATATATTCTCACACATCATCCTAACTGATATGCCCTCTGAGGAAGACTTAGACAGGGATATTTAACATTCTTACCTTAGACGTCTGTAGATCTCTTCAGGTGCTGGCTTGCATCCATTCAACTATGCATTTCTGGTAAACTGGGTCAAGTACAGACTGACTTCTCCAAGAATGAATTTAGTGCAAAGACTATTATGTGGCACTGCCTATAATGAAATACTTCAAAGGAAATTTCAGGCAGCATTGAAGGGAAGCTGGCATCGCACTTCCTGCCTGGACACTTGCTGAATTATAGATTCAGTAGTCTTGTGGTGGGGCTGCAACAGAAGTGGAGCCAAGCTAGTGTGAAGATCTGGGGAGAGCCTGCTACCTGGGAAAGCACATCCCAGCACTGCCTGGGCAGTGGTCAGACCCTCGACAGCCAGAGGATAGGAAATCATCACCTGAGGAGAGTCGCCTGAGTCACTGCATTGAACACACCCTGATACTTCTCCACTGGTTCCTGTAGATGTTAGCTAAGAAAGTTAGCAATAGGAGAAATCCAAAATAAAAACAAAAAACAAACAAACAAAAAAACAATCGACCCACAAACATGGCTTGCTGGCTTCATCTCAGCAATTCCTTCTCCAGGGTCTGAGTCTGTTGTTTAGTTAGTGACAGAAAGAAGCAAATGATTCAGAGGAGCGTGACTAGCATAAGATGAGTATGTTAGGTTGTTTTTTATTTGTTTGCTTATTTTATTGAGGAAAATATGTGCAGCATGAAAGTTAGTGTATTTAAATGTATGGTAAGCTCAGTATCAGGAATAGGTAAACTCTCCTTTAGCACAAGCATTGCCAGCACTGATGTGGGAGACTAGGGCCACGACAGGGTGAGTGGGACAGAAAGAATCAGCATCTTCCAACCCCACAAGCTCTGACCACACTGCCTTCTGAAATTTTCCATCATCCTAAACAGAAATTTCATAATCATTAAACACTACCTCCCATTACTCTCAGTTTCGGCATCTTTAAGGTTCATCCATTCCATACCATAAATTGGAATTTCTTTTTTTTTTTTTAAGGGTGAGTAATGTTTGTGTACGTCATAGGTTGTATTTATGTCTGATGATGGCTGCTTGCATTGTTCCTGTGTTTGAGTCATTGTGAATAATGTCACTATTTATATTGTACCCACATCTGTTTGAGTTCCTTCTTCCAATGCTTCTGGGTCTGTAATCAAAAGTGGAATTGGTAGCATATGTAATAATCTTTATATTTAATTTTCTGAAGAACTGCACAAAGCCAAAGTGGCCAGACCATTTTACAGTCCCCAAAGCAGCACACAGGGAATCCATTCTATCTTTGCAGTTGTCCCAGTGAGTATAAAATAGTAATTCATTATGAGTTGATATCCATTTCTATAACGACTAATGATGATGTTGAGCATTGTTTTATGTTTATTGACCATTGATATGTGTTTTTTAAAAAATGAATGAAATGAGTCTTTTATTTTATTTTTTTATTGTTGTTGGTTCTTTCATATCTGAGTATTAAATCCTGATAACATTCATAATTTGCAATTTTTTTCCCATCCTATGTGGGAATAAATATAATCCACTTAAACTGAAGTCCATGGCAGTTTTGAAATCAATGAAAAGCTAAATTTTCTTGTTACTTTTCTTGCAACTTTCTATTATGGGAGAGTGAAGATAAAATCTAATTTAAGATGTGAGAGAAGCGGTGATTTGTCATATGTTTAAATATGTTTATTTATTTATTTATTTATTTTTGAGATAGGACCTCACTATGTAGTCCAGGCTGGTCTTGAACTTGCTTATGTAGCAAAGGCTGACCTCGAACTCTTGGTGATCCTACTGCCTCAGCCTCCCAAGTGCTAGAATTAGAGTCTTGCATCACCATGTCTGGCTCTCTCTTATTTTTTAATTGTGATATATCTCTTTCTTTTTGGCATATGCTTAGATTAATTGTACTTAAATGAATTGAAAGTGTGCCATTTATAATTTGCTGATATCTTTTGATGAACAAAGTAATTTAATGAAGCCCAGTTTATCTCTTTTTTCTTTTGATACCTATTTTTTAGTATATAGAAAAAAAAAAAAAACCTTTGCCAAATCCGATGTTATGAATATTTTCCCTTATGTTTTCTTCTAAGAATTTTATAGTTTTAGTTCATACATTTGTGTTTTTGGTCCATTTTAATATAGTTTTTATATATGTTATAAGCTAAGATTCCAAATTCATTCTTTGTTGAAAAGATTATCTCTGTCAGTTGGTAGACTAAACATAAGTGTGGAAAATCATTTGGGTATACAGATAAATTTATTTCTAGGCTCTCTGTTGTTTTTCTTGGATTGTATACTGTTGCTGTGCCAGTACCATACTATTTGGTGAGTTTTTAAAATATGACTTAAGAGAACAATTATAGAATTTGCTTGAGGTGTCTGTCATGAAGTGAGATGATGAAAAGAAGGTATAGAGGAGTATGCTTAGAGGTGATACTTTTAAAATAAGTCATTTTAAAATTTTCAATTGTTTACTAAAACGTGTTATACAAAAAATAATATGGGTTCTATGCATAGTTTACAAAGCCACAATAATTAAAACCGGACTTCTATTCTTGTTTTATACTTACCCATAAACATTTTTTTTCTCTTCTTTTATGGAAAAGATGAACATTTTAAAGCACATCCTTGTATTGCTTCTGTCATAAAATATCACATCATTCACAGAAAATGATTATTTTATTTTATTTTATTCTATAAGAGAGGAAAAACACAAAATTTCAGAACATATTAATTAGGGCCAGAGATATAACTCAGCAGCATAAGTGCCTGTCTACCAAGTGTAAGTTCCTAAGTTTGATTCCCAGTACAAAGGAGAAAAAATAAATAAATAAAACATGGTAATTAGAGGGTAATGATGGTTAATACATTGCAGATTGTTATCTTTAAGTTAGTTACCCAGGGTATTAGATATCTGCATTTAATTGTCCACACAATATTAACACAAACTTTTCTTTTCAATGTAATAAGAGAAATTAGTAGTATAACTATCCTAATTATCATATATATATATATATATATATATATATATATGGAATTTGGAGTAGTTTGTGGGTCTTCTAATTTGTTCCAGTGATCTTTAGTTCTTTTTTTCTTTTCTGTACCATGCCTTTTTTTTTTTTTTACAGCAGTTTTATATTATAATTTCAAGTCAGGGATTGTGATGCCCCCTGTCCTGCCTTTGCTATTCTAGGTGTTTTCCAGTTTCAGATAAGTTTTGAGATTGTTTTCTCTAAGTCTGTGAGATATACTATTGAAATTTTGATCAGAATTGCATTAAATCTGTAACAGTTTTAAAAGTATGATCATTTTCACTGTATTGGTTTTTCCTACCCAAGAGCAAGGGATGTCTTTCCATTTTTTAATAGCCTCTTCAAACTCCTATTTCAGAGTACTGTTTTCAATGTAGATGTCTTTTACATACTTTGTTAGATTTATTCCTAGGTATTTTATTTTTTTGATGCTATTGTGAAAAGTGTTATTTCCCTGATTTCTCTTTGTGAGTTTGTAATTAATGTAACAGTGAGTTTGTAATTAATGTACAGGAAGGCTGTTGATTTTTGAGTGTTAACATTATATACTGTTATACTACTGAATTGTTCATTAAATCTACCTGTCTTTTAGTGGACTTTTTGGGATTGTCTATGTAGAATACCATGTTATCTGCAAATAATGATAATTTAACTTCTTCCTTTCCTATTTTTATTCCTTTTATTTCTTTCTCTTGTCTACTGGCTCTGACCAAAGCTTTCAGTACTATTTTGAATAAGAGTGGAGACAGTGAACATCCTTGTCTTGTTCCTGATTTTAAAGATAAAGCTTTCAGTTTTGGTCTGTTTAGTATGATTTGGTTGTTGATTTGTCATAGATACTTTTATCAGATTGAGATAAAGACCATCTATTCCAATTTTCTGTAGGGTTCTTATCATGAATGAGTGCTGGATTTTGTCAAAAGGTTTTTTCTGCATCTATTGGGATGATCGTATGATTTGTGTCTTTGGCTTTGTTAGTATGATGAATTATATTTATTGATTTGTGTATGTTGAGCCATCCCTTCATCCCTGGGAAGAATCCGACTGAGTCATTGTGCATAATCTTCTTGTTTATTTGCTGTATTTGGTTTGCCAGTGTCTTACTGAGAATTTTTGCATCTATGTTTATTAGGAAGTTTGGCCTGTAGTTTTCTTTCTTAGTTGGGTCCTCCTCTGGTTTTTGTATCAATGTAATTCTTGATCTCAGGAATGAATTTGGAAGTATTGCTTCTCTTTCAATTTTATCAAAGAGCTTGAGACATACTGGTGTTATATCTTCTTTAAATTTCTTGCAGAGTTCAACAGTGAATTTGTTAGGGCATGGGCTTTTCTTTGTTAATAGGTTTTAAATTACATCTTCCATTTCATTGATTAATATAGGTTTATTTAGTAATTTTATAGCTTCTTGATTCATATGTATTTCATATGTTTTTAGGAATCTGTCCATTTCTTCTGCATTTTACGTGTTATGAAAATATAAGTTTTGAGTTCCAGCTTGGTGGCACTGGCCTGGGAGAGTTTGACACATCACTTCCGGTGCTTGGGTGCCCTCCCAGCCCCCTAAGACACTGGACTAGCCTGGAGAGGTTTTGTGTGCTTGAGTAGACCAGTCCCAGTGACCTTCATTCAACCAGAGGAACCAAGGCCCATGAGTCCCAAGAGCTGAGGGTGCAGGAGGTGATTTCCAACACTCACATGGAAAGTTTTGGAACATCACTCAAAACACAGAAATATAGGAAAATGACAAAACAAAAGACCAAAATGCAATCTTAAACCTCCAGCTTATCCAAAGAAAGCCTGGGAGCAATGTACATAGAAGAAAATACTAGTCATATACTTGAAATACCTGAAATGATATCAGCTGAAATAAAGAAGCAAGTACAGGAAGCTATGAAGGAATACAAGTCAGAAATAATCTCCCAGGTAAAAAAAGAAATGATAAAAGTAGTGAAAGAAATAGTAAATGCACCTAAAGAAGACACAGCTAAAAATTTAGAGGAACAAAGCAAAGTGATAGACTCCCATAATGAGCAGTATAAGAAACAAACAGAATACATGAAGCAGATTCAAAGATATACAGGAAATCAAAAATTCTATTGAAAGTTGCCAAAACCACTTCAACAAAAGTGAAGATAGAATTTCAGACCTCAAAGATAAGATTGCAGCAGTGAACAGGAAAGGAAAGATCTTTTAAAAATAACAATGAATCAGTAAATAACAATTTAACAGTTGCAAGATGGTGGAAAGAAAAACAATATAAGATTAATAGGGATAAATGAAAAAAAAAAGGGGACAACACAAATGATATCAAGAGGCTATTTACAGAAGTAATAGCTGAACATTTCCCAAACATGCAAATGGAAACTGACATATAGATTAGTGAAGCATATAGAACTCTAAACAGCCATAACCAAAATAAAACTACACTCAGACATATAATAATCACCATCTCAGAAATCCAATATAAGAACAGAATATTAAAAGCTATTAGAGTGAAAAGACAGATCACCTATAAAGGAAATCCTATCAGAATCACCACAGACATCACAACACAAACAATGAAGTCAAGAAGAGCATGGAGTGAAATATTTCAGATCCTAAAGGAAAACAAATTCCAACCCACAGTGATATACCCTGAAAAACTGTCCTTCAAAATGGATAGAGAGATAAGATACTTCCATGACAAAGAACAGCTGAAGAACTTCATGATCACCAAACCAACCCTACAAAGAATACTGAAAGACATTCTAGATACACATAGGAAAAAACCACTAAGCAAGATAGACAATTAAACAGAACGGAACAGTAAAGATAACAACAGCAGAAAGATAACATGTCAACAATAAAATGATATATAACAGTTATAACCATTAATGTAAATGGCCTCAATTCACCAATTAAAAGAAACAGATTGGCAGAATGGATCAAGAAACAATGTCCAACCATAAACTGTCTACAAGAAACCCATCTAATCCAAAAGGAAATTCATAGACTGAAAGTCCAAGGATGGAAAACAATACTTCATGCAGCAGGAACTCAAAAAAAAAAAATCAGGGGTAGCTTCTCTGTTTGCAGACAATATGGACTTCAAACCAAGAGTGGTCCAAAGAGATAAAGAAGGTCACTACATACTAGTTAGGGGAAAAATTCAAGAGGAATAGACAACAATCTTAAATATATGTACACAAAATTCCAGAGCACCCAGCTATACAAAGCAAGTATTGACAGAAAGGAAAAATCAAATAAGCAATAATACAATTATAACAGGAGACCTTAACATGCTATTGACACATACGGAAAGATCAACTAGACAGAAAATCAGCAAAGAAATAACAGAACTGAATCACACCTGTGAACAAATGGACTTGATAGACATATAAAGAGCTCCATCCAAAAACATCAGAATATCCATTCTTCTAAGCAGTACATGGGACATTCTCTAAAATAGACCACATACTAGATCACAGAATATATTTAAGTAAATGCAAAAGAATTGAAATTATCCCATGCATGTTATCAGATCATAGCACCATGAAACTAGAAATTAATGATAAAAGAAACTGCAAAAAACCCCAAAACACATGGAAATTGAATAATACACTCTTGAGCAATCAATGGGTCACAGAGGAAATTAAAGAAGAAATTAAACAATATCTACATAGCAAACGAAAATACCAGTACAACTTACCGGAACTGGGATGCAATGAAAGTGGTCCTCAGAGGAAAATTTATTGCACTGAGTTCCCATATTAGGAAAACAGAATGAACATGAATAAACAACCTGATACTACACCTCAAACATTTAGAAAAAGAAGAGCAAGCCAAGCCCAAAGCCAAAAGAAGGGAGGGAATTATAAGGATAAGAGCAGAAATTAATGCAATAGAGACTAAGAAAACAATACAAAGAATCAATGAATCAAAGAGTTTGTTCTTTGAAAAAATAAATAAAATTGATAAGCACCTAGCAAACCTAATTTTAAAAAGGAAAGAAAAGACTCAAATTCATGCAATACAGAGTGAAAAAGGCAAAATCACTACCAACTCTGGAAATACAGAATATCATCCCACCTATTTTGAAAACCTCTACTCTCAAAGGTTCAGTAACACAAGAAATGGACAGATTCCTAGAAACATATGAACCACCAAAGCTGGATCAAGAAGATGTAAAACTTCTGAATAACCTAATTTTTATTAATGAAATTGAAAATTAGTTAAGTCCTTACCAACAAAGAAGAGCCCAGACCCAGATGGATTCACTGCAGAATTCTACAAGAAATACAAGAAGACTTAATGCCAATACTTCTCAAACTGTTCAATGAAATTTAAATGGAAGCAATTCTCCCTAAGTCATACCTGGAAGCAAATATTACTCTAGTACCAAAACCTGAGAAAGATCCAACTAAAAAGGAGAATTACAGGCCAATCTCCCTAATGAATATACAGGCAAAAATTCAGTATAAAATATTGGCAAACAGGATGCAGCAAATAATCTAGAAGATTATACACCATGAACAAGTGGGATTCATCCCAGGCATGCAGGGATGGTTAAACATACGTAAATCAATAAAAGTAATCCACCATATCAATAGAGCCAAAAGTAAAAATCACATGATCATTTCTCTACATGCAGAAAAAGCTTTTGATAAGATCCAACACCTATTCATGATAAAAACCTTACAGAGAATTGGAATAGATGGTCTCTACCTCAATGTGATAAAGGCCATCTATGACAAACCAACAGCCAGCATCATATTAAATGGCCAAAAACTGAAAGCATTTACCTTAAAATCAGGCCCAAGACAAAGATGTCCCTTATCACTGCTTTTATTCAACATAGTACTGGAAATACTAGCTAGAGCAGTTAGACAAGAGAGAGAAATAAAAGGAGTAAAGATAGGAAAAGAGGAAGTTAAACTATCATTATTTGTAGATGACATGATACTCTACATAGAAGACCCCCAATACTCCATTGAAAGACTCCTAGGTATAATAAATAAATTCAGCAACGTAGCTGGATACAGAATCAATACTCAAAAATCAATAGCATTCCTGTACACAAACAACAAAATCACCAAGAGAGAAATAAGTGAAGCCACAGACTTCACACTAGCATCCAAAAAAAAATGAAATACTTAGGAATTAATCTAATGAAAAAAGTAAAAGTGCTATACAAAAAAATTATAATACCCTGAAAAAAAATTGAAGAGTACCTCAGAAAATGGAAAGACATCCTTTGTTCATGGATAGGAAGAATAAATATTGTGAAAATGGCCATTTTCCCAAAATTGTTATTCAGATTCAATGCAATTCCAATGAAAATACCACTAACATACCTCATAGATCTAGAGAAATTACTCCTAAAATTCATCGGGAACCAGAAGAGACCTAGAATAGCAAAGACAATTCTAAGCAGCGAAGCCAAGGTAGGAGGCATCACAATCCCTTATTTGAAGTTATACTAAAAAGGTACTGTAATAAAATCAATATAGTACTGGCATAAAAACAGATTTGAAGATCAATGGAATAGACCAGAAGATAAAATCACAACTATGAACACACACAACCACCTTATCTTTGATAAAGGACCCAAACATGTTCACTGGAAGAAAGATAGTCTCTTTAATAAATGGTGCTGGAAAAATTGGCTTTCTTTCTACATGCTGAAAACTAAAATTAGACCCATGCCTATCACCATGTACTAAACTAAAATCTTAATGGATCAAAGATCTAAATATTAAAACAGAAACACTAAATCTGTTGGAAGACAAAGTAGGTAAAAATCTTGAAGACATAGGGATAGGTAGATAATTCATGAACAAGAACCAAACTGCGTGGGAAATACTTCCAAGAATCAATAACTGGGGTCACGTCTTATTAAAGAATTTCTGCATGTTGAAAGAAATCTCCAGCATAATGGAAAGAAAACCCACAAACTGGGAAAAAATCTTAGTGAGCTGTCCCTCAGACAAAGAACTTCTGTCTAGAACTTATAAAGAATTTTAAAAAGTCAGATTCCCGAAATTGAAAGCCCCAATCAAAAAATGGGCACCGAGATTAACACACAGTTCTCAGATGAAGAAATATGAATGGCAAGTAAATACATGAAAAAAAATGTTCATCATCATTGGTCATTAGAGAAATGCAAATTAAAACCACACTGAGATTTCATATCACTCCGGAAAGCATGGCCAGGATCAACAAAACTACCAACAACAAATGCTAGAGAGGCTGTGGGGTAAAAGGAACTCTTCTGCACTGTTGGTGGGAGTGTAGACTGGTGATACCACCTTGGAGATCAGTCTGAAGATTCCTCAAACAGCTGGGATTGGAAGTCCCATATGACCCAGCTATTCTACTCCTGGCCATATTACCAGAAGAACTGAAAACATCATACCACAGTGATACATGTGCACCCATGTTTATAGCAGCACAATTTGTAATAGCCAGATCTTGGAAATAACCTAAGTGCTCATCAATTGTGGAATGAATACAAAAATTATGGTATTTTTATACAATGGAGTACTACTCATCTATTAAGAATGATCACATTGAGATATTTATAAATAAATGGATGCAACTTGAGATCATACTCATAAGCGAAATAAATCAAACTCACATATATAAATACCGCATAGTCTCCCTAGCATAAGAAATGGTAAGAGTACATAAAATTATATGGTAATCATGGTTCCCCATTATATTACTTTGAAGTCTTACAGTGTTTTCATTCATTAGTTGGAATGCTTTTATTCTATTTTATTTGACCTTACTATGTGGGATGGCATGAACAACTACTTTGAAGAAAACAAGACATCATGGCTGATTTAATACATCTTGCTTTGAAGTCCTAACATACTTTTTTCTTCTATTACCATTGGTTCTATCATGTTGTGTCTTATTGGATTTTAATATGTATGATAAATACATATTAAAATTTTTTATGGAAAAACAATTTTTTATGGAAAATGAGCTATTATAGTAGCCATTATTCATTTTCTCTTATTTGGTTCAGAATGCCTTATAATAGTTTCATTCTCTTGAATGATTTTATTCTATTTTGTCATGTTGGATATTATTCTGTGTGAAGCTATGCTCAACTATTTCAGAGAAAGAGACATTATGGTAGTTACTGCTGATACCTAATTGTCTTGTTGTGAAGTGTTGTGTTGCTTACATTGTTCTGTGCTGATCTGCTTTATTCTGTCTGCTTTTGTTTTATTCTCTATAAAATAAAATTTAAAAAAAGAAAAAGAAAATACAAGTTTTCAAAGTAGGTATTGATGATCTTCTGGATTTCTGTAGGGTACATGTGATTTCACCCTTTTTATTCCTAATTGGTGGATTTGAGTCTTTCCTTTTTTTGTGTGTGTAAGTTTGGATAAGGTTTTGTTTGATTTTATTTATTCTTTCAAAGAACCAACTCTTCAATTCACCGATTTTTTGTACTTTTTTTTCTTTTAGTCTCCAGTGTTTTAATTTCTGTTCTGATCTTCATAATTTCCTCCTGTGTACAAGCTTTTGGCTTAACCTGTTCTTAATTTTCTAGAAGTTTCAGGTTCACCCTTAGGTTGTTTATATGTACTTGCTGTTTTCCCAATATGGGTATTTACTAGTATAAATTTCCCTCTGACTGTTTTCATTGTGTCTTATAAATTCTGGTGTATTGTGCTGTCACTATCATTCAGTTGTTAAACCTCTCTGATTTCTTCTTTTTTATTTAAAGAAAAAATTTTGAAACAGAAAGAGGGTAGAAACAATACAAAATCTCAAAAACAAAACAAAAAAACAAAAATAGTAACCAATAAGAAATCACTAGTTGATAATTACATATTTTCCTCTTAGAAGTAGTTGTTCATGTTACAAAGGTAAAGCCTACAAAGTGCACATCCAAACAGTGAGACTGCAATCAGTTTTGTTCATCCATCCAACAAAAACTTTAGTAACATGGTTATCAATCCCACACACTCAAACATACATGCAGTTATATTCTTTAGAATACTTTCTTTTCCTCTCTTTTTTTTTCT
This sequence comes from Hydrochoerus hydrochaeris, assembly GCA_004027455.1. Taxonomy (NCBI): domain Eukaryota; kingdom Metazoa; phylum Chordata; class Mammalia; order Rodentia; family Hydrochaeridae; genus Hydrochoerus; species Hydrochoerus hydrochaeris. Next base: position 833,418 of record PVLA01000041.1, on the reverse strand, counting down.
TTACAATAACTCTAATCCATTCTCATAAACTACTTAGAAGTTCTACAGGTGTATAAGTCTCTACACGTATACCTAGCCTTTCTGTATTAGAGGGGGAAACAAATCAAGACAAGTCAACAATACAAATTCCTAGAGAAACACGAAATGAAAAGGACATATAAAACCACAATACTAGGTGATCTACAGTAGTTACCATGATGTCTCTTGTTGTTTTCAATAAAATTGTCTATATTATCAAACATAGTATAATTAAACTTTGCATTGCATTACACTATTAATAAAATCTAAACATTGGCGACATTATAGGACTTCAAAAGCAGTTAATAATTAAACCAAAATGGGTATCCTATTGAATCTTGTCATCTTCAGAGTAGTTGCCTCTACTCTCAGACTTGATACTCTCAAGCATACCAGATTCAAATAAAATCAGTCAAGATAAATCAGCGATATAACCAATCTTCTCTGTCTTATCTCTGCTATGCTATTTTTCTGTCATTGTTGTTTGTTTACTTTTCTCCTTCATTCCACTGTCTGCCCCTTTCTTTGAGGCCTTTCTGCCATTGTTCCTGGAACCTTGGTGATTTTCTTCTCTCTCTCTCTCTCTCTCTAGAATGTCCTTCAGTATTCTTTGCAGTGTTGGATTGGTGGTCACAAAGTCCCCCAGTTCCTCTTTGTCATGGAAATATGTTGTCTCTCCATTAATTTTGAGAGACAGTTTAGCAGGGTGCATCATTCTGGGTTGGAGGTTATTTTCTTTCAGGGCTTGGAATATTTCGCTCCAAGCTCTTCTTGATTTAATGGTTTGCGTGGAGCAGTCCACTGTTACTTTGATGAGTTTTCCTTTATAGGTAATCTGTTTCTTTTCTCTGACCACTTTTAGTATTCTGTTCTTGTGATGGATTTCTGAGATACTGATTATTATATCTCTGGGTGTAGATCTGTTTTGGTTGTAGTTGGCTGGAATTCTGTATGCCTCATTTATCTGAACTTCACTTCTGTTACCTATGTTTGGGAAGTTTTCCTTAATTATTTCTGTGAATAGACTTTTTATTTCATTTGTATTCATCACTACATCTTCATTCACATATTTTATTCTTAGGTTATAAATCCTCTTGTCATCTTCTAGCCTTTGTATCATTGCTTCCTGGTTCCTTGTTATTTTTAAGAGATCCTTTCTTTTGTGATCATATGTTGCAAATCTATCTTCAAGTTTTGAAAGTTTGTCTTTAGTTTTTGTTAAAAGTTTTTGTCAGCTTTCAATGGAGTTTTTAATTTCCTGATATTCTCTTTGGATCTGTCTCATGTATTCTAGGTTTTGTTTATTCTTTATCAAAAGCTTCTCTCCTTTCTCTGGGTTCCTCTATTCTTTCATTTGTTTCTGCTTGAGGATTACCTGGGACTTCTTTTATTAATCTTCTTATATCTTGCTTCACCTGAGTTAAAATTTCAGATTTCAATTTGTCGATGAGGTCACAGAAGTATTTCTTTATTTCCGATGAGGCTGTCTCTGACATGACAGGTTTGCTGCTCTCAACCTCCTCTGCATTTACCTCTGCTGGACTCACTTTCCCTGGTTCCATGGTTGGAGACCTTTTGCTTTTTCTCTGTCTTGTCATGTTTTCAGCCCCCTTCAGATGGGTGGGTGGTGGAGGTCTCTGGGCATTTTGTATTGCTTACAGTTTTTTCTGCAGCACACTGACTAGGGAAGTGTCGCCCTCCCCCCCAGTCTGCTGTGGATCTACGAGGTGCATGCTGAGAGCCAACCCCTCCTCCTATGTCAGTCAACCAGTGGATGCTTCAGCAAGTTTTTGTGTCCCCTGGGGATGCCACTGGCTCAGAACAGCCTCTTCCCCGGCTGTTGGATTTCAACCAGGATCTGGCCCAGCCTAAGCAGATCCCACCAATCTGCTTTGGACCAGGAGTCATTGATGGACAGATGCTGCCTTGGGTTTTGATTCAAGCTGGCCCTGCTCAACCCCAAAATGTTGTCTAGCCAGTCCTCCCACCCTGGGGAATCCAGTTCCCATCACTCATCAAAGTTCATACAGCTCAACTGTTTCCACTCCCTGCCACAGCGCTTCCTCCAGCTGAGGGTCTGGAGCTCACCAACCCCCACTTTCGGCAGGGCTGCGATCTCAGCTAGATCCTGAGTCGCCTGATTCTAAGACGTGCCAGTACAGGGACCGGGGCTTGCCCAGTGCCAGCCTCCACCCATGCTTCTTCTTTTTTTTTTTTCTTTTTCTTTTTCCTCAGTTTCTTCCTGGGTTGTGAGAATTCCTCTCCTTTTGTCTGGCTTTCTCCATATTGTCAGATTTCAGCGTCTGAGATTTTTTTCAGAGAGGCTCTTAGCATGCCACCACTTAGTCAGCCATCTTGCAATTCCTCTGATTTCTTCTTTAATTTCATCTGTGGCCCATCAGTTGTTCAGAAGGGTGCTGTTTAATTTCCACATGGTTATAAAGTTCTTGTGGTTGCTTTTTCCATGGAATTACAGTTTCATTGCACTATGATCTGACAATATGCATGTGATAATTTCAATTCCTTTGCATTTCCTTAAGCATGTTTATCACATGTGCAGCTGAGAAGAATGTATATTCTGATATCGTGGGGTGGATCACTCTGTAGACATCTACTGAGTCCTATTTATTCAAAAGTTTGGTTTAGTTGTAATATTTCATTGTTGAGTTTTTGTCTAATTGACTGGTCTTTTCCCAGTACAATCATATTATGGCTTATTTGATTTTTCATGTCTGTTAATATTTGTTTTATGTAGTTGGGTGCACTGGTATTAGTTGCATATATATTTGTGGATGTTATCTCTTGCTCTTGGATTTTCCCCTTTACAATGATGTAGTGGCCTTCTGTTGCTCTTTTAATCAATCTTGGCTTAAAATTCATTTGTCTGCAAATAGAATACCTATTCCTGCCTTTTTTTCTGTTTCTTTCTTATAGAGCATTGTTTTCCATTCTTTGACTTGCAGTTATAAATTTATTTTTGAATTAAATGTGTTTCTTTTGTGCCATATATTGTTGCATCTTGCTTCTTGATCCATTCTGCCAGTCTGGGTCTTTTGATTGGTGAATTTTGATGCTATTAACATTGATAGTTAAATCTGATACTTACTGACTTTTCCTTGTTATGTTATTTCCCTGTTGTTGGCTCCTCCACATTTTTCTGTTTAATTGTGTCCCTTACCTGGTGGGTTGCTTCTGTTGGGCTTCATGGAGCTGTAGTCCTTGTTTTATCTTTCTTGAATGTCCTTTACAATATTTTGGAATGGTGTTTTGGCAGTTATAAATTTCCTCAGTTGTTCTTTGTCATGGAAATATCTTATTTCTCCATCAATTTTGAAAGTTAGCATTGTGGGGTACATCAGTCTGGGTTGAAGGTTGCTTTCTTTTAGAACTTGAGATACTTTCACTCTAAGTTCTCCTTGACTTGGGAATTTATGCTGTGGTTCTGATTCAGGGCTTTCCTTTATAGGAGACTTGTTTCTTTTCCTTAAAAGCTTTTAAGATTCCATTCTTGTCTTGAATTTCTGGAATCTTCACTATGATATGCCTGATTGTAGATTTTTTTTTTTTGATCATGGCTAATTGGAGTTCTATGTGCCTCACTTGTCAGTATGTCAAATTCTTTTACTCTATCAGGGAAGTTTTCTTCTGTGACACATGTGAACAGTTTTTTTTTTAGTACTATTTGTGGTATCTCTTGCTTATTCATTGACTCTAGTTCATCTTAAGTTATTGTTCTTTGTCTCATCTAATAGCTGCTGGATTGATTTCTCATGGTCCCTTGCTATTGTTGATAAATCTTTCTTTTTGTGATATCTAACTGAAAGCCTGTCTGTATCTGAGATCCTGTCCTCACATTAGCTCAATCTGCTGTGAACACTTTCCTTGGAATTTTTATTCTCCTAGGTATCTTCTTGAATCTGCCTTATGGATTCCATTTCTTTCCTATGCTGAGCATTCATGGCTTCCATAATTTTCTTAATCTCATCTGTTTCTTTTTTTTTTTTGGTCTGTATCTACTATAGCATCACTAAGCATGTTCCTTATTTTAGAAACAATCTCTGCAGTTATCTGACAGATTATTTCAGATTTGATTCTTTTATCAGAGTTTCACTCAACTGCTTTATTGTTACCTCTTCAAAGAGACCAGTTCGGAGGCTTTCAGATTATTGTATCTCATTGCCTCCTGGGTTTGTCTTTGATGAACTGAATATCTGGGATTGCATCTTGTTTAGGTATCTTCTCATTTTCTTTTCTTTTTTTCAGCTTATTTTCCTGGGATGATGCTTGTAAATTGCCTATGGTGGGTTGCTTTATTGCTAGTATTTAGAGTCCTTAGTTAATGACTTTTCTGAGATATCTTCCAGGTGTAGCTGTTTTTTGTGGTTTGACTCTGTTGGAAGATCCTACCTCTTCAATTTGTTGGAGATGAGAAGTTGCTACTTTTGGACCCAGTCTCTGGCTCATTGGCACTGTGCCACAGTATTTTCTGTGACCCTTAGTCAATCTCAGTCATGGAATACCAGATCAAACCGTGATTTAGAACAATTAATTTTGGCTATAGTGGTACCAATAGCATCAAACACAGCCTAGAAAATGACGAGCTAAGCTAACTGGTAATTTGTCACTTTTAACCATAGAACTAGATTTGTGGTTATACAACAGAACCTAAAGTAAATCAGAAAACTATATGCAGTATTCAAGTCCTTAATATGTCAATTTTGCCTTTGGGGTTTAAAATTTAAAGTGGGTTAAGAAGAAAATAGAGAAGTGGAAAAAGAAAAAAAGAGATTAGAAGTAAGGTTAGAAGACAAAGAGGGATCACACTAACTTTGGGAAACTGGTGCAGAAGACTGAAGGGAAAGAGAGAAGGAAGAGATCAAATGAAGAACAGAAAAGAACTATAACCACAAAGAGGCTAGAACCCATCTTCACCCTCATATAAATATGAGATCAAAGAATGAAGGAGGGAAAAATAGCCAAAAATAAAAACAAAAAACAACCACCACCACCAAAAAAAAAAAAAAAATGAGAGAGAGACAGAATAAGTCCACATCCAGGTTTGTCTCTGCTGGTAGACAACTTATGGAGATAGATGCTGATCCATTCCTCTGTCCCAGCAAGCCAGCAATAGCTCTTTGGCAGAGTAGTGAATAATCTTAGTGAGCCTGCACTTTCTGTCTGAGACCAGACTCCTTTCATACACTGCAGTCTGAATACCTTCTCAGGTCTGAGCCCAGCTTGGAGCCACTAGATGGAACTTGCAGCTGCTCTGAGTTCTGCTCTCAGCTGGCCCATTTTCAGATGGCTCCACCAAGTGCTCTCTCCAGTGGGAGGGCTAAGCCTTTCACACTCACCACCGGCCAGTCCTTCACATCCATGGCTCCCCTCCACTGTTGCATCTCTCTGTGGAGGCCTCTGGGGTCACCAGCCACCACTGTCATCATGTGTCCAGAGGTTTCAACCACCCCTCTTACCCAGTGAGTCCCCTTTCAAGGAAAAGGCACCATAGGCTACTTCTTTCTCCTTTGTTGAAGTTTCTCTCTTTACTCTCACTGTGGGCCTCAGTTTGTGCTTCAGATTCTTCCTGGGTCCAGGGGACCCACTTCCCTCTTTTTTGTCTTCTTCACACCATCACACTCTGGTATCTAGATAGCGACTCTCTAAGAGACACCTACTCTGCTGCTTACTGCTCTGCCATCTTCGGACTTGGCTTCAGAAAATGATTATTCTTAAAATCCACGCAAATAAAGTTGATTTTTAAAAATAAAAATTCACTTTAATACTGCAACAAGCTAGAACTGTGTTTGTCAGTATTTTTAAAATGACTCTTAAAATCAAACACTTGTCTCACTGCCATACTGCATGAAGTTCATTGGCGCACAGTTGTCAGGGTTGACACACTGTGGCTATGCTGAGTAAACTAGCTTAGCCACAGGGTGCTGTTCTGTGTGTCACCAGAAGGTTCAACACGATCTTAAGAGCACAAGCAGAAATAAAAGGATTGCTTAATGTCTTGACTTGGAACTGTCACACTGCCATCTCTGCCTCCTGCTTGTGACCAAAGGATATGGGCTGGCCCCACTGCTAGAAGTGAAAAAAAAAATTGTAGTGAGTCTCCATGACTAGAAGAATAAGAAGTCACCTGGCAAAGCAAATGAATTGTCATCTGCACTGAGGTCCATGGCATTTTCAAAATCAATCAAAAGTTAACATCTGTTATCTTTTTATTTTCATCTGTCATATTCTTTTATGGGAGAATGAAGACAATGTCTAATCTAAGATGTGAGAGAAGTGGCAGAGGATTTTTTTGTTTGTTCTTTAAAGGTGTTGTCTTTCTTTTTGACATATGCTTGGATTTGTGTTAATTAAATGAACAAATACTAGTGTTTCTCTGCACACAGATCAGATCTCCTTACTGGGGAACAGATATCTACCTTATCATGGAAAATGGCACTGTTAATAAACAGTATTTATGAAGTACTTACCATGTACCAGACCCTATGATAAACAAAGTGTAGTTATCATTGTATTTAATTCACCAAGCAATAGCCGAAAGTAAATAATAAAGTCCTCATTTCACAGGTGAAAATCAGAGAAGTTTAATTACTGCCAGAGTCTACAGCTTTTCTACCTGAAAATCAGTTCTAAAGAGCCGATCTTTTATGCACAATGGATCCATAATTGCATGTTAAATACAATTCAAGCATGGGATACTATTCTGCCAAATATGTCAAAATAAATTTTCAAAAGTAAAATACTACATTTGTCAGAAATACTGTTGAGCAAAAAGCATACTGAAGTATTCATAAAGTGCAATAAATGACTAGTTATACCTGATCCTTGACATTGCTGGAAATTCACTAATTATTCATGACTATAAATACTTGCTAAGAGACTGTAGACCACCACTTCAAGAGACAAGTACCAATGACAGAGAGTAACAGAGAGATACCTACCTCATGAACTTGCATTTTAGTTATATTTTATTGTTGTTATTTTAAGATTTGTTTTTCAGCAGAGTATTGAATGCTTAATAAGTTTTCAGTGAAGTATGTAATATGTAATTTAAATGATTAAGACATTTTCTTATATTAAGACACATAAAATGTCCTTTATGAGCTAACATCTTCACCATTTTCTCTCATTAAAACAAATTTACAGTGGCTTCACATCAAGTAATAATGAAATCTTCAGATACAGAAATATGCTGTTTTGCCTTGGTCTAGACTTCATGATAATTTTTTAAAAATTAAAATATGGCCATTTTAAATATAGCCTACATTTATTTGGATTCAGAATAATATATAAAAGTTTTAATATTTGTTATGAAAATAATATAGTGAAATAGAATAAAACAGTCTAAATGATTAATTTCACATGGCCAGAATATGTGTAAATTTAAATGATATTAATGCCTTCATTTTTTCATAGTCAGTATTTGCAATTCTTAATTGTGAAAATCTGTTAAAAACTCAAATGAGTCTTGATTCTGAGGACATATGCAATTGAGAATTATTTAAAAAGAGAACATCAGGCTTACCTATACCTCTTGGTGGAGGTCAGAATTCTGCAAGTTGGGCCATGAGAGGTCTAATTTAGCTGTTCATGCTAACATGTTTGAATGTTAGCAATCATCATACTCAGAACCAATAAGTATACAGAGCTGTTCTTTATTTAGATTTGCAGAGGAGAAAGAAGAACCTCGGTGAAGCTTTTAACAGAGTTATTTTTATGATATGAATTATTTACACATTGATGCTTTCTACATTGGTATTCTTCCACCTCCTCTAAAAATTAGTTCTTTAAAATTAATCTATCATCTGGAAATAAACTTTTCCAACAATTTATAACCTTATACCAAAGCCTGTTAAAACATAAAGTACTATATTTCTAGAGCTAATCATGATCATAAAGTCTTCATAAGATGCCATGTTTTCCTTGTAAAGGATATCACCAGCATATCTGTCAGATATGCACAGATTTCAGTGCAAAACTGATTAATACTTTGCTATGTGTTGGGAAGAAATGCTAAATTCAAGACAAAATTGACACTTTTTAAAGAACTATTCTCTAGGCTGTAAAGCTAATTTCCTCCTCCTTCATCAGATCCTTTGTTTTAAAGTGAAAAGCCTTTGAAAACTGATGGTCACATTGTTTTTCAGACAGGGTTGTGCATTTAAACTCCCCTAGGTTAGAAAAGCAAACAGCAAAGTTTTCCAGAACTGTATCTAAAACAAAGATGAAACCAATCAATAGGTTCCTGTAAGCCGGTTGCATGAACTGTATGATATTTGTTTGGACCCATTTTTGTGGTTATTCTTTCTTTCCAAGCATTTGCTATTATGAAAAACATAGATCAGGGAAAGGTGAAACAGGAAGGGTGTGACTGGAGCCATGTCACCTAGGCCCTAGAGCAGTGTGTTTTATAATGCTGCAATGAGGCTTAATTCAGGGCAATTCTTTTAAAAGAATATATAAATTCAGTGTTCTACTTACAGTACTTTCTTATCATTGGGCTATAATATCTGACATTGAAAATTTGAAGGAGGACAGATATATTTGGACTCATAGTTTGTGGAAGTTTCAGTCCACAGTTGTCAGAGTCCAAGGCAGGTCACACCCTCAGTCAACCAGGTCCTCCAATTGGGTTTTACCTCCCAGCATCACTAATCCAAAGTAAATATCTCAATTTTTAGTTCTTGCACCAAAGTGTTTACATTATCTTTTCCTTCCATTTCGTAACCTAATAGTTGATGAATAAATTTCTGCTTTAGATAATAACAAAGATATCAGGGTGAATTTCCTCTCTTCACACCTTTACCCATGTAACACTTAACTGATTTTTAATTTTTTTATTTTAAAGAGAATAAAACAAAAGAGGACAGATCTAAGCAGATCAGAACAGAACAATGTAAGCAACACAGCACTTCACAACAAGACAATGGGATATTAACAGTAGCTATCATAATGTCTCTTTCTTTGAAATAGTTGAGCTTAGCTTTACACACAATAATGTCAAACATAACAAAGTAGAATAAACAACTCAAGAGATTGGAAGTATTCCAGGGCATTCTGAACCAAATAACCAAAGATGAACAATGGCTGCTGTATTATCTCATTTTCCATAAAAATTTTGTTTATACTATCATACATATTAAAATCCAATGAGACATAATGTGATAGAAGCAATGGTAATAGAAAAACATGGTAGGACTTCAAAGCAAGATGATATTAAATCAACAATGACTGCAATATTGTCTTTCCTTCAAAGTAACTATTCATACCATCACATATGTTAAGATCAAACAAAACAGAATAAAACCATTCGAACCAATGAATGAAGACATAAGACATTTTAGACTAATTCATACACTACTTATAGTATGAATTATACATAATTTAATTTATATTTCAAAGGTAGAATTTTATGTCATGATCCTGGTTTCAAAACACAAAATTTGCAATGATTTTCATTGCCTCAGAGGTCAAATTGCTTATGAAGATTTTCTAAATAGAGGTCGCATAATTTCTGGGAAGTTCTCTCATATCTGGAAATAATTTTTAGATGCTTTCCCCTCACAGGTGTTATATTAACTGTAAGCCTTTCTCAGCAGCCTCCTGGACTCCTTAGCATTTATCAATTTGCTCCATGTTCTACTCTGATAATATCGAGTGCATACTTGTTGCTCAGTCCTTTTATCTTCAAATTTTATGTTTCCTCCTAGACATTGTGGTACTTCTAAATATGAGCTATAACAAGTTCATCTTTATATCTCCAATGATTACCCCTTAAACCATTTTATTAGTTGAAATTGTGCTCAGGAAATATTTATTAAGGCACTGTCATTATTTGTGTTTGTCTTTGTTTTTAATGATTTTTTTCAAATTGTCATACTCATAAGAGGAGAAATAATGTATATATACAGGCAGAGCTTGTAAACCACACTCTTTTATTACCTTGCATATAGTTATTTTGCAATGCATGTTTGGAAAATAAACAAATGGATGACTCAAATTATGAATGGCTGAAAAAGGGACCTAACTTTTAAGATGGTTTCTGAACCCATCTTTAACTCATAAGAGTAAAATTCTACTTATTAATATTTGGGCAACATTGTAAAGGGGATTTTAATGTACAACTGTGTGGTTTTTGAAATTTGAGTTGTCACTCGTAATTCTTTGAAATTATCCCAATTTACTTGACCTACAAGCAGTTTAAAAACAGAGGTAAGAAACTGAGTAGTATTAGTTTTCTAATACAAATGTGTAACAAGTGACACCACAAAATTATAATTTAGTTTGACAACTTATGCATTGATTTATTATCTTACAGACTTCTTGTGTCACACACTAGGGTACAGGTTGTCCAAATCTTCCATTCAGGGTCTCACAAGTATGTAATAGTAACATGGCTAAAACTAAGTCTTATTTTAGATTTAGAGTCCTCATCCAAGCTCATGTGGTTGGGGGAAAGAGTAAACTTCCTTCTAGAACCAGTTGTATGTTCCTTCCTCATAACTGGAGAAGTCTTTGATCTCTAGACCCATTTTTCAGAGGATTGTTGCTTAGGTTATGGGCATATGGAATGATTTACTCTCTACTTAGCTTAAATTTCAACTAGGAAAATCACATCTGAAAAATTTCCTTTAATTTTTTACACAATGCGACCTAGTGAAGAGACAACATCATATCATATTCACAGATCCTGTTCCCAGTCAAGGAGAGGTTTTACAAAGGCATGATTCAGTGAGTGTCATTTAACTTTCTGCCACTGAGGATAAATAATGAGGATAAGTACTGCTTTATGAGATATTTGTCTTAGTAATGTTTGTATATTTGTGTAGGCCATGTATTTATATATGAATGTAAATACATAAGGAGTGAATCATAATGTACGTATATTTTGTCATTGAGTCACATTCAAAACATTTGAAAATCACTGGAATCTTGAAAAAATTTGCAATTATTCTTGTATTCCCAAAAGTAAGGAGATAGCTCTTCCAACCATAAACAATATTAAGCAGCTTTAAGAATTAAAATCCTGCTCTTCCTGACTAGGTATAGAAATGTTCACATTCATTCATTCAATCAGTTATTACTGAACATATATGCAAAGCTTTGCATTAATCAACAAAGATGTTGAATTCCTTAAGGTCCACAGTTGTTAGGGAAGATACTTAGTGTGCTATAAATAAATGATCATTGCAATACCAAATAAAATATGGGGCAAAACTGTTAAGGAATTTTGAAAAAGAAAAATCAAAGATGAAAGTTCTTAATTTGAAGGGGTTTTAGTATTATTATATCTACTACAGGAACATATTTTCCTTGAAATTTCCAAAATCATAATTTCAGAATTTAACAGAAAATGAGAGTAAGGAAAATATTAAAGAAGAGTTTATAAAGAAACCAATGTCCAGAGCATGTGTCTCATATACTTTTAAGGAATAAATTTATTCTACCTGCAATTAAAATAGAAAACCTAAGGTACATTTCTATTTTTCTATTTATTTATTATTCATTTATTTTAGTGGCTAGGAATGGAACTCACAACATTGCACTTGCGAGGCAGGTACTGTGCCCTGAACTGTATCCCTGGCCTGGCATTTTTCAAATATCATGTTTTAGTTTCTGCAGATCTATTACTTCCTACAAATCCTTTAAAATCTCAGAAAATGGGTCTATGCCCAGCTCAAATTACAAGTACTTGTAAGAATCTTTGCTGGGCATGATGGCATATACCTGTAATCCCAGTACTTGGCTGAAGCAACAAGATTGCCCTGAGTTCGAGGCCAACCTATGTTATGTAGTAAGTTCAAGACCAGCCTGGATTACATAATGAGACGCTTTCTTAAAAAAAAAAAAAGAAAAGAAAAAGAATCTTTGCATTTCATGAGCTGGAAATTGCTTTTGAAGAAGGTGTGAAAATCCACCAAATCAAGCAGAATTTCAGTTCTCAACTATCATTGCCCTTTAACAGAAGCCAGTGACCATGAGGAGACAATGTATATTATAAGATGATCATTATTGGAGCATACAGACTTCCTAAATTGTTCAAAATCTATGTCAATTTTGCTAAACCAAAATACATCTTAATCAGTCATTTTATTTGGTTACAGGACCAATTCTTCACAAATCCCGAAGTGGTGTGGGTTTGTTTGATCCTTTGTGATGCTCAAATAAACATTCACAAAACCAGTTAGACAGTGCATGACACTTTTGCACACATGCACACCCGTTGCCATTCATCCTACCAAGTGGGTAAGCACATAGATTGCTTTATGTATCCCTCAGGGAAATGTACTGATATGCACAGCCGGATCTTACATTGAAGTAAAAATTTACAGTAGAAGAACAAGAGATAGGCTCACTGAACCCATTTCTATATTCTCAATACAGTGCAATTCCATCATATGTAGAAGTTCACTTTGAAGTTGTAATGCCTTCAGTCCCTTCTTCCAAAGTGATCTCCATCATCTATATAAAAAACTGCCGAGTCTGTCTTAGTTAAGTCTTTTCTTTGCTGAGACAAAATACATAACATCCAAAGTTGAAAGAAGAAAGATTTATTGTAGCTCACAGTTTGTAGAGGTTTCAGTTAATAATTGGGTGGTTCCAAGGTAGTGTGGCATGGCACAGGGGCATCACAGCAGATAAACAGTTCATGGCATGCAGAAGGCAGCAAAAGAAGCAAGGAGAAAGTGTCAGGCAGCAATCACAGCAGCCCTCTTTCTGTCTCTTATATTTTAGTCACTCGTGCCCAGAGTGGGAAACTCTATCCTAGCACCAACCATGAATTAATGCCACATCACACACTTATCCTAGCATCATTCACTCTAGATCCAGCCACTTCCCCAAAACCCTATCTATGATTGCATGAGCCTTTGGGGAACATCTATGCCATAACATGGTCTTTAACATAAAGGGATTGTTTTCAAACTAGTGTTTTTTGTTACCACCTTGAGACTTCCAGATTCCTAATGAGATCAGATTCAATATTAATACATTTCTGGGTAGTGAGATAAAGATATGTTCACTTTAGTGATTGTGAACCAGTTATCAGGGCTTTGGATGTTTGCAGTTTTCAAAAATGCCTTTCATTTCATATTGTCTTAAAATTTCTGTCAATCTTTGGTTCCATCTTAACCACATCAGTAGTATTTTTCTTGCAAGAATCTCACAGAAATTAATAAATTTGTCTCCAATTCTATCTTGTTAATATTGTTGATTAGATTCATGGATTCAACATTAAGCTCATGAAAGATTTGTTCCCCTTGAGATACAAAACGAAGAGATTAATTAAACTCTTTCTCTTCGTCCTTCATGTTCTAACTCTATTAGGAAAAACAGGCACAAGATGCAAAACAAAGGAAAGAATTGTATTTGTAATTAATAGATTGTTTTTTCAGCAATTATGTACAGTGTATAATTATCAAAAATTATGTTGAAATCCATATTTTACATGAAAAGAAAAGGAGTGGTTGCATCTAGATTGACTAATCTAAATATTATTATAAACTTCATTAAATATGACTGAATACCTAGAATGACAACCTTGAAATACATGTCAAACCCTTTATCTGCTGCCCATGAGTTCTATAAGGAGAGCTAAAAATAAATTGTTACTCATTTTCCTGTAATAGAGATTTCAGTTCTCAACTTGCACAGCTTTTCTTAGTGAGGTTGCAGCTACATCCACTTCTGTGTATATTAATGCAAAGAGTTCAAGGGTAGATGTCCTTCAGATAATTCAAAATACATGTTACAGTGGCAAAAGTTCAGTTTCAAATGAATAACCTGCACTTAGTACATAGTGACATTTAATTTAGATGTTCGGCAGTATAGATTATTGGATCTGGGGGTTATACCTTGGCCTGTAATGAGTGTAAAAGTGACATATGACTGATGTTATTGTTTGCAAATTATTATTCTGCCAGTGAAGGTAACTATTAAAGACAATCAAATATAGCCCAGCTGTATAGTAAAATCATTACTTTCTGCAAATATCTTGTGACTTATTCAAAAGCTTCTGCATTATGGAGGGCTAAAGAATTTGAAAGACATCCCCACTATAATCCAAAGAGGTTATGACCTCATAGATTAAATGGAATGAGGAGTGTTTATGCTCACAGTGCCATAGCCTTGAAGACACACACTTGGCAGTACACGGTCAGCTTGATGAGATTAGAACAAGCCCTAGATTTGCATAGCATTTGGAATTCTATACTTTTCTTTGTCAAATAGAATACTGACACCATAGATTGATTTACTCTTGAAAATATTAACTTGTAATGATACAAATTTGTAGGATTAAATTATGAAAAATATAATTAATAGCTCCTTCTCTCCAAATACTTGTTAAGGGAAGTTTCTATTTGACAGGGCTATAGATCCCTCAGTTTCTGCACTTGTAGTATATACAGATTCTTTACCATGATAATATTCTCTTACCTCTCTCCCTTTAATTTCCATGATACCTTGCATTACAAGAACAACCCAGCAAGCATGGTGACAGACAACTTTAAAGATGGTCTGAGGTTTTCAGATATCTAATACTAGTATAAATGAGATCATTGAGGTTCATCAAGACTGAGTGCCTTGACTTATCAAAAGAATAAATAGATAAATAAATACCTTCAATTCTCTAGTCCACCTGCTCTTTGTAAAGATGAATGGCATATTTAAGTTTTTCAATTTTCCAAGGGTACCCTTTCACTGTTTTCTCTCCTACCACAATGCTGAGTTTGTATTTAAATGTTTCATTTAGTGTGTTTCAAACTGTCAGGCTGAAGAAATACCAATAAGTGTGTTAGGTTTAGATAATCGAAAATTCCCTTTACTCAGCTTCTTCGTCTATATTTATCCGTCTGGCTGTGAAATCTATTCCAAGAGTATTCATCTACCACCCAAATCTATTCACCAAGCATCAAGACTCATCAGTGAGATGGAATAATGCCATTTAATTAGTCTTTGATATACAGCTTAATTAGGTCTTAATAAGGGGTAGTGCATCCTAAAATCAATTATCTTGCTCTTTTTAATAAGAGCAACTAATTAGTAGGAAAATCACCACAGTTCTCTTTTTATCCTGAAGCTTTCCATAGTGCTAGGAAGAAGGTTATGAAGGAAAAAAAAATATCCTCCACAATATTTGGAAGAAATGTCAAGCTGAACCTAAAAGGATATACTCAAAATAGTTGCAATAGGTTAGAAATATTTTATAGATAACGCAATGCTTCCAATTCAGCATCTTTAAATATTTAACAATATTTTTGTCCATGCAAGAGTCAAGTGTTTTCTTCTCTGTCATTCTTCTCTTAGTGTTAATGATAAGTGTCCCTGACATAAGTAAATCCACTGTGTCCGTGCTTCTGGTGAACCGGGGACCATATTTGTAAGTCATCTAGTTAACAGGTGCCTCTTTTGCTCTTGCTTATGAAGTGATCTTCCCTCATGAACTGCTAAATACAGTTACATACAAGTGGATGTGTGGTTTTTCTCTTTGAACTGTGTTTCTTCCAAAGCCATCTATTCTGATTAGCTATAGAATCATGATACTTACAAATTTATACAGCATATTAATTTGACTCCAATTCCCATTATAAATTTAAGCCCTGCTTAAGCTGTCAATTTCAAGATATAATTAAAACAGGCAAGCTCCTAGGTCTCCCTGAACCCACATTTTAATGAAATAAGATACAAAGGAAATGAAGACCAAAACAAATAATATAAGAGAATTTCTAAGAGTGATGGCTGCTTTATGTACAAGTATATGGTACTGTATTTTGTAAGAGAGTGAGTGGGGACAGAAGATAGATTTCCAAGAAGAGCAGGAAAAGGTCTCTGAGTACCTGGGTCAGGGCAAGACCTAGCAGAAAAACCAAAATAAAATCCCTGGATCAGGAAAAACATAGTATAGTTGAACAATATGAGAATGACAACATGTCTAATATGAGTAGCAGGACGGACCGTAGAAATAAGTCACATGGTACGTAGATGTCAAAACGGGTTAGGTAGGCCTGGTCAGCTATGGAAAAGAACTGAGATGCTCTTCAGGGTAAAAGGTATAGAAGATATGTATGCGTGTGAGCATGCACGCAATTCTTTCAATTTTTCTATATATATGTATATTTTCATAGTAAAATGATCAATTGTAAAAATCAATATAATTACCAAAATGGCCAAAATAGATCCAAGCATAGATGACAGTAGCTTCAGTAAGGATTTTAGTGGGAGAAATCAAGAGAGACACCTTTCCTTCAAATTGATGGATTGTGTTAAAAATTAATCTCAAATGATGCAACCCTTCTGGGAAAAAAATATCTCTGATGGTTTTCTGTTACATTAAGAGTAAATTCTAAGTTCTTTTCACGTGCACATGAGCCCAAACTTTTGGCCTCCTTGGATGGCATTGAATGAAGATGAATTTCTAGGGCCTCATATAAAATGCATAATGATTTAATGTACACAAGTAGACAGACTTCCTTTTTTTACATGCATTCATTATGATAAGATTAAGAAGAGAATAAGGAGCCAGTAGGCCACAGTTTGGATATGCCTGGGAGAGCCACTTGGTGAAACAGAAACTGAAGACTGAGAGAGTGACCTTGTGAAGTCTGTCATGGGTTAGACACCTACTTCATGGTGGTGAGACCGCGTCAGTGGAGTGTAACTGTATTGTGCTCCTTTACTTATGAAGTGAAGGAGGCAGCAATGCAATATCCTCCCAGCTAGATATGACGCATCTAATTTAGGCATGCTTGAGGATATAGGACACAGCAGTATTCAGGCTGAGCTTAGTTCCCACTGGAAAGTTACTCACTTCAACATGTGACCAGCTACCAGGAAGCTCCCTCAAAGAGTGGGTTCATAGCAGCCCCAGGATGCTTTCTACATCCTGGGAGCACACACTTCATAAAAGTCACAACAACAGAACCTTGTTGAGCCCAGTTATCAAGCTCAAAAAAGTGCAGGTCATAGATTGTGTGGCCCCATACATAGTCATATAGTCAAGTATAATTACTGTTTAGTAAAAACAACTCTATGATAAGAAAAGCATTAATATCAGGGAAAAGGAGCACATGAAAAGGTTTCCTTGGTACTGAAAGATCTAAGCAGCCCCTTGAAAACTTAATAATATGCAATTAAATGATGCACTGAGTTTGTTGAGATAGTTATGGTTGTACAACTCTGTCAATGTGTTGGGATGTATGGTGCCTTACATTTTAAGTTTGTGGATTATATGGCATGCAAGTTTTTGATTAAGTGAAGTTGTTTCCTTATTTAGAACTAATAATAATAAAAGGGTGCACAAATACAGGCACAACTTGGGTAAATGCCACATTTGAGGAGTCCCTACTTAACTATATCTCTCAGTGAATTTAATCTGTATTTTTACCTGAAACCATTTAAGAGAGCATGGTTTCTTTTATAGAACTCATTTGATCTTTCCTGGATGATTGAAGGAAACAAAAAGCCAAATATCAAAAAGCATGTTAAACCATAAAGGAAGTACTAGGGGTTTAGTTTGTTACTCAGAGTTCAAAGCTTTGTATAATAAAGATGGACAGGTATATTCTGGCTTTAGCTTCCCCTTCCACGCTGTATTTGCTACTGCATCTTTTTGTCTTGCCTTCTCATTACAGTCACTGATCTTAGCACACAACTACTATTTAACAGATCTTACTTGCTCTGTGACTCTGTTTCACCCCTTCAGTATGTTAGACTTACTTCTGTGAGGGAAGAATTATTCTGAAAGTCAGTCCTCCTCCTGAGGCCTGGTAAATGGTTGCCTTCCTTTGATAGCTAATCCTGGCTCAAATGTTGATCTTCATAGTCCAAGTCCTGGCTTAGCCCCCGGGTGAGAGTAGCGGTTAGATGGGAAGAAGTGAGTGAGAAGGCTCCTGCGAAACCAGCTACTTTGGAGGTGCCATGGAATAGAAGATCAAATTTTCTGACCTCCTTTAATCCAAACACAATGAGATTTTTGGAGACTAAGTAAGGAGATTTATCGGGGAGGAGCAGGTGATTAATTATTATATGAAATGGGTAAGCAGTTCCACATCTTTCTAAGGGAATGATTGAATTGAACATGAACTTTCGTAAGAAGCTATATATTGAATCTAAGCAAAAGAGAAACACCTGGGGACCATGTTAAAATGTAGTTTAAAAATTAGAAGGTTGTCAGAATGAAATTGACAACTAGAAGGCTTAGGTTTATTCAGATCCTGCCTATAGAAGCACATAACTCAGCCCCCGATCCAAAGCTCGGTTCCCTAAAGTATTGGGTAGTGTATGGGTGGATAACTGGATGAATGTGTGGATGAATTGTTACACAAATAAAGGCAGACTCCTAATGGAATGACTGAGGATAATTTTTGACTCTAAAATAACCACATTGGTACATTTTAGAAGGGAAAGTCAGAAATGCACTTCATTATTGTGACCATATGCAGGAAACATTTATATTGGAAGTCTCCAAACTCATATCTCAGATGACTTGCTGAAATGTCACGTTTGCATTGTCCAGAAGAAGCCAAAGAAGTGTTGAGACTGGAAACTCTGCGTAATCAATACTTAGGAACTGCCTATAGAAACTTAGCACCCGCGGTAAGGATGTGAAGGTCCTTGGTTGACAAAAGTCTTCACTGTTGGCGGCTCTGAATGACTCTGCCCTCTGTTTCAGAGTGTCGACTCTCTATGGCCTCCCTAATGACCAGCTTCAGACTAGTTATCACTTGAATACAAGAATTCGTGCTCTTTGGGTTATCTTTTTATCTGTGTGTACCAGTTTTGCTAATAGGTAGGTGAGGCAGTTATAGAATCAGCTGCAAAATTCCAGATTCTGGCTCCTCCATTTGCCTTGTTTTCTACCTGTGAGCACACACGTTAAAATGTTTAGTCTCCATTCCCTGATGGACTGTGATGAAGAATCGGAAAATTCACCAAAAGAACTCATAACAGTGTTTGGTGATAGTAAGCCCTGTGATGGTTATTGTTCTTATTGTAAGATCATAAAGAATAGTTTCCTTCTCATTTCTATTACTGTAATTTATAACTGAACATAATGTTTTGTTTTGTTTTTTGTTTTTTTGTACCGGGGATTGAACTCACAACCTCACGCTTGTGAGGCAGGCACTTAAGTCATTGAGCTAAATCCCTGGCTTAACTGAACATAATGTTAAGGATTTAGATACTACGGCTCTTTGCATCTCTTTTAAAAGCATTTTTCTCTTCCTATTATATTTCTCTGACAATTGTACTGTTTTGATATATTTTCAATAACCACATAAACTTTGAATGTTGATATGTATCAGAGTTTTCCCTCTATCCTTCCCTTCTAACCCCAACATGTTGTTGCAACTGTATGTTTCAGTGTCATATTTCTCCAAAATTCAATGAATAAACACATCTCAATAGCATACTTAAAACAACAAACTAGTTTTAAGTATCTGTTTTGTCCCCCTTGAGTTCACAGATAGCATGATTTGATGCAATAGTAAAATTGGTATTGATTACGGTGATGATAGAAAACATGAGAAATGCCTCTGTCACGGGTTTATTTCTTTCCTAGCAGAGGTCTATGAGAACCAAAAGCAGAGTAAACCTGTTTCCATCTATGGCTCTCACTTTCATATGTTTCATGAAGCCATTAATGGCTTCTTTTGCTATTCTCGTTAACTGATTCCTTATTCAGCAAATAGAACCAAGATACAATTAACCTTGCAAATAGTTCTTTAGGGGCGACATATTTAGATTTGATTGGGTCTCAGTTGGGTCACTCTCATTGACCTGAAGGGCAAAAAAAAAGAGCATGCGGACTGCTTTAGGGTAAGTAATATTGAATTAAATCTCTTCAGAGACTAGTTTAAAGCCTGGAAAAGTCTTCTAGCTTAAACAGTAAGAGATAATTACAGTGTCTTGTGGTATCAAACATTTGAGTACAAATTAATATTTTGGTGTGATTTCTTGCTGTATGTTTTTAAAGGATTCCCATTGAAAGTCTGTTTAGTTTACACACAAAAGTCCCAGTTATCTACTGAGACCAGTTACAAGTAGCAGTTACACTACTAATTACTGGATGGACATTCTTTCACAGTGTTAAAATCAGGTTATGGTTTTATGGCACTTTAAACAAGTATTACATGAGTCAGGTATTCCAGAAGCTAAATGACTTCTGAAGTCATATATTTAATTGACATTCCATAGAGAAGTCTTTCCAGTTTTCACATGTTTTGAGATAGAACTTTTCTGTTCTTTTCCTGAAGAATGACTCAAAATATTTGGAGTTTAGAGAGCAACTAAGCAAAGGGCTAGGAGGACACTTGGGAAAATAAAACTTAAATGGGAGAGGCTTTTAGCCCATTGAATCACCCACCTTTTCTTCTCTGTGCCATAAGTCTACTAACTTAATTAATGGTTTCAATTTTTTAAGAGTCAAGGTTTTCCTATTCATTTTCTTGACCCCCCCCAACATAGTTGTTTAACTTTAAAATATTTGTCTCTCAAAATGATACTCTAGGCATAAGAAGGACTCTCGAAGTCCACTCATTCTCTCATGTATTATATTATAACCTATTATCTTAGTTTTTCAAGCTATAGAAGAGAAGTAGTTATTTTATCCATTTAGAACTATAGACAGTGTATTTAAGGATTGTGACCTTATGTTTTAATTACTTTTTCACTGCTGAGATAAAGTACCCAGTACCCACAATTTAAAGGAGGAAAGGTTTATTTTAGCTCACAGAGTCTGGCTCTAAGGCTGTGCAGCTTGGGAGAGGGGCGTGGTAGAGGAGAAACAGCCTGTGGCAAAGCAAGCAGAGGGCAGAAGACATTCACCTGCCTTCTATCTTTTGCTTTGTGTTCCATCCAAGGCTTTTGGTTGGTGCCATTCATACCCTTGGTGGACCTTTTATTATCCACACCCAAAATTATGCTAATTAGTTATTACCCACCCTTAATCCTAGTGTCATGCACCTTAGATCTAGCAACCTCCAAAAGCCACACCTATGAGAGCATGAGGCTTTGGGGGAACATCTAGACACAAGCCATAACATTGTATCAGTTGCCTTTAAAAATGCTTGCGTCATAAAATAAGCAATTTCTCAACATATAGGAAAACCCCAAATTTGATATTAACACATGTTTAAACCAATGTCTATAAAATAGCATATCCACTACATTAATTATGTTTAATGTCATCAAAACCTTATAGCATTTAAACATAATTTTCAGAGTAGGAAAATTTCTTTTATAATAATGTTAGAAAATGTACAGTGACTGTTGAGGAATCCCAACAAATCATACATTGTTAGTAATGCATAGCCAAATAAGTTCCAAAGAAAATTAAAAACCATAATACTTACCAATTGACAATAATTTAAATGTCAAATATGAAGGGATGTTATTTCTTTTAGTATGATGTGTGGTGTTACCCCTAAAAAGCACCTAGAGACATTAAAGAAGGTTTATAAGGCCCTCTTGAATCACAGCAAATAGACATATCTATAATTTATCTCTTAGTGGAAAATATTCATATTAAGATTGAAAGTAGAATCTTGAAGATATAGTTTACATTTAAGTTTTGCAGCCCTGCACACCATGGGAGCAACAGTGGAAAATCAGTGGAAAAACAAAGTATGGTCTATATATACAGTGGAATATTTCAATGTGTCTACAGTATTACACATGCAAAAATATGGATGAATCTTAAAGACATTATACTAAGTGAAATAAGCCAGTCACACACATGCACGCACACACACACACACACACACACACACTCCTACAAATACTATATTATTCCACATATTTGAGAAGTCTAAAGTAGTCAAACTCATGGAAACTTAGAGTTGAATTGTACTTAGAGGTTGAAGGCAGGAGGAAGTAGAGAGTCATTTAATGGGTATACAGATTAAGTTTTATAAGGTCAAAGCATTATAGACATATATGCAGTGTGACTACACTTACTGTTATTGACCTGTGTACTCAAAAGTGGTTAAAATGGTAAACTGTATGTCATTAACACAACTAGAAGAAGAGTTTGTGTTATATACTAAGTCATGAAGTCCTTATTTTGTTTCGAGAATTACCCTGTATACAAGAATATTTAGATAAATAGAAGATTCTTCTATCATATCACTTTTCCAATATAGTATAAAAAATATGACACAAAAAAATCTTATGTTGTTTTCGAAATGTGTGCATAAGTAAAACATTAATAAACAAATACTTATTTTTTGGACAATTATATAGCAAACAATTACAAACACTGCTATTTTCATATAATTTTTGTCTCTTTAAATAATAAAAAACTTTATTTGTATGACATTGTTGCAGGGTTTTTGCCTTTCAGAGAACTATGTCATTTATAACTTGAATCCATCTCATATTCTTTTCCCATTAACACATAAAAGTAAAATGAATGACTTATCTGCAACATGGTTAAAATGTAAATAATGCAGGCTAGCACTTAAAAAGTACCTGGTGATGAATGTTCAACCCTATGATTTGAAATAGGCTTAAGTAAATTTTTTAAATTATTATTAAAAACAATACATAACCTCAAAAGCTTTTCAAGAAGAATTCTAAGATACTATGGGAATGCAAGGTGAAAAACCTTAAATTGTAAAACAGCACAAGAAGAGTTAGAGATATATGCAAGATTTTTCTAATAGAACACAAAGTAAGATAGATTTCAAAGTGATACTGGAATACAAAGCAATTTATACTGCTAAAGAAAGGATTGAGGAAAGCATCAGAGAAAAATACCAGTTAACATTTTAATTGCACTTCGTAAGCTACATGTGAAAAGCCAGTGGGATGAATGTTTGTGTGTTGTGCAAACACAAAATTCTATCAGAGGGAACAACTTAGGCAAAATCCAAGACGTGAGAAAGATGAACTGCTTCTGAAGAGTAGCTGAAAAGGGAACCAGGAAAGTAAAGGGAGGGTAACATGTGAAGGACCGTGAATTTTGAACATGGTTCAACATTACTGAATTATAGAGAGAAGTTTGGATATATTTGTGTTTTAAAGATACACTGAAAATGAACTGTAAAAGGACAGATGTTAGAGCAAACAGGCCACTGGTAGTAGGAGTTAAAAATAAACCTCCAACCTCCAGGGATTAAGATAAATAAACATAGAGACAATTACTTTACTTAATGTGAAAAATAACAGAAATATTTTTTTTTCCGATTAAGAGGACACTAAAATTATAAAACAAAGTCGTGGATTGTATCCCATACAACCTCTTTAAATAAGTTTGTGTTTGCAAATAGAAGAGTTGAGGGGAATAGGTTTTTCCTATTGTAAATACTTTTCAAAAGAGAGCAGGTATTGAAGACCTGGGAGAGATGAGGAATCCAATATTTCAAGACACTCAATGCTGCATTTTCCCCACTGAGCATGATTCATGCTTCCTTCAAGAAAAGAAGTGAGAAGAGATCTATCTTTCTGTGATAAAGCGAGTTAAGAAAAGTGCAGGAGTGTGAACTTAGGTGGGGTGGTAACAGATTGATTTTGGTTACGACTTGAATTGGAAAGAGAACAGATGAATAAAACGTTCTCATTCATTCTTCAGCATACTCTGCCATCACTTCGCAAAAGTTGAAGCGTTCATTAAAAATACGTGGTAAGCCTGCTCTCCTGGATCTCCACACACAATCCCACTTCGCTGTTTCCAAAGTGCAACTCATTAGAAGTCACCCTTTGACAATGTTCTCTTCCTGTATTTTCTGAATTAGTGAAAGGAAATCTTATCTTCCATTTTCTCCTTGTTCCTAAAACTGAAAACCTGAAAGTCACCCTAGAATATTCACGGTCCCAAATTTTCTTGCCAATTTTTCTTCTCTGTCCATAGAACTTATCATTCCTCCTCTGTGCACTTTGTGAAGCAGCTCCTTGCATTAATTCTCTCCTATCTCCAGCCTCAGTTCTTGTGGTATTTTTGTCTCCTCAATTTATCCTTCAGAGATCTACCATAAGTATATTTTATCTAAAATACATATTATAATAATTTCTTCCTATTATATTAGAACAGTATTATATACCTTAATATATGTATGCAAAGTATAAAATACAATCATTTCTTTGTAGTATATTAGAATAATATTACATACATTAATCTATATGTGTATGTGTGTAGTTCTATCACAATATAGTTGCAAACTCCTAGTCACATGAGGCTAAATATCAAGTTCAATACTTACTGTCATTATAAGAAGGTATTCCTGAGCTCCTTTCTCATTCCTTCATAAATGTTATGAGTATAAATTAACATTTCCAACACTGTATTGAGCATAGTAACTTTTCAGCAACACTGTTACTATCTGTATTCTTTTTCCTGGTTCTCTCTCTCTCTGTCTCTCTCTTCTGGTGTGATTGTCAGGGCTTTTATAACCTGGCTATTATTTACTTCTTCTTGCCAAAATATTGGAAACCACTGACTCAGACCATATGGGAAGACTTCTATCACCCAGTATCTACCATACTTAATCATGGTTCCAGTCTTTCATACATGGTATTTTCTTTGAATGAAATGCTTTTTACCCTACCCCAATAACTTAGTTTCTGTTTTCCTTTTTTGCCCAAATGAAGGAACCATCTCCCACAGTGGTTCATGATCCCTGTCAGAACATCTTGTCCTAACACATATTCCTACAGTCTCTCATGTACCTCTAGTGAGACTGTGATTACAGTGTTTGGTTGCTGGTCTTGCTCTGTAACCTGGCTGCACTCCCCAAGGCTAGGATCTTAGCCTTATTCATTTGTAAAGTCTCACTGTGTGTACCAAAAAGACCTCAAAAACTACAAACGTGGGTTATGTGAATATCACTCCAAAAGTTTAGGAGATCCCCAGAAGTCTGTCTATGGAAAAAAAAAAAATCAGGAGTCTTTCTTTGGGAAAAAAAAAATCTTTCAGTGATATACTCATTTATTTAAACAATTCAAAATTGAAAAATTAATAAACCTCTGAGGTGATTAAAGTGAGCTTGTTATTTCTGTATTTTTTAGCTTTGAAATTTATGACTCTGAATTGCCCTTGATATAGTTAATATTTTGAAATACTTAAAAGTGATTGGCAAAGCAAGCAGTGTAAAAATCACAGGACAAGGGTGTCAGTGTCAAAAGAATAAAGGGCATAAAATTTGAACACAAAGGAAATTTGGATCCAAAGTCTCTTGGAGCCAGCTGAAAACACCAGAAAATGCTCTATTGACGAGGACAGTTCAGAGTAAGTAAACTCCTTTCACAGTTCTTTTCCAAAATGGTTTTTTGTTGCTTTGTTTCAGTTTACAAAATAATTTTTCAGTTACCAAGAAATCTGTGAATTGACATTGGCTAGATAAACAGTTCAAAATCATAATTAGATTAGAGAGGACAGATTCTAGAACGATCCTTCTCATGCAGTACATCGGCTTCCTATTTTTCCATCCTTTCTTTCATCCTTGGATTATCAGTTTTTTTCCTACCTCCATTTTCTTATTTTATTTAACACTTCATGGTTCAGTAAAATTCCCAAAACAGTCTTTGGCCTGAGGAGTCCATTTTTTTCAAAAAGAAAAATACTATGTTAAAATGGGGATGTGGGCATTGCTCCATAGTTTCAAACTAATTCACAAGGTAATTGTGAAGTCTTTCCTGACCTGCTAAAAAAGATATAGTATGAGAGGTGGAATTTTTTATTCAGGGAACACAGAAGCCTCCATACTGTTTGGGGAATGTGCATTCTCTCTGTGCCATTATTTTTGTCTGTGTCTGTGTATCTATGCACACACATGCTGTACTCAGTGAATTTGTACACTTTTGTCTCATTTTGTGTTTTGATCACTCTTCTTACCATGGGCATGTGAGTGATTTGGAGAAGATGCATTCCATTTACCCCATACAAAGCAAAAGCTTAATTGAAAAGAACTAATGGAATAGGAGGACACTGAGGTGCAGGAAACAGAAACAGAATATATTTTGGTCCTTCCATTAACTCATCTTGCCACAAGAGCAATCCTTGATGTTCCAGGCTTATGACTCCTTAGATGTTGAATTTTCTGTTGCTTATAATGAAAGGAAGGCAACCTAACACATGAATTTTTATTAATTACTAATAATTTCTAAAGACTTCACATATGCCAGAGGTCCTTACAGGCTTGTATAAAACAGAATCTCAGTCTTTAGCCACAGAAACTTTGATTTTGAATGTCAAAGGGAAGAGAAAACACAGTGTTCTGTACTTTTACGAAGCACCCTCAATTACTCTGATATTTGTTGTAATCTATGCATTATTTAATGGAGAAATATTAAGGTAATAAATGGCCTTCTTCCTTTTTTTAGAATTGATCAAAAGCTCTGTGGATAGAATGGTTTAGACTAATGTTGAAACCAAATAAAAAGCAACTTGAATTCATGGCTTAATCATTTACTTTTCAAACTTTTATTTCCCTCATATAGCATCACCCCATTTCCAAAAGGCGCTTGGGAAAATGAAACAAAATTGATACTAAGTGTCTGAATTATAAAAATCACCAATATTTATTTGATAAAATAAGCCAAGATTTAAGCATCATTTTTGGTAATTTTTAAGAATATTTTTAATTCAACATAAGAATTAAAACCTCAGTTGAACCACAATATACAAGTCAACTAACTAGAACATCTCTTGCTCAACTAACAAAATAGTCATTTATTTGTAATTCACAGGAAAAAAAGAAAGTAGAGCAAGAGTGAAGAAATGACTTGAGGAAGAATAAGGGAAACCATTGAGAAGTTATTATATCAGCTATTAAATCTACTGAGAAAGACAGAAAATTATTTTTCTAGCAGTTACACTTCACTAATTTCATTTTGTTGATTTGCTGATTTCATGAATGAATAATTGTTATGTTTCAGAAACTGAACTAGGAATAAAAGTAAATATACACTGGACATAGTTACAGTCCGGAAGGGAGAAAAAAAGATCTCTTGAAGGAAGACTGTAGACCCACTTTTGGGTTGGACACTCAGCATTCGCATAGCATCTCTCCTGTTTCCCAGTAACCTGATACTAGGCTGCTGAACTTTAAGCCAGTTTCTTCATTTATCCAGTGGTGATAGAGTTTTTGCATAAGGTATTTTAAATGCTTTTCACCCTTTAGCATATGTAGATCTGTGTATCGATCTGGTGTTGCTCTCTTTTTATCAAAAGAATTTGCCCTGGTATTTCTGTAACATTCCTCTCCTAGTGATTTTTTCAGCACTAAGAGGTTTAAAGTCTGTACCTTTTATGTAGAATGTATATTTGCTGGATATGGAATTCTAGGTTGACTTTTTCAGGATGTTAGAAATATTGCTCCAGTGCATCTTTGTTACTGTTATTTTTCAAAAAAATTATGTTCAATTCTCCTTATATTTTTCCTTCTTTGGATAAAGTATCTTTCTCTTTGGTGGCTTTTGAGTAACTTTTTATCATTTGGTGTTAGAGATGGATAACTTTTTAGCCACCTTTGGTGTCCTTTGGTGTAACTATTGTCATGTTTCTTATTTTTGGCCTTGGTTCAGGTTCTTGAATCTGTGGGCTTACAGTTTTAATCAGCTTTGGGAAATTTGGACAGTTACTTTTCTCAAATATTTTTCTGCCTTTACTGTAACTGCTAGTCATCTAGTTAAAGTTGTAACATAGTTCACAAGTTTTATACATATCTGTAGAAAGTATGTTATGCAGTTTGTCATAATTTCAAATATGTTTTCAAGTTCATTAAAGATTGTATCTTTAATATTCGACCTACTCTCAGTATAATCTATTTCACCTTCTACCCAAGACATTGTAGTTTGCAGTCTCAAATTTTTATAAAATTTGTTTTTATCTTTCATTTTTCTACTTTCTCATAGAATGCAAAATACATAGAAATTACTTTATGTCCTGGTCTTCTAAGTATAATAGTTGTGTCAATTTCATATCTTCTGATTCACGGATTTTTCTCTTTACTATAGGTTATATTTTATTGCTTTTCTGTGTAGCTATCAATGTTTTTCATGTCAGACACTTTGAATTTAACCATGTAAAGTACTCAATAATGTCATATTTCTATAAATATTTGGGAGCTTTGTTTTGAGATACAAATAAATTACATAAGAACTTCTTGACCTTTTTGTACCATTTTTAAAAGGACTGGTTAAGAAAACTAGCAAGATTATGGTCGTATTCATCTAGGATCAATTATTCTTCCCTATACTCATGAACTTTTTAATTACCTGATTCCTTGTGCATTACTAGTTTTTTTGCAGACTCCCTAGCAGGAGCAGGCACTTTTCCTCTCCTGAATGAGTACTGGGTATTGTTTGCCCTGATTCTTTTGGAATTGCTTTTCCTTATGAAGCTAAGTTTTCCGCGTAGATGCATGGATCAGTAGTCTGCCAAACACTCAAGGTCAATAGCTGAGGGTTCACTACCTTTCCCTCTGTGCAGTGCTCTCTTCTGCAGCTCCCTAACTTGGCCTGCTCTGTCTCCCTTAGTCTCCGGGTACTCTGGCTAATATCTGTAATTCTGAGACACAGGTGACCTTGGCCTGAGTTGTTTGCTTTGTAGTCCACGGTTCAGGAACTTTTTTGGGCAGGTGTCCGACCCACCTCACTTGATGGAAGTACTTCCTTTCATTTCCTAGTATCCGATGCCACAAAAGCATGCTTTTACCTCGCCTGTATTTTTTATCTTTCTAGGTAAAAAGTGAACCTGGTCTGTCTTATTCCATCTCAGCTGGAGACACAAGTTCCCTAGGATAATTTTTAAAATATTAAAACATGTTCCCCCCGCTGGGGCATAATAATATGCGCTTCCATAATCCATATTCCTAAGAAGACAAAGAATATTACCGTGTTCAGGTTCTGGGGTGAGGTGCTCCCGGAAAAGATCTCGTTATCTCGGTAAATTGTGTAAAGAGAGGTAGCCCACTACTTGGTAACTTGTGTAAGATTGCTTCTTAACAAGAGTGGGGCATTTCGGGAATCATAACCAAAGATTTAGTGTTGTTTTGCGTGTGCCTTGCTGAATTTTGGAGTTTGGTGGATTTTATTCTAATTTTTTCAAGTAATTCCTTCCTGATATATCTAAGGACTATTTATTTTAGTATAACAATACTCGTTAGGTTCTGACAGAATTTTGAAACAATGAGAACATCCTTTTAAAAATTTGAATATATTTCACTAAAGAATAATTATAATTAGTAAAATGGTTCTGTTAAAATTAGTCAGAAAATTCATTTTCTAATTTTTTATAAATTTTTTTCATTATATCTTATTTAAATTTATTTGCTTAAACAGCTAAGTTTTAGAAGATTTTACTTTTTTTTTCTCTTGAATAATTTGTGTGTATGTGTGTGTGAGTGTGAGTGTGTGTGTTTATGATGGTTGCTTATTGCTAAAATGCCAAAAATATCTGTGTAGACTTTTTAACATGTAAGAATTGCCAGATCTTTATTGTTACATTTCCACATCACTCTGTAGAGTCTATAATAACTCAGTTTATTTCATCATATTTTTATTGATGACATTTATTTCTCTAATTTTTTCTCTTCTTTGATTCATACTTTGACATATATCCTTCCTTATATATTTTACAATATTGTATGAATATTTGTACAGAATATTTCTATAAATTAGAATTTTAGAGGACATAGAGGAGATATAGTTTTACTTTGGTTGTAATTGCCAAATTCCCTTCCACAAATAATTGAAACTTAAATTACAGTTTAAATTATAATGTATACAAAATTATAACAATATAAGGCTTACTACTTTGATCTGTCTGGACTAGCATGTAAATATTTACTTAAGATATAGTCAAATTGCACAGGAAAACCTTCTATAAATTTTAGTTGCTTATTATTAATAATACATATATAAGGATAAGGTGTCAATTACTAATTTAGAACTACTCAACTAAATTGGCAGTTTAAATAATAAGTATCCATTATGAATCCATAATTATATACAATTAACTTATTGCAAAATAGATGTATGAATCTTCCATGTCAGTGTCTTAAGAGATCAAATGAGAATATTTACCTTTATAAATAGATTTTTGTGCCAATACTGTGTAGTAAATGCTACATTACTTCAGTTATGTGTTAATAGCTAATCTCATAAACAGTTTTCTCCATTTGGAAAAATTAGTTCTCTAAGTAAATGGATTTCTACATACAGTCCTTTCCATATTTGTGTCAGGGGAAATTGTCAAAATTAGATAAAATTATATTGGGAACTCCCAAGGAAGGAAGTATGTAAGAATGGAATGAGCACTACTAATGTAATAAAAGTAGTTTCCTGACTAGCCTCTTTAGATGGATGAAAGGAATCTAAACTATCAGTTTTAAGATAGGAAAGCAGTCATTACTGACCATAATGTAGACAAAATAGGCCAAGAAAAATTCATAATACTATTACAGATTCTTCTGGGATTGTTACCCAAGAAGCATTTTTTGTTAGTATTACTAAGTTATCCTAACTATTGTATAGACAACACCCTCAGGCCGAATGTTTGTATTTGCATCTGTTACTCTGATTGCCAGTCATGGGAATAGTAACAGAGAAATGCAAATAGACCATTTGCCCTCTTTCTTTCAGTCTACTACCAACAGTAATACAGATAGCAATCTGAGGAAAAGAGGGCTGTTATAATTTATTGGATATGTTGCAGTAATGCTTCCTTTGGGCACAGAATGAAATAAACCAACAGTCTGCACTTTCCTAGTCATGGAAGAACTGAGTAAATAGATCATATTCTTTTAATGAGGACATATTAAACTTTAGCTCTTCCTCCTGATCTGGACACTTTGTGACAATATATATGATGCCTTCTGAGGAATTATCTGTGAAATCATCCCAAAGCTCTTTTGTTTGAAAGCTGGTATGAGATACATCAATTTTGGGGCTACAGAACTAGAATTAAAAATTTAGGAAACCTACCAGTGTACATATTAAAATTGATACCTTTTGAGGAATTTGTTACTCTGGGACTGTGTTAATAGAAGATTACCTAAACATTAAAGTTACTATTTTTCCTCTACTAAATGGGCTAGTTGTTTTCAGTGTTCTGTTCAAGGTTAAATAAGAATTTTGTGGTAACTCAGTCTTTATTGGAAATATTCTGAAACTCGGTTTTTTCTTTTCTATCACATAATCAAAGCAATTGTCAGTTTCTAATTATTTCTTGAATTTTAAATTATAATAAACATATATATTTAACTGAAAGCAAAGCAAGAAAATATGATCAGTACCATCTCTTAAACTGGTCAGCTGCATTAATCTAAAGCTAACTTGATATGCAGCTTATTTATGTAAGAAATTTTCTGAAAACCTTCCATGTATGGATTCTAACCATTTAGTAGATACTTTTTACAATACTAGATTCATGTATTAAAAAAAAAAACACTCACATGCATTCTGATGCTATTATATTTATTTCGCTATTTGCGCAGGTATCCTGCATACCTATAATTCAATCAGAAAAATTTATCAAGTATGAAACTACCAAGCATATTCATACTTTCTGTTCCAGTTAGGGAAAGAAAATCATCTTTGGCTTCTCATTTGAATACATTTAAAAAGCTTTAACATACTTTATACAACTAAGATGACAGAATCACCCCTGCATGCCATGGAACTCATGCTTACCGTTGAAATTCATTCAATGAGAACTTTTAGGTGTAGGTTTAGGTGAACTGATCCCACTCTTTACTAGAAAAAAGCCATTTTTACTCAGTAATGTCTGAGGTATCCTCTACTCAATATTTTTCTCCAAAATCCTCTTGTGATTTTTGCATCTCCAGTGTTTTACCATGACAGCATATTGCAACTCTGTGTTCAAAGAAACATTTTGGCCAGTGTTCATCTATACTCAAAAGAAATTCAAAGGGAGGATTCATTTGTATTGTACAACTATATGAATCTCTCTTGTAAGTGGTTGGTGTGTTATTTTTTGTACATTGTTTTTTAAAACATTGAAAACATTTTCTCATTGAGTTTTACTTAGTAGTGAAATTTTATTGAATCTGAATTTCCATGTTCCTAGATATATGTCAAGAATTAAGCACTGGTGAACTATTGAGATGTTCCCCAAATATTCATCAGTATACACTTTGTACAAGGAGTTTATAGCCATGGTCCCCAGATACAGTTTAGTTTGGTAAGTATATTTCATTCTGAAAAAGAAAACATTCTTTCCAAAAGTTGTAAATATAGCAATAGTCAAATTAAACTCAAAAGATTTAATTTAGGAAGGATTGTAAGCCATTTTGAAATATATGGCAAATCTTAGCATCAGTAAAGCGCTGGACAAATACTGATGTGAATGCAAAAATGGTCTCCCCAGTTCTACAACTAATTTGTGTTTGGAAAATGGAACTTAGCACTGATTTCAGACAAAGCAAACTGTATTTTAGAGCCAGTAAAATACTTTCTTGTCACAAACTACCTCAGTTTGAATTCTCTGCTCTTCTTAATATCAAGAGGAAAATTGATAGCAATTAAGGAAATTGTTGAATCATATGAATTTAGTTTTAAAAATAGAATCATATTTAGAAATCTGAAGAAAGAGAAGAGAAGCTTAATTTCATAGGGGAAGAGAAATTCTAGGAAAATCTTACTTGAGATAGAGACATATCATTGGTTGACATGAAATTGAATTCTGCTCATATGGGTTGACAGAATTTATGTTCTTGTGAATTAATTCTAACATGGATCATGGATTTCTGGAGAGAGTGTTAATGGGTAGAGCTAAATGAAAACTACAAAATAATTTTTAAATAATTTTTTGTTTGGTTGATTGGTTATAAATTATTTATACTTTTTATCCTTAAATATGTAAATGTCATCCTTGGACTTTCTCCTCATCTTTTTTTTTTTTTTTAGAAATGTAAATTTCAGGCTTTTAGAGGGTATCCTCTATTACTCAAGTGTAGCTTTGCTTTTCTAGCCATACCACATTGATTTCCCTAATTCTCATTTAAATGGATATCTAGAATAATTTTTGACCCACCACAACATGTCTTTGCATTATGCTGATGCCTCTATGAATATAAAAAGACATTCTCCAGGAGCCTGTTGTATTGGCCTTAGAGTGCTACAACTATGCACTTTGAATGCAATTATGCAAAATAAATGAAAGAAATCTACCTTGCTGATATTTATGTAACAACTTCTAGAATAAATCTGATTTACAAATAGACTGCAACCATTAGCTAGAAGCCACACCACATCATTATTTCACAGAACTTTACCCAAATGCAGTGACTTTTTTTCACATCAGCATTATTTTGTAAAGTAAAATAAAACAGAGAAAACCAATTGACTTTTTCCCCAGCATTTCTGAAGAAGAAATAAAGCTACTTAAAAATCAATGAGGGCTGCACTTTCAGAAGTATTTTTAGTTGTGTGTTTCTTGGAAACTATGATTCTTTCTGCACAATTCATCTTATTTTTTGGAGCCACTTAATATTTTTGAGTTGTGTTTAGCTTCCCTATAAAGCTAGAAAGAGTATTTTGAAAACCTTAATTGTGATAAAGCTGTGGTCCCAATAACAATAGTTATTCCAAAGGTACTGCCCAGTTCCTTGTGGTATGAGTATCAGAGCAGAGAAAAAGCGAGTTTGTATTGATACTGAAAGGAATTTGGAGGATTTCAAGAAGGATGGAGGGAAAGGATGGGTTCTGTCTGGAAAAAGATTGTCACTAGGTGACAATCTGTAGCCATGATCACCCTGATGAGAACATATTTGATATGTACATCCCAGAATCCCTGAGGAGATTGTACACTTGCTGCCTGCTTCACACAGTAAGCAGCTCTCTGTGAGATTCCATTCCTTTTCAATCTTAATTCTGTGCCAAGGGACCCATGATCTGTATTTTATTTGATTAAATAGCTCTTAATTAAAGAGTTTTTTTTTTAATGAATGGAAGACTTACAACCAGTTTTGTGGAAACTTCTTAGAAGTAATGTTTTGATACAAAAGAATATTTCCAGGAGTGCATATCTCAAATGCAACTATGAGATACAGACTTCTGTATAAGTTGTTCATTCATAAATACTTCACTTTCACCACAGATAGTGGCATTCCAGAGCCGTGACGAGGCACCACCTGGAAGTGATAGAAGGGTAATATGAAGGCGTCAGGGTAGGAATGAAAATTAAAGCAAATTTTTAAACTAGGTGTCATCTATTGCTTTCTACAATAAAACATTCATTGCCATCAGTTCCCCTCAAAATACACCCCCTTGTTTTTCACATACCTCTACCATCACTCTTGCCACTTTCTGAAGCAGTTCTGGAAGTTCTCTTTCTCGAGTGTCTGTAATTTTGTTGTCATGGCTGCTCCAATAGCCTCAGTCTATTGAAAATGATTTTGCCAATTCCTGTCAAATAAAAACCTTACAGTTTGTCCTCACCCACTTTCTTCAATGGAAATGGGAAATGCCATCGTGTAACTTCTGGTCCTTGCCCTAAGTAAAAAAGACCATGAAAAGTAACTTTTGGAAAAATGCCGTGACAATAGAACTAAAGACATTGACGATATTTTGGAAGCTGGGGACTTACTTCTCTGGGTAGTTACAGAGTGGTTACTTACACTTACAGTGTGTTGGGTCCTGTTTAAAACGTTTCATGATAATCATTCTATTTACTTCCTAAAACAACCTTCAGAACAACTTTTATGACAACATTGAAACAGGAACGCTTACTATTCTCCTCTTACATTGTTTAATTTTTATGTTTTTACTTTTTATCAGCACATATTGCCAGTGCAGGATGAACACATTCTGCATGGAGGGCTGAGGTAGGTGTAAACACACCCTCGTTCTCTTCTCACCTGCTTTCTTCTTCCTCTCTCTCTGCTGTCTTCTCTTTCCATCTTTTGCTCCCCTTCCATTTTGTAAAAGATCTATCTTTTTATTTTCTACTATCTTTTATTTCGCTTCAAATTTATATTTTGTTTCTTATATAGGAGAAAACATGTGGTCTTTAAACTTATGTATCTAATTTCTTTCACTTAATATTATAGTCTCATGGTGTATCCATTATCCTACAGAAGACTCACGCTTATCCTTCTTTATGGCATCCTTCTCTGCAGTGTGTAAATACCATATTTCTTACGAGGCTAATTGGTTAAAGTTACAGCTAGTGAGTAGTAAACCTAAGATCCAAATGTAGAGAGTCTGACTTCAGAGTTCTACCACAGTGCGCCATCCAAAGTGGTACTTCCTATACTTCGGTGATCATAAGAATGTTCAATGTTCAGGCCTAAAAAATGAATGGGCAGGGCCCAGATACTCAGAGACTCTCATTCAGTTCTCAGATCATCACCAGACACTCTGTCTCAACAGGTGTGACTGAGCCAGGGACTTTACAATCCTAACATTCCCAGGGGATGCCGGTAGCCCAGACCTAAAGAACTATGCAAATCAGCACAGTCCAGTGTTGCCTTGCCGGTGTGTTAGGAGAAACAGGCTCAGATTCATTCTGGAGTCTTACAGGCCTTTTTCTCTAGCTGAAAAATACAACCACGTTTCCACGTTTAAACCCAAGTGATTTGGTATGCGTGTTTTTTGTTTAATTCCGGGAAATGTCCCTTCCCCATTCTGTACCTCGAATTTTAGTAATCACTAAATCTTTTCTAGAGTAAAGATGCACAAATGCTCAGGAGAAGTTCTTTCACATAGACCTCAGCCCGCCGTCCTGCTGCCAAGGCTTTTGCTGACGGTCTTCTGTAGCTGGCCCCCTCAACAGGCTCTCCTGTAACTCCTGCAGAGGCTCCAGGGACGCACCTCTACTCTGCCCAGTCTTCTTCTGCTGCCCCTGGGTAGTCCGTCATCTTGAAGACTGTGTGCGGCTGTCTCTGCCAGCTCACAGACCCTCCTCACCAGCTTGCATGTCCTTAACCAGCTGCAGTTTCCTGCCATCGTCCAGTGACCTCAGATGCCTTCTTAATAGTCTGGCTTCTCTCCTACTGTTGTTTCATCACTGCCATCTTGTCATTGGTTTCAGCTTAGGGATTAACACTTCTCCCAAGATGATAGATGATGGGAAATCCTTTACTTTCAGGGAGGAAAGAGGTGCAACTTTCTGCTGTTCTCCACAGTATTTATATGACCCTGTGGCCTTCACAGGGAAATCTTCAAATACTTTAACATGTATAGGTTTCCTCTAAGCCGACTTATTTTGCTATGTCTACAGTAACCTTGATAGAAAGAAAACCTTGTCTGAAAATGTGAGCCAGGTTTCTCCACCTGCCACCTATGGTAAAATTTTCTAAGAATTTAATATGATTTCCAGTGTCTTGCCTATGGGATTCAACCAGTTTGGGAACTATAAGTCAGAATTTATGTTTTGAATCAGAAAATGATCTCCTACAGGTTAGGAAAGCAATTTCTTGAGCTCAAATATTGAAAACTCAAAAAGTTATATTTTTTGTGTCAGGAGTTGAACTCCGGACCTTATACTTGCTAGGCAGGTGTGAGTTCCTTGAACTATAACCCGAGCCCAGCCATATATATATTTATTTCTTAGTCATCTCATTTAACATTTTTGAAATAAAATATACAGACTCCATTATTTAAAACCATTTTTAAAATTACTCATTGCATTTTGAATGTAAAAAGGTCACTGGACAAATTTATTTACAGATTCCATCGCAGAAAAATTTTACTATTTGTTTTCTTTCTGATAGTTTTCATGAGCCATTTAATGTTATTAAAATATCAAAATGTTTTAGTAGCCTTACTGA
The DNA here is from genome assembly GCA_004027455.1 of Hydrochoerus hydrochaeris. Taxonomy (NCBI): domain Eukaryota; kingdom Metazoa; phylum Chordata; class Mammalia; order Rodentia; family Hydrochaeridae; genus Hydrochoerus; species Hydrochoerus hydrochaeris. Next base: position 796,654 of record PVLA01000041.1, on the reverse strand, counting down.
AACAGATCAAGCCAAGTTGGTCTCTCTTTTAGTCTCTTAATGACTAATTGAATAAACATATAAATATCATTTTTCTCCTGAGAAGTAATAATACCTGGTCCCCAAATAATGCCTTTTCAAAACACTTTTGAATTCAACAATATTTAGAGAGTATGTTTGTCAGTTGTCATAATATAAAAATGAAGTCCACCTCCCCCAATAACCCCAACACAATATGTCCTTCAAAATACTTGTTTCATGTTAATATATTGTACCTGTATTGTCTTTCACTAGTCTTTAAATAATATTTTTCCTGTGGAACAAAATCAGATTATACAGTGGATCTCCTCTGTATACACAGGACATTTTTCATAGCTCCAATATTGAGATATATAGTGTCCTATCTCCCGGACTAGCTAAAAATACAGGCTAAGCATGAAGATTTACAAGAAACAAAAGTGATCATTAGAAAATTAGCATCAGAACTACTCTTTTTCTTTTCTTCTAGGATAGTGTCTGAAGATTGCTGTAAGATTCAAGCAAACTATACCTAAAAATTCTGCCTAGCGTTATAACAAAAAAGGAAAATAAAACCACCTTGGAGTACTCTTTCTTCAAGGGCTAGAACTCACCAGGTTGAGTGTCTTCAGTCACCCAATGCTTCTCCCATCTACTCTGGAACAAACCTCAAGGCTCTGTCATGTCTAATTACCAAAGGGACACAGGGCCCATATTTCCCATCTCTTCTACATTCTGGTTGCAGCGCTACATTATTGAATCTTAAAAGATCATCTTTCGGGGCCTGGGATTTAGCTCAGTGGTGTAAGCTCCTGCCTGGCAAATGCGAGGTCATCAGTTCACCGGTACCAATAAAAAAAAAAAGATCATCTTTCCATCTTTCCTACACTGTCCTAATGTAAATATATTGTTAACTTATTCAATTAATGACACCTCTACTCTTCTGGAGTTCTCTAGTTTGCAACCTGTAACAGCTGTTGATAATTTCTAAGTGTAGTCCAGTGTATGAAAATAAAGCCTACTTTGAAGTATAGAAAAAGTGCTAAGGTGGGATTCTTACCTGAGGGAAGTCTACAAAATACTCTGTTCCTTTAACTTTCTACAAATATTCCAAATATTCACAGAGATAATGTAGAACCTGTTCATGAACATATTCTATGAGGTTTTTACAAATTACAGGTGTGGAGTCAGGCCCCTCTTCTTACATTACGAGCAACAGTCTGTTGAGCCATTAAAATGGTTTCCTTCCACTTTGCATTTTTCTTTTTTCAGTAGCCATTAGAAAGGAAAAAGAAACTTCTATAAAACAAACTCAGTGTCTAAGTACTAATGGACTCAGTAACATTTAGTACTGGCAAATTGCTGAAAATTTGTCAGGTAATGTGATTTTGTTTTCAATTTATGCCACCGAAACATAATGTAATGTCTAATGCCAAGAAAAAAAAAAAAACGACTACACTCCATAAAACTATATTACTGTATATGGGTTTGGCATTTGAAGTGCAAATGAGAACAAGTTGCCCTTTTCTGTATTTCTTAAACAGTGTGTAAAGTTGTTAGATTATACTGTAACATTTTATGAAATCCTTTGTGCTATAAGAAAATTGCCTTCAAGACCATGGTGATGTGAACCAAATGTAAAGCGCATGGCTGAGAACTCAAATGGCAAGGGGCAAAGAAAGATCTGCATTGGAGTTCAGGCACCCAAGGCATCCGGGTGGTCTTTGGTCAGTGTGCCAAACTGAGATTTTAGACACTTGACCAAGAGAAAAGAAAATAGCAAAATTTCAGATACATCTTTGAAAGCCTTAGTAATGCATATTGAAATCAAGGACCTGCAGAGGGTGATTCTGTATGCTTTTAACATAATGCAGATATAAACTCCTCAAACAGTGATGTTAAACATTTTGTTTTATAATGTAATGTGCTCCACTGAGAGATAGGGATGGGTAAACATTGAGTATCCTTTGTCTCGAGGAAGTTTTGATGGAAGTTCTAGAGAAAAATTTAAGTTTTAATCATTAACCTTCATGTACTTTATTAACTTGAATACCTTTCTGATCCTATTTCCTTGTTGGAAGTATTAAGATAATAAGAATACAATCTCTACATGTCTCACAAGATCATTATTAAGATCAGATTAATGTATGTGTCACTGCTTTAAAATGAGTTGGCGTCTTATGCTCCTGAAGTTTTATCTTCTATTACAAAGAGGATTCTAGATTGAAGACTTGGTGGAAGCAGCCCTTGCTGGCTCTGTGTATCTTAAAACAGAACAAGTGAAACAAAAGTCAAATGATTGAAAGAAGTTCTACTCCCTGCTCTGTCCTACAATCAAATTGCTAGCGTGGCTTCTCAGAAATTGAAAATGACTTATTAAATGATTATGGAAATGTGGTTTGATGCAAGTTCTCAAGCAAATTTTGCACTTGATCTTAGCCAAAAAGGCCAAGAAGCGATCAAGCAAATTTTGAAAGATGACTCCTGTGTTTACTTGTTAATGTTTGTTCAAAGATTATGAAATTGGAAGAATTTTTCAGCAATTTCTTACCTCTCTGTGGACCTCATTCCATTCATGAACCCTAGAAAGCCTCAATCAACTTGTGAAAATGACTCACTCACTGCCTTGCTTGCGTGTTCAGAAATAAAATCCTGCACGATAAGGCGTGGGTTCAAGCCATCATCTCCTTACCCATTACTACTACCCCGTCTTATTATCAAACTGATGTGTGACATTTCTTTTGATCGGCTGCTGTTCTTTCCTTTGGGCTTGGAGTGGTCTTTCCTTAGGCAGTTTCCTAATGATTGATTTCGAAGATTTCAAAATGTTAATTTTCTAAAGTGACTTCAATATGTTCTAAAATAACTCAGCCTTGAATTTTGAAAACTTAAATGGTTGAAAGATAGGCTTGCCTATTCAGCTCCACTCTTACTTTTTTTGCTCCCTTACAATAATTATTCCCTAGGGTGTTCTTCTACCTTCTGTTTGCCGAAACTTTTTTATTGAATATTTCACCAAAAAAATGAAGTCTCCCCCCACCATATTCATTTCTTTGGAATTCCAGTGCATATTTTTATGACACTCAGTTTTTTTCATGTATTTCATGTATTTTACTTTTGAAGTCCCTTTATATTATAGTAATAAAAGTATAGGAATTTAAAGCCTACTCGTGGCTGTGGGTGAGGCAAGGTCTAGAAAGTAGCTTAGAATGCTGAAAGCACAACTGTGAAACTAATTCCTCCTTGTTTTGTGTTTTAAAAATCTAGTGCATTCTGGAAATGTCAGGTACAACCAGTGAATTATTGCATAGATGCCTAATCTCAAATTTTGCTGCTTGATAATATGTCAGCATCACCTACATGTAAAATTTAAAAATGTACAGTTTCAATATAGAATGTAGATACCTAAGTTACACATCTATATAGAAACAGGTCACCTGATGCTCTCTATTGGGTTATTGTTCATATTAAATATATAATACCATTAGCTGGGCATGGTAGTACACATCTGTAACCCCAGGACTCTAGAGAGGCTGAGGCAGGAGGATAATCATGAGTTTGAGTCTTGCCTGGGCTACATAGTTCAAGACCAGCCTGAACTACATAGCAAGACTTGACTCAAAAATGAATTGACTGAAAAATAAATAAGTAAGTCACAATACAAAACAATATTCTTAAACTTTTAATTCTTGTTTCACATTTGTATCAGTTTAGTGCTATTCTTTACCTCACATCTCATAACAACTTAGTCCAAAAAAGCTAAATGAGGGAAGTGTCCTCAGCAGTGGCTGCAGTGAGGGTTTTATATTTATTTTTCCTGATTCCTTTCAGCCTTCTTTTGGCCTTTTATCTTTTCAAAAGCAATTCTGTAATTTTTCAATTGCTCTTTGACCTACCATTAAATCAAGCATTGCTTTCCATGTGTATCATTGTGATATTTGAGTGAGATGTTTATCTCAACTTACTCAGCTTTAAAACATATTCTTACTGGAGCTTTTCATTTTCTTTGCTGAAATCAATCATTTGTTCTCATTTATGTTTCTCTTAACAATGCATTGTTAATTCTTCATAATCATGTGAAACCTATTCACCTCTAACTTATTTTTCAATCATTTGGGGAGGTTTTACACTGGTGTCACTTACCTTTTCAGAATTTCATATTATGCTTTTGCCATGTTTCAATTTCATGCTACACTGAAGTTGTAACTCTTCTCAAACCTCTTTTCTTTTGTCATTATTTACTTTCCTTTATCTCTCCTTGTGCTATTTTGAGCTTTTCATCTTCCAATTCCAAAATTGCATGGACATTTTCCCCATTGTATGAGTCCTTGTTACTTTTTTCACTGCGCTTGTCCTTTTGTTCCTGGCGTGAGTCAAACTGTCACTTTACTTGCTACAATTATAAAGGAAAATTTTTGTGGAATTACACATAACTTCATACTTAGTAGTTATAGCTTCACTTATTTGCACTTTAATTTTCCCACTTATATTTAAAATCAAATTTTATCTCCCTATATTTCATTTCTATTCTATTTTAAGGCTTCATATTCTTTTTATATTTTTCTAAGACTATTTTAAACTAATTTTCCTGTCCTAAAAATTTCCATTTCATTATCTTTTCCTTTTTAAAAAATATGTAGCATTAACCCTTTTCTTAATCTTATTCCAAATCTCGCTGCCTTGATTCTATCTATTGCTGTCTTTCAAAGAATATATGATATTGACAAGAAAAGGCACAGTTTAGATTTAAATCTACAGTTTTTATATAGAACATACAAAAGACAAAATAATCATTCTCCCTATCAGTGCCGTTAAAAATGTTCCTCAAAATAACTCTTTCCATTTCATGTATCATTGCAAATTTTATATATTTATTTCTATCATCTATCTATCTACATACTTAGACACATATATCTTTTGATATCTTTACCTATAATAAGAGCAATAATTCTACTAACAGCTTAGTAATTTGTAATACACTGGCAAAATAAATCAATTGTGGAAGAATGACATCTTGTAGCATTAATGTAAATTTTCCTCTTGAAAGTTTTTCCTTTAATTATATTCTCCATAATGTTTTAATGAGGAAGATTTTCTTTTCCAAAAACTTTACAATAAGAATGTTGGTTTTAAAAACAGTTTTGTTAAACATGTATTTCTTGTCAGCACAGTGATTTCATTTATAGAAGTCAGTTGTCCAAGAAATTCCGTTATTTCCACAATAATATCTGAAATTTTAACTGTGTATATGTTTCCTTATTAGAACTTTCTTTCTCTTAAGATTTAATGACTAGTCCCAATATTTTTAAATTATACTTTGTTTTTAGTTATTCACATCAGCTTATCCACAAATATTTTATTGTTTGGTTTTGACTGATAGTTTCTGTAAGACCCGACATACATGATATAAATTCTTGAATGTCTTGTCTATTTTTTTGAGCATATATCTAAAATTAATTCATATTCATTTGTATAACACTAATTGATTTTCTTCCTTGCTTTGTAGTATTTCATGATAAAGAAATATATGTCTCTGTATAGCTTTCAAATTTCTTTCTTTAGGGCACATTTATATGGCTAGGATTATGAAGGCAAAGTTTATTTATCTTCAGACTTACAATATGTACTAAAGATTTGTATTCTAAAACTTGTCCTCTCAGACAGTTTCTGAGAATGCCATTTTACTCCTACCTTATCAATGCTTTGATTTTTGCATATGTTCTAATTTCTGTCATATAAATTCCAGTAATATTCCCCTAACAATTAGTTTGTTATAATAGGGATGAACTTCCCCAGAAGAAATTGTGTGCTTAGGCTTGTAAATATGATGTCTCTTTTATTTCATGATTCCTGCATGTGGAGAAATCTGTTTAGAGTGACCAATGAATCTATAACATCTTGGACCCCAGCAGCAAAAGAATAGAAGATCTTGGGTGTTTACTGGAAGGAAATCACTTCCTCAAACTGTGAGAGACCCAAATTTAGTTCAGTTTTAAATAAGTGCGTATGAAACTATTGCAGTGTGTGACTGGCATCTGTTTTCTGCCTATTGTTTTCCCCTCTGGCCCCTGTTAACTAGCGTCTCCCCAGAAGAAATGATTGAAGCAAAAGACAGCTTCACAATCAGAGCCATCCAAGGAAAACATCTGCTATTTTTGTTACAAGCTAATGCAGGGTAATAATTTGTTAAATCGAAACCCCGTTCATGACAAGCTAGCAGTTTACCAATAGAAGTCAAATATTTTCTCAGAAACTTAACTTTTTTAATAATGTATGTCTGAAAATTATATTTAAAGTCTCAAATTTGTTTCCTATTTGTTCCTTTTTTCCCCACAAAGTTTAAATATATTCTAAATGTTTAATTAAATAATCTTTTCCTCGTCCTTTTGAGTTTGGTTTTCCAAAGAGAATCTAGATAATAAATTCTCTTTTGAATTTGAGAGGTTGAAAAGATTTTTAATGTGTTTTTGCTTTTTTTTTTTTTTTTTCTTTTCCTTCTTAAAAATCTCAGGGGGAAAACAAAAGAAGGAACACAACAGCAATAATCAGTTTTGAACTTTTTTCCAAGTCAAGTGTAGATCAAAACAGACTGAGACATGACCTTCTCCTCCAACTATTTGACTGGAATTTTCCTTAATGTATGGTTGATATAACAGAAGGCTCCTTTCTCCAAAAAACTCCATCACTTCATATCTCCTTTTTAGACAAATAACAAGGGCTTCAAAACCAATCATATGCACATTTTAAATTGCTTTTTAAATCAACTTTTGGTTCTCTACAACCCAAGTTGATCACATTTGTGGTGGAAATTTGTAATTCTTTTGCAGCTGTTGCCTTTTATTTCGTAAGTAAACATTTAAAATAAAGCATTACACATAAAAGGAATGGGACAAATAATTGTTTAATAAATGCAAGAACAATAAGAATTCAGACTATAGCTTTCCTTTTGGGGCAATTAGCAGAATTGCTCCAATGAATTCCCTCTAAAACTTTCAGTTCCTTAAAGCAGACTTAATTAAACCATGGAGGACTATAAAGTATCAAATATTACCTTGCAGTAACCTTGGGACTCAATTTGAAGGTTTTTTTGAATTTGTATTTATGTACACATCCAACACCAGTGCAAATTGCGATCCTGGCCTCTCCACTTGTACACTCTAAACAACTAACATTAACATGTATGAGTGCACAAACCTTTGTCTGCATCTAAAAAATGTTGCAAGCAGCTAAAGAATAAAGAAGTGCATTGGCTAGATATACTGTGGGCTAGGGTTCTTCCAGTGATCAACAATGCCAACTTTAACAAGTCCATGAGATTTCTCTCCTTGTCTTTCTCTCAAGCTTCAACATCATCAGTGTCTCCATCAGGACGCTTTATGAAATATGGGCCATCAAGAGGGTTAAGATTCAATGATTTGCCATTTTGGGCCATCAGAAGAGGAACTGATAGTCTTAATTTTTTGATTATGCAAAGCTATTTACTTCACTTAGTTTACACACTTGTGTCACATATTCAAACCTGAAACCAAGGAATCCCATTCATACTGACTCAGACTTGATTGATAACCCATTTTTAAACCAAAGCTGTATTAAAGCTGATGAATTATATTGATTGCCTCAGATCCATGGTGCCTCTTCCCATAAATGTGAATGCAGCCAAGCCTGCCAAATGGCCAGGCTACTGTACACTTGGGACAGTAAACTAAGTTACTTACAAAGCAAGTTTCAATCTTGTCTACATGTACTCAGGGCCTTGAATGTCATACTAAGTAGTTTAGAAGGAGAGGAGAAGGTATCATTTCATGAGGACATTTTATTGAAGATTGTATTTAAGCTATTTATGACACACATTAGGGGCAGAACTAGGCATCAACAGGCTGTTGTCCCTGTTTTGCAAGAAATCACACTTAAATGTTATTCATATGACACAAACTATGTTTTTTCATGTGAAAATAAATTCAAAGTATAGATGAACTATTGATATTGACAAAAACTTTTTCCCTGACATTTGTGGGAATGATAAGAATACAAGCTAATACTTATAGCAATAGTCCAGCTTATGCCCATACATAAGCTATGTCTTAATTATTATTATTTTTATCCTTTTGAGACAGGGTCTCTATGCAGTTTAGGCTGGCCTTGAGCTCATTTTATAGCCCAGGCTGGTCTCGAACTCGCAACAATCCACCTGCCTCAGCCTCCCGCCTCCCGAGTGCGGAATTACAGGCATGAGCCACCACGCCCGGCTTCTTAATTTTCTTAACAACTTAGAAGTGTGACATGTTCATTCACTTTGGAAAGAAGGAATCTGAGGCTTCAGGAATTTCAGTAATTTGCTCAAACATGTGACAGATCAATGATGCATAAAGAAATTTAATGGTGATCTGTAATCTATACACTGAACCTGAATGTTCGTAGTTGATGAAGAATAAGGCATGCCAGGAGAAAGGGGCTGGCTGACCCGCAGCGTTGGCTCTGCCTGTTTTTGAAGGTCAATACCAGGAACTTAACTTTGTATGAGACTTTCAAAAATGTAATTAGGATAATCCTCAGTCTAATGACATCTGACATCTCTTAGTATTTTCTCCAAATATTTAATAAATCCTATAAACGTAGGACTGATGGAGCTGTAGGCCAGAGTGAGGAGACAGAGAGATGTTTTCTCTTCATAATACATTGCTTTCTTGAAGGAGGTCAAAAGGAGCTTGCAGGTGATATTGGCACACTTTACTCAATTATTTTGGTTGATGGAAATGTTGGAATTCTGGAAAAACTCCAAATGGATGTAAGCACTTTTAGGGAATTGGAGAGTATGTGAAATATAGCCAGATAATGAAAAATAATGGATATTGGCAAAAATAGTCTTGAACCCTTCTTTGCATTGATGGGCTTTGATTTTGGAAAGCTTCTTTGAGGGAAAGTGTTTAGGAGTTATCCTCTCTCTCCCTTTGGACTTGATGCTCAGTACATGACAGCATTTGAAGCCAGAAATAAGCTTCAGACACATTAAGAAAGGAATGGAAAACACCTGAACTATTATAAATTAATGACATGGTCGAGTAGTGACAAACTCCACTATCTGGAATAGGGTATCCCATTCAGGTTGCATCTGCTTATGGTTTCTTAAAATGTATGGTCCGTTTTTATAAGGACCTAATCTTGTAGACAAAAGGAAAATTTTAGAATTTACCTCTGGTATTTAAACTTGGTAAAGCATAATAAACTGGTCATACTCTCTTAGCTTTTAGAAAGAGAGTGCAATTTCAAACAATAGGTCCATATTCTTATGTTAAATAAAAGGAGAATTACATTTTCTGAAGCTTTGATTTCAGAAACTAAAAGTTTGCACATAAAAGAATCCCATTAATGTTCAACTGTACTTTACTGTTCAGGCCACAACACTTTTAGAGCAATTACTCCTATTTTGTAAAATGTATATCTTAATGGAACTCTTTACTTTTTACTCTTCTTCTGCTTTGCCTTCTTTTTCTTCTTCTTTTTCTTTTCATATTTATGCCATTTGGTCAGCACTTGTTTCAGGGATTTCAACTGTTTACATTCCCCAAATTTAGATGTGTCCATAAACATAGCCTTCCATAAAATTGACTGTAGTCCAAATTAAAATCAAGTTGGACAATATTTCAACATTTCAAATTTTAAAAATTTGGATTTGATGTTGAACGATTTCTAGGTCTCAGATACATGACCTAAATGGTGTGCAAACACCAAAAGGAAATGTTAGATATTGTGTTACACGTCTGAAGCTTTTGTCGCCATTACATTTGGATGGGAGAATGAATTTCTGTGACTTCGTCTGCATACTTGGCATAGAGCACACACAGCCTTTTCCTCTTATATAAAGGAAATACATAACTTCCCTATTGCCAAGTACTAATCTGGAGCCCTCATGAATAATAAATTGTGTATGGGTTAGAGGTCAATATGATAATTATATTGTTTTATTTTTCATAGTTATAACTCTCAGACCATTGGTAAGACTAGTAATCCTGCAAGTAGATATAAGCTAGGTGGGATGAGATCTTGTGTTTATGGTAAAGCATAGCCCTAATGTCTTAGTTTATGTCCTTGACTCCATGTATAGCTACTATGGCAACAGAAAACTAAAAATACTCAGCAGTGTAACATACCTATGTTGTAGAACTGGATAATTATTTTCTCCAATTGAGTTTTCAAACTCTTTAATGAATTATGTTATGGACTAAAAATACTAGCATCTTCTAGCTGTAGCCATAAATATATCCTGAAGGCAGAGATCACCCTCCTAGATTTAGAAGACCACTGATTTAGAAATTACCTACCTTGGCCACATACCCAAGTCCTGTTTTTTTTTTTTAAGCCGTGAAATCAGTAAGAGGACAAAGCCATTTGATGTACCTGCACACGGCCAGAGACAAAGAACAGATGCCCTTTCATCCACTTTTATTGCTCTTTGCTGTATATGTTATTTTCTTAGTGTTGAAGTTGTATCCCCCCCATAAGAAAATATAATAACAACCAATAAAAACGAACATTTAGGACTTGTCGAACACCTCTTTGGCACTTTCTTCCTGTGGGAAATGGAAAGCTGTACAGCATAGTGGTTGAGAGTGCTGGCTAGGTTTATAACCCAAAGATGGTCACTTAGCCTCTGTGTGACTGATTTTCCATTGTAAAATGAGGACACTGCCAGGGTACAACACTCTTGATTGCCATAATAATAGTACAGAATGTCTGACATGTCTGCTACATGCTATGTGCTTAATAAATGTTATTTGCATGTTATGTTGCTTTGAATTCTCATGAAAACATTGCAGTAGGTATTATTAGGAAGGAGGATTAAGAATCTTAATTAGACCCATAGCAGGTCTACAACTGAAACGACCTGGCAGACACCTGAACACACCTGTTGTTCCTGTATAATATGCCAATAAAGGCTACAAAATAGGAACCTGCTGCTGTCATTCTATAAATAGGCATTCAGGTGCTTGGAGAAAATAACTGGTCACTCACTCTAATTTCTCTGTCTTATTTTATGTAAATAAATAGCATGTAAATTTATCCTAAAGGAACGATTTTTAATAGTCTAATTAGATATTTATAATGCGTTGGGAATTTTTCAAAGAGTTTTATATGGATTAAATTATTGTATCTTTATCCCCAGAGTGATTAAGTAAATTGCCAAAAAAATGCACAGGAAGAAAGGAATTGAGTTTTTATTTTTACTATTACACTTTAAATAAATGAAGAGACAATTATATTCTTGGATATGAAGAATCAATAGTAACAGGAATCTATTAATGGAATGCAAGCCCAAACAATATCCCACTTCTATAATTCTTAAATGGAGCTTGAGAAGATGTTTTTTAAAATTAATCAGAAACAAATATTTAAGAGTAGAAAATAATTATTCATGGACATGGAGAAATTTGTCATATACAATATAAAATCTGTAATAAATACCACACTACATGGCTGACACTAGAGCACAACATAAGTAACAATGCAGAGTAAAGTCTCCAGAAATAACCCTCTATAATTTTGAAATTTTAATGTATAATCACTTTACCATTTTGAAGTATTTCCAACTTGCAGGAACAAGGAGTGGTTACACAGCTATAATATTGGGGGAAAAGTGTACTCTTTTGAAAAACTTTACTCGTTTGCATAGTTCAAGATCAAATTCCTCATAGCTTAAGAAAAATAAGAATAAACATCATAATGTATTCACCATTAAAATACTATTTCTTGTCATTTTAAAATAAAAAGTCTGCCTTGCAGAAAATATAGATGATACTAAAGAAAAACGTAAATTTTGTGATTTTTTTCTTATATCTTGTATTATTCTAACAAAGTGTATAGTTGTAAAACTAACATTGAATTCAGTTTGAACATTTTGCCATCACTTATGGAGGCTGTTCTTATACTTGTTCTGTTGCTTCTAATGCAATTATGTTCCCAGTAATAAAGGATGGGATAGTAGCTACTTACTAGACATACAAAATTCTTATATAGTAAACTAGAATAAACACTTGATTCTCTTACTACAATGTTCAGGTACTTGAGGAGAAAAAATTCTATGACCATAAAATATAACATATATTCATGATCATCCAGTCTAATTTTGTTCCCAGAAAATTTCAATTCTATGTACTTGCTATTACCAAGATTCTTTATTTCTTCCTATAATATTAAGTTTCTATTTGGTATCTTTCCATTTCAGTGCGAAAGGGTATCTTCAGTAATCTATGTAGTGCAAGTATCCTAGTAATCATGATCCCGCAGCTTTTGTTTCCCTCCTTGGAATATCTTCATTTCTCTTTCACTTTATGAAATACAGTATTTTTGCTGTATACAACATTCTCAGCTGACATATTGTTTTCATTTATCGCTTTTAAAATACTATCCCTTTCTCTTGACCTATGTGTATTCTGATGCTATCTGCTGTCAGTCTAACTCAGGAAATCTTATACAAAACAAGGAGCTTATTTTTTTTACTGTTTTTCTTCATCTTTGACAATTAAACTTCACACAATATGTCTTGATGTATATCTCTTTCAATTGTACTTTCTGAGTTCAATGGGCTTCATAACTGTGTAGATTGATGGCTTTTTTAAAAGCCAAATTTAAGAAGGCTTTCATCATTATATTTTCAAATATTCTTTCCATTATTTCTACACTTCCCTGCTGGTTATAATGTGAGTTATATGCACTTAATGGTATTGTGTAGGTCTCTTAGACTATTTACAACTGAGTTCATGTCTTTTTCTATTTCTGCTAAAATTTCTGTTACTTTTTCAGCATATTCACAGAAAATTTTTTCTGATTGATCAAATCTACTACTGAAATTCTATCATGAATTTTTCATTTTGATTAATGTGATTTTCAATCCCAGAATTTGTTTTAAAATTATTTGTTTAAATTGTTTTACTTCTGAAAAATATGTATTAATTGCACATTAATATGTATTAATTGCACATAGGTGATCACAAAATAGGGTGAATGTTTAAATTTCAAAAATAACTTATTGCAGTAAAGATACATTGATGTTAATTGCCCTCAAGATATGCCCTCCCCTCAAACATTCAACACACCTTATTCCCACATTCTTGCCGCTTCTTGAAGCACTTCTAAAAGTCTTCTTTAATGAGTGATTTTAGTCGAACTATCATGGCTGCCTCAACGTCCTGAATGAATTCAAAACATTTATATTATGTGTCCATTTTGACTTTGGAGACATGAGCCAGAAATCACATAGTCCCAGACCAAGTGAATAAGGTAGATGAGGAATGCTATAAGGTTCCTAACATAAATTGCTGTAAACACTTCAAATTAATCAGAACATTGAGACAGCCACAATAGCACAGATAGACTCTCAACAAAGATGATTTCCAGAACTGCTTCAGCAAAAGGCAAGGATAGGATGAGGTGTTCAAAGTAAGGGAGGATAATTTGAGGGGGTTGCATCTTTAACTGTAATAAATTATTTTATTTAAACACCATATTTTAATTACTTCTTGTACATATCAATGCTGTTCTATGGAATATTTCAAAACATGCATACAGCCTGTACTGATGGAATCAAATGTTTTGCCTGAATTTCCTCTCACCTTTCCCAAACTCTAGTATTCACCATTCTACAGTTTGACTGATGTTTTCAGCTTCCATATATGGCACAGAATGTGTGGTAGTTGTCTTTCTGAATCTGGCTTACTTCATTTAATATGATTTTGTTTCAAATGACAGGATTTAATTCATATATATATATATATCTATATATATTAGATATCACATTTTCTTTTACTACTCATCTGCTGATTGGCATCTAGACTGAGCCTATATCTTAGCTATTATAAATAAAGGCACAGAGAACAAGAGTAAACAGGTATCAGTGATGCATGGATAGCATGTCCTTAGGATTCATAACCAGAAGTGGGATAGGAAGACTAACTGATAGATATAATTTTAGTTTTTTGAAGCCTTTGTACATTTTTCTTCATAATGATTAATTTATATTCCCAAAAGAAGTGTGTGAGGTTTTCCTTTTCTCCGTAGGCTCTCCAGCATTCATTACTTTGGACTTCAAATAATAGTCATTTAAATGGCTGGTGGTATCAAGCATTCTTTCATATATTTTTTGACCACTTATATTTATTCTTTTGAAGAATATCTGGTCAAATCATTTGCCCTTTTCAAATTGAGTTACATAGATTTTTTGTAAAGATTTTTTAATTTCTTACAAATTTTGAATATCTTATCTCAGATAGTTTATACTTTTTCTCATGTTGTTCATTGTATTTTCACTTTTGATTGTGTGTTGTTGTGCAGAAACTTTTTATTTTGATATAATGTAATTTATTTATTTTGACTTATATTTTCTTGTCCTTTGAGGATTATGACCAAAAATTATTGCCTGTATTGATATCCTAAAGTATTTCCACTATGCTCTCTTGCAGTGTGATCAGAGTTTCAGGACATTTATTTAGGTCTCAGTTATGGCTTGTGTCTGGATGTCCCTAAAAAGCCCCCTGTGGTTATAAATAGGGTTTTTCAGATGTGACAAGATCTACAGAGTGTGAGGCTTGGATTGATTCATGGTGCCTTGTTAGGCTCAAAATCCATTAGGATTAAGGGTGTGTGTGCTACCTGCTCTAAGAAGTCTGGATAAGATAAAAGGTGCAGAAAGACACTTGATTTTCTGCTACCCTCTTCCTTTCATGAACTGTTTCTTTGCAATGCCCCTCTGTCATGCCACCTTGTTTTGGAGCCCACCAATTATGGACTGAAATATCTACAAACTATGAGCTAAATAAACCTTTCCTCCTTTGACTTGAGGTGTTTGGTATTTCGTCTCAGCAATGAAAAGAGTAATTTAGATAGTCTCCAATCCATTTTCAGCAATTTTTGTACGAAACTAAACATAAGGGCCAAGTTTCAATCATACAGCTGCATACAGCGCTCTGATCCTCCCAGCGATATTTATTAAAGAGGATGGTCTTTCTCTAGGATAGGCTTTGGGCACCATTGTCAAAAGTCAGTTACCTTTACATATGGGAGTTCATTTCTGGAGCTTCTGTTCTGTTACTTTGGTCTGTATTTCTGTTTTTATGCTAATATCATACTGTATTAGATCCTGTCAGTCCCAGAAATTCTGTGCCATTCCATTGACTGATTGACTGATTTAGAATTTCACTGGTATTCTCTACTTATTCATACATCATTTTGAGCTTTTCTGTTTCTGTTCTTTTTGATTCTTTTTTCATATCTTCCTTTATCTCACTGACTATATTTAAAACACTCCCTGAACATTTTTGTTTAGCAAGCCTACTGTCTATATTTTCCCTGGGAAAGTTAATGTCTTCTGTGAATTAGTCACACTTTCTTGGAAACTGGACATTTTGAATACTATGATGTGCTAACTCAGAAAATCAGACATTTCCCTCCACAGGCTTCCATTTTGTTTCTACAATTATATGCTGTAGTTCTTGTGAGTTTAATGACTTTGGTAAAATATTTTGAAAGCACTATATTTTTGATCTGAAATCTTTGTTCCTCAAGCTGGTTGTCAGTTACCTTTACCCAAAGGAGTTAAGACTTACCATTCGAAAGGAAACTCTTAAATATATTTTTTTACAAAAATGAATCTATTAGCATGTTATTTGTGCTAAAAAACAGTCTAAGAACTATTCTAAAAGTTACTAAAAGTGAAAATATGACTCACTGTCCTACTACTCTGTGCATTTATTTTCAGAGCTTCATGTTCTTTTCTAGTCTACATGATTAACCAATATTGTATAATTATAATCAAAGTGTATTTACAGTTTAGTTCTGCCTATATTAGGAGTAGTTCCATGTTTATTATTTACAACTATAGTGTTCATGTTTACATAATCTGGAACCTACTTGAAGCTAGGCTACGAATAAATAACAAAAATGATATCTGAACATCTCTTCACTGAAAATACACTTCTTTAAAGGACATGTTTACTAATGGACATTTTGGTATCTGGCCCAATTCTCAATTTTCATATAGCATAAATGGAATCCAGACAAATTATTTGCTTATCTAAGTTTACATACTTTGTGTAAGCCAGAACTAATGGTCAGATCTGATAGTTTGTCATTAGTAATATTAAGAGCATACAAATACTAAAGAAAAGAGCAATGAATAATGTGCACCGAAGGTAAAAAATGCAATACTGTATTTCAAGGCTGGAGTTTCTTTAAATTTCTACATATCCCTAGGCATGAGGTCCACAATTCTAAGAAGATCCTTTAACACTTGGAAAAATTTGTAAGAATAGCATCCTATTTTTCTAAGATCTTATAATATCAGGCTAATCCTAACTCGTTTCTTATAATAACTAGAATGGTTAATCTTCAGGATACTTGAAGACCAGACAGAAGAACGAGTACTGTGTAAAATGGATTAGAGTAAAGCTCTACCCAAAAGAGTGTGATACAGTAAATCTCTACAGTAGCTCAAAAAAAGCATAGGGTCAGGGGGAGAGAAAGGCACATGTTTCTTCCACATATTCATTGGTTTGAGACATAAAATTTTAAAAAAAGTATTTGGGAAAGTTAACAACATATAGAGTAAGGAAGGCAATTTAGCCCAAGTAATACATCAAACAAAGGATTTCTTTAGCTGAATCCAACAGAGATATCCAAAGACCATTCAGAGCTGTCCCAGACCAGAGAGTGGTTCTGTATCTCTGGATCTATCAATTTGTAATTGTGCTAAGTGATATAGTTGGGGAGATGGGAATAGTATGTGTGTTTTTGCATCTTTCTGTGAGACATATAGGAACTGGGTTTGGGAAACTCAAATTCTCTATTTGTGAAAAAAAAATGCTAAAGAGAATGATGTGATTAGAGGAAAAACAGTGTTTATGACCCCATTTCAGCATTCTTATATCTTAAAAAGGAAAATATTAATTTCTTTAAATGTAATGTAGAAGGATCTGATAAACCTAAGAAGACCCAGGTTGATCATATAACAAGTCGGTCAATTATTTGTTTTGAATAGCTCAAAAGATGTCTAAACATTCAGAAATAAAAAAAGCATATAAAATCATTTAGTTCAAGGATTTGGTATACTATGCTGAAATTATCTGATATTCATGAAAACAAAGCAGCTCATAAATATTTTTAAACTGAACTGGAATCTTGCATACACCCTGTATTTAGTTTGATTATTAAATAAGATAAACAACAATATAAGTAAATATAATTGCCTCTACTTGGATTTTTAAGTCTCTACTCCCTCAACAATTCCCCAACTGTAAGATTACTGAGGAGTAGTCACTAACTACAATATAAATTAATAATTAGTATCTTTCCTACTAACAAAAAAAATTTGAGATTCACTGATGGATGTATCATGACGTATTCATTTTTTTCACAAAGTTTTGCCAGTGAGTTTTTTCAGAGACTTTTGTCTCTTGGTCCAGTCCTAAATGTGGCAATTAAGAGAACATAGGCTGACTAAAATATACTCTGAGAATGATGTACAGATTGGCTGCAATCTGTGAGCACCTATGGTGGACCAATTATTCAGGAAGACTATCAGACGTGATTAAGACCTTGTCTTATTGCTTACCCTATTCTTCCCAATACCTCTCTTAATCTGCTTTATACAGCTTCCACATCAAGGCTGTGACTACAGAGCCCTGCAGGATGCTTGCCACAGCACAGCTCTGACTTCCTAGCCTCCCCTTCTTCTCAGTTCCTTCCCTCCAGCTACTCAGGGCTCTTGTAGTTCCTGGAATTTGTCAATTATTCTCCAACTTCAGGATATTTACATGTCTTCATTCTGCTGGGGATACTTTTGCTCTGTACATGAGACCTTGCTTCTTTTCTTCCCTTCAAATTCTTCTCCAAAAATCACATTATAGAGGAAGCCTTCTCTGATTACCATGTAGTATATTACAGCACTCCTCTTTTAACAAAATGCACATTTTCTAAACTCACTACTTTGCTTTGGCTTTTGGCAATCATTTATTACCATCGGACCTACTGCGCATTTACAAGCATACTTTTTAAATTTATTTTAAAAAGCAAAACAAAAAAAATATAGAAATAGTACAGAATCTCAAAAAATAGAAATCAACATTAGTTAATATTACATTGCATATTGTTATCTTAGAAGCAGTTGTTCGGGTTACAAGATCTAGGCATAAAAAATGATCAATCTAACAATGACAGCACAAAGCGTCCTTTTTGGTGAACTGGCAGAGATTAGTAGTATAGTTATCTAACTTGCATACATATACACACAAAAACTGAAAGAGTAATAAGATCCAAAATGTACAATATATACTGTAATAATGAAAGGGAAAGAAACTGCTCAAAAGGAAAGAACAACTGAGATAGGGGAAAGGAGAGAAAGAAGAAAGGAGAAGATTATATGTCTGTAGGTATAATTTTATACCATGTATGTCTCTCACTAGTATATATGCTTCTTGAGGACAGGAATTTTGTCTGACTTGTTAATTTCTTTATCCTTAGCACCTCCCAGATGTCACTGGTATGTAATAAGACAGTCAGTAAGTGTGTCTGAATAGCTGTGAAATTAAATAAATCCAAATACATCTAAGGCACACACTTTGAAGAAATTCAGCTTGATGAAATATTCCTGAATGAACAAATACAGTAGTCTATAAACCAAAACAACACAAAAACTCTGTGGACTTACAGAGGAAATTAAGCAGAGGAGAGGTCACTTTACTGAGAAGGTTAGCCTTGAAATTTAGTACACTTGCTCTTATATGCAATGTAAGTGCCCAAGGAGTAAGGAATCACTATGAGAAAAAGATATTCATAGGAGTGAGTACAGCACTTCTGGAATAGGAATCCATAAGCAAGTTGTTCAATATGAGTAACTATGTCTAGAGTTATTGCAGAGGATAGGAAAAGTAGGCACTGTTCAGGTGATTAAGTCTTTCACCACCAAGCTTAGAAGTTTAGGGTCACGCTATCTTCAGACAACAGAGTTACCAAGGAATCTTACACAGGAACTGATGTGTTCACCATCCTGTATGACAAAAAGGACCATAAAATATGTTGGGTTGACAATGTGGAATTTTGAGTGGTATCCCGTGTACTTAGGCAAGATGAAATTAATATTTTAGAAAAAAAATTTGGGTAAAAATGATGAGCAAGGTGTTTAATTCTGACCCTTTAGTTTGAGGTGGCTTTAGACTGTCACGGAAAGATAAGAAAAAGTGAATTAGCAACATTGGCATACAATGTAGGGGATTCCAGTATGATAATGGCTGAAGGTTTGACCTAGCAAGATGCAGTTAGAAGTCAGGGTAGAGGGCCAAAAGCTTGAAAGAGCTAGAAGAATCGGTAAGATTTACTATCATCTGGAATTGCTATCATATGGAAAGAGGATTTCATTTATTTTCCAATGAGCACAATACAAATAACCAAAAGACTTAAATGCTATTTGTGGTAACATCATACATAAATACATAGATTTTATATATTTATCATATATAAAATGTGCTCCATAAAGTCAAATTATCTCAAGCTGAGCAGTCTAAAACAACAGCAAATATTGATTACTTCACAGATTCTGGGGATCTGTGATTCAGAAGTGACTTAGTCCAGTGGTTTTGGCTTGATGTCTTTCATGAAGTTGTAGGCAAGGCTGTGACCAGCATAGCAGTCACCTGAAGCGTTGACTGAAATGGACAATTGACTTCCAAACTGTGGGCTCACGTGACTGGCACATGCCTCCTGGTTGCTGCAGGAGCCTTCATCCTGTCTCCACATGTGGCTTCACACTCCGAGGGCTGTCTAAACATTTTCACACCTTAGAAACCGCCTTTCTCAAGATCTCTTGATAAAAGAGATAACAGAACCCAAGCTGTCATACCTTTAGAACTGAGTCCCAGAAGTCACTCTAAAAGAGGCAGGGCCATCTTGGAGTTCAAGTCCCCAAGTTCACTTCTCCAGTGAGTGCAAAAGCTGCTTTCTGAGGCTGTAAGAGCCTGGAAACGAGCTGCAAGGAGGGAGCCTAGGCTGAGTATGTCGTATGAACAGGGAAGGGAAGGTTCTAGAACATGCACTGGTGATACTGGACAAGTTTCCTCTATTCCTCTAGGGTTGTTTTGCAAAGATTTAAACTGACTTTGAAAAATACAAAGAGAAGTACAGTTTAAAAAAACACAAAACGGTTTTTATTTTATAGTAAAAATATTTGGTAAGTTGTTGGAGGGTTTAACTGAGCCTTGAGTGAGGGCAGAACTGAGCAGTCCCCCAAGATGAGGTGATTGGCAGTATACCCTGGAGAAAGGAGCAAGAATTTAAACGCTGAGAATTGTTTAATTAGCCTAACTCCATTCAAGACCTCTCAGCCTAATTTCCATTGTTTGTATTACACACCGTAACATCTTTCGGTATCAGCCCATCTCTTTGCAGTATCAAGCCCCAAGACGCCAAAATAGTGTTTTAAGATAACCTACTAGGCATTTCATTCTCTAAAGGAAGCAATTATATATGAAATTAATAATTAAAAGTTATAAATAGAAAGAACAAGAAAACATGCCTACTCCATGTCCTGGGGGTAGATTTTTGCGTGGTGTGCAGGAAATTAGGTGCAAAAATATCCATTTACGTTAATGGGCATCGCATGTCTCATTTCTCATGCACCACACCACGGACTTCCCCCTTGTGTCTTTGTCAGTACATGGGACCACTGGAGGGGGGAAGAAAAGTGAATGCTTTATTTGATGGTCCGTCAATCATAATGGCAACCAGAGAAATTCCAAAGCTGTTTTTAACCTCTATAGAAACAGTTAGTTAGACCATATGCTTTTTTCTTCCTGCCAGATGCTGTCATTCATCAATTTCCTATTAAGAAAATGAGATTCTGCAAAAAACCGCTGAGGTTTTTTTCTCATTTTAATAGATATTCCATAAAATCAGATTGCAAACATATTTTGCAGCTTCTACAAAATAACTTCTGACACTTGATAATCACCATATTAATTTTGACTGGCCTTTAGTGATGTTTTCTATGGGAGGTCAGTGCATCATTCAAAAATCCAATCCTGGAGAAACTCAAATTGTAAACAAAGAGCAGAATAAAAATAGGCCATAGGAAGTAAGGAGATAGATCCTTGCCAAATGGGAAGAGGACCAAGAGATGGAGAGAAAGAGGAAGGTTAGAAAGAAAGTGAATGAAAAGAAGAATGAAGACAAGCTGTGTATATTTACCAACTCAGCAGAAGAAATGTAGACATCACACACTGCAAGCATGGGCAGGACTAGTAAGAATTTTAACATATTCTAGAATTGCTGTTAGCCAGAGTTTAAGTTTAGAGATTAAATTGTTTTGTGTTGATGATTTAATCTGTAAAAATGGTAGAAATGAAGTGATTGTTTAAAAATTATCGGAAACTTATTAAAATACCTTTTGGTGAATAAAGAGATAATGGAATATTTGAGAATTAGAGGAGGTGGTCTGAGCTGAAAGCTGATTACCCAGATATGTCAAAAAGTTAAAAATATATGTATGTATTTTGCCCTCCACCAAGTAGAAAGATCATTCAGTTTAGACTAGAAAAAAGGCTTAATTGCTGTAAAGTCCTAGGTGGATTTGT
This sequence comes from Hydrochoerus hydrochaeris, assembly GCA_004027455.1. Taxonomy (NCBI): domain Eukaryota; kingdom Metazoa; phylum Chordata; class Mammalia; order Rodentia; family Hydrochaeridae; genus Hydrochoerus; species Hydrochoerus hydrochaeris. Next base: position 775,046 of record PVLA01000041.1, on the reverse strand, counting down.
TTGTTTACTTATTTGTTTATTGTTAGGGATAAAGATACCCAGAAAAGCCAAGAGCTTCTTTTCTTAGGGACAGTAAAATCCTTTCAGCCTCTACAGAGCAGCAATATGTCTTTAGGGTTTGGCTCTCTGCTGTAACAACAATCATATTTTGGATTTTAAATTTGAATACTCTAGGTGGTTGGAATATGTTGACATTTTGCCATCATTTCTAACACAGAAGTTTTTGAAGTAGTCTTGTGATAATACCCGTAGCTTCAAAAGCTTGCTTGTCACCCTGTATTCACTTAGCAAACCAACTAATGTAGAAATGTAGGGGGAAAGAATATTGTATAACTCTGGTTTGGCATCATTTTGCATTGTCAGTAGGAACCAACTCTAACAAACCCTGCAAACAGCTTATAGAAGAGAGGGATGCTTTGAAATTCCAGGCAAATTTCTTCCAATAGTTAAGCACCAATCAAAATTTTGAAATTTCCTTGGCTGTCAGCCAGCAAGCAACACACAGGGTCTGCTTATTGTTTAAGATTTTGGTAGAAAGCCACCCAGAAAAAAAAAATAAAATAAATGTATAACTTTATAGCTGTCAGACTTTTTGGTATCCACTCCAACCTAACATGGTAAACTATTTTTTTTTCCTTAAAGGTCATAAATGAGCTGGAATCTAGCTTTTAACGTTTTAATTTTCCCTTTTCTTGCCCTGATGTTTTTCTCCCTGCTGGGATGGCTCCACTCATGAAGGTCAGGGGAATGATAATGCTGAGGTAGCTCTGTCTTTATATTCATAGACATAGACCTATGTCTTTATATTCATAGGGAGTGCAGATAGCAGTAAACCTGAGCCTCCATCACATGGCGTTGCTATTGACCCTCGCCCTCAGCTGGAGATTGTACCTTCTCCTGGGGATAACAAATGATTCATTTTGCAGGTAGGCAGAGGCCTGGGGCTTGCTTATCCAGACGCTGCCAATTTTCCTGAATGATCTCTTGTGATTGGTTTTCTCCTATGAATAGACTATTTGTGAGTACACTACTAAACTCTGTTTATTCAGGAATTTGTCTTTGACAAAAACAGCCATGCTAGAGTTGAGATGATTAGTGCTTTATCTGCTAATGCAGGTTTCCATTTGACTGTTGGCTAAAAACACATTTTCATCCTGGGAAAATATTACTGTCACTTTTTTGGCACTGGAACAATTTTTGGGTGTTTGATCAAGTTTAGCCATTAAAACAACAAAAAACAAAAATCCTTACCTAAGGTTACTGTGGATTGACCTCTAACTGCTAACTAAATTTCCAGTTCTGTTAGGTGACATAGAATGAAGGTGCTATATATATATATATATATATATATATATATATATATATATCCCCCACGTTTCTTCCACTATCTCATTTTGTCACATTTGGAGCACATTTAAAATCAGGGTGGAAGTGAACACAGAGATGAATCAGTCTGATTCTGATCTTAATTTTGCTGAGGGAGGAGGGTCCTCTCCAGGGTACAAGGCAGGTGAGGGTAGGTGAAGTGAGATTCCCACAGCAGGTGTTTGACCTGAACCTCACTTTCTTTACATTTCACATTTAGAAATGTGGTATTCAAACAGCTACTGTCTTCAAACCACATAAGCTCTTTATCTCATGGAGTCCACAAATGAAGTTGTGGACAAAAAGGAGGGACTCGAGACAGAGTTTTTTAGAAACGTAAGAATAGAAGTAGCTCCCACTTTGTGAGAGGCCCCAGGTGGGTGGCTATGTGGCCCCATGGTCCAGACCATCTCATGGATAAACAGAGGCCTGGAATTGCTGAATTGTTCAATGGCCACTTGCCACAGGTGGCTCTGCAGACTGAAAATAACCAATTGGAGCTCTGACTCTCTAACTCAGTTATTCGGCATGCAGAGTTTACAGAAATCCTGGATCTTACGTTTAGGTTCCTCAAAATTTAGGACCTTAGGGAATGCCTGCAACCCTTTTAGTAGGATGGGGCTGCACCCCATGTTTTCTGAAGAAGTCCATTCTTGGTCTCAAGTCTTAGTCCACTCTCTATTCTTGTTTTAATTCCTATCACCCAACCGAATCCGCAGTCCTTTCCTTTGCTTGCTGCCTGCCCATTAGCTACTTAAATAGTCTTCTACAGTTTTATCTCCAAATGCAGTTGTACAATTATACACATAGTCCATTAAGTAAACTATTAAAAGCAACTGCTACTTACCAGAATATTATTTTACTATTTCAGCATTTTATAAGTATATATTTCAGGGCCTTAAAAAAAAATAGTAGGCTTAAAAATAGCCTACACCTTCTGAAAGACTTTGATTTGGTTTGTATCCAGAATAACCTTCAAGGCCCAGCTGTTACAGGATGGGGCTATTAGAAGGCCTCTTGAGGGTAATTCAATCAGGAGATTGTAGAACTGTGGTCCTCTCATCTTTCTCTTAGTTTTATACTCAGCAAGGAGGTGGACAAGCTCTGTCTATCATGCACTCTCTCCATGAAGTATGACTCACATTCAAAGTGATAGAGCCAACTAGTCATAGATTTCAACCTCTAAAACTGTGAGTTAAAATAAACTTCTTTGCTTATAAGTTCATTTCCTCAGGTATTTTGTTGCAGTAGTAGAAAGCTAACATGACTTTAGTCTGTAAGATCAGTTCAAACAAAATTTTAGTGACCAATAAAGAATACAAGTTTCAGAGGTGCACCTCAACCTCAAAGCTCAGAAACTCAGAACCTCCTCAGCTTCCTCTCTGGAGTGCATTTCTTCTAAATTCTGTATAAGAGAAGGAAATCCCAAATTTTTACAGTAATATCCTAATCCTCAACTCAAAATCCTCCATCCTGCTCACCATTCATTTTGATTTTGCTTCTTCCTCCATTCCCCATATAATAAATCAGCCAACTTTTAAAATTTTGTTTAAAAATTTATTTGAAGTTCAATTCCCATAGCCACCCAAACACAAAAAGTATTTGAAGTTACCTGTGATTAATGTCTTTGTTTCTGTTTCTCATACACAGAATCCTCATATCCCATAACTAAGCCTCCTTTAGTTAAGTACTATGAAGTTTCACAGCAGTTTCCAGGTTAATATACCTCTTTCTACCTATCTATATTGATTTTCTAGAGCTGCTGTCTCCAACTGCCACAAAGTACAGGGCACAAAACAACAGAAATGTGTTCTGTCTGTTTTGGAACCTAAAAGTCTGAAACTATAGTATGGGAGCACTGTGCTCCCCTTAGGGTACCGTAGGAGAATCCGTGCCTGACTGTCCCTAGTTTCTGGTGCCTTTCAGCAGTCCTTGTTATTTTGGAGCTTGTACATGCAACACTCCAATCTTCACCTCCACCATCATTTCATCTTCTCTTTTTCAGTCTCCTGTGTGTTTGTCAGGGGCTGGGTCTGAAGGTCCCTGAGGCTGAAATAAGGAATTTAACCCACCCTTTTAATATAACTACACAAGTTGGCTGTCTGCCATGGAAAGAGAATTTTCAAAATTCAATAGTAAAAGAAGCATCAGAAGGATTTATTAGAGGAAGCTATGGAATGCACTTGTGTGAACTGTGGGTATTCAAAGAAATGAGGCTCAATGCAGTTGGAGACTGGGGAACTTTTATGTGTTTTGGGAAAGGGAAATCCGTGAATAATATAATCTATAATCTTAGTCTTAGCGGTCGGGAGGGCACGGCCTACCCCTATGAGATAATGGCCTATTCCTGTGGGAAATACCCAACGCTGGTTCCTCCATATGAAAGGGGATCATTTGCTAGTGAAATGGAATAGGCAGACCCAGTTGCACTTGAAAAGGAGTTGCCCGGGTTTGTTGTTTCAGGGGAAGGTTTGTGATCTGAGGCTGCAGTTTTTCTTTATAGTACAATTTGTAAAATTTCATTTTCCTGGTCTTCTTTCTGTTTAGCTTTATTTCTTCTATCCTACCTCGTGTCCATGCCTCTGTTTTTGTTCTTCTTTTTATAAAGACCAGAGTTATTGGGTTTAGAATGCTCCTTAACCCAGTATGACTTTATCGTAATGCATTAGAGCTGCGAGGTTTCTAATTTAGATATAAAGAGAACTTTCACACCCGTGTTTTCAATCCATCTGCCTATCTCTTCCTAACTGACCTGCTATCAGGATAATCACTACTGTGTACTGGAGTTCTGGAGACTCCTTCTAGAGAGTCTAGGTTCTTCTTGTTCTGAATAAAGAATTGGGCAGAACAAGTGCAAAAGAAAGTGAAGTTTTATGTTTATTAATGGTAGGAAAAGAAACATGCTCTGCAGAGTGAGTGTGAGCTAGTTAAAAATTAGGGAAGAAGTACAGTCTACAAGGTGGGAGCAGTCTACTGTGAAAGAGAGAGCACAGGGGCCAAGAGCTTAGTGGTAGCCGTCCTTTGTATCTTTTGCTCCTCAGGATAAAGTCTGATCTGGGCCATCATCTCAGAAACTTGCTTGACTTCTCACAAGAAGAATTGAAGCTAGCAGTCTCCAATTGGTCCCTAGTCATGGCTTTGGAAAATGCTTTTACTGTGTATTTCCTGAATCTCCATTACTGACTCCACACCCACTTCCTCAGCCTGTTTTGCTACAGCTAATCTCCTGCCTCATAACTAGGATAATAAGAAACTCGGATCAATGGTCTATCTTTTGCTTTTTGTTTTCCACTTGCTTATTTAAGGTACTTTGATGACTGACAGTTCAGCTGTAGAGAGAGACCACAGTAGAGTCATGTCAAGTAAATCTGAAAATGAGATTGAGAACTATGGAGACAAAGTGGTCCCTGCATGTCATTTTTGAACAGTGCTCATACTTCCCCAAATGGAGGCTTTTTCCCCCAACATACAAATGGTCATACAGTGACTTAGAACACAGAAAAATATGTCAGACTGGAATGGAAAGCCCCTCTAACATGATACATCTTTTAGGAGCTATCAGTTCTATTGAAAATAATGGAACGCAATATTTTAGGATAAAATATACATAACTACTTCTAACTTTTTTTTCTACAATTACCATAATTTTGCAATGCAGAGATACCTGTTATATCTCTTCTAACAAGAGGGTGATTTTATTGGGAGAAGTTTCCATCCATTTTGCGTGACCACGATTAGATTAATCTCAACATGTTGGCTATATAGGAAAACTTTAATAAAGATTTATTAGATTAATAAACCACTCTAAGAAATTGCTCTGATTCTGCCAATCCTTAACCAGGATATTATCCCAGAGCTTCTCTTTTATAGAAACCATCTTCTGATATCTAAATATCTTTGTAAGTCCATCTCTCTATTATTTCCCCTGTGCCCTTAATCTTTATTTTAGGATGATAACAATGGGACATTTTCACTTGCAAGCATTAGTTTCTCCCCAGAACTTGAACACATTACCTAGAAAGAGCCTGATAATGACAATTACCTTAGTGAACTACGAGGTAGAATCATTTAATCTGCTACTGTTTGGGTCATGCTCTGGTGGTTCCCTTACTACAAATTCTATTGCACAGATGTTCTAAATTAATCTCCTTCCCACTTGTCTATTTCCTGCTTCTCCTCTCTGTTGAATGGTTTCATCCCCTGGCCAATTCATTTGCCCTACGTACTATCTTTTTAGACTACTGAGTTTATGACTTAGCTTGAGTCTTCATTGTTACGTTTTGGCATCAACTGATCCAATTTACCCTTTTCTCTTTACTTACTTACTAGCAAAGCAGTGAATACAACACAAGAGGCTCCTTCTCTTATATTAGTTGTGGGACAGCCTACATCTTTATCAGCTTGGAGCTAACGAATGCAGTGGCACTAAAATTATAAACATTTTTTTTTTTCTGTCACTGTAGCAATGTGGAGATAGTAGGTAGTTCAGGAAGTTGCAGTTTTGAAGCATTATTCATGCAGGGCCCTTGGTTTCTCTCATCTGTCTACGCCACCTATTCACTTTGGTCTTTTCTACATAACCAAACTGGCTTATTAGTTCTGTGTCTACATTCCAGCCTTTTGCACAGAGAAAAAGAGGAGTTGGAGGACAAATAATTTCCTTCCGAAACTTGATCTAGAATTTGCACATAAGACTTCGCTGTAACCAAAGCATATTTGTATGACATCGATTTAAGGGAAGTACTTGTGATTTGTGTTCCTAGATAGGTCAGGGAGATGTTAGATCTGGGGAGCAGTGAGCTACACTGTGCCTGTGCCTTGCTCTCTGTGACAGTCCCAATCCTATCATCATGTCACCGGGAGTTCTCCCGAATGACTTCCGCAGTTGCTTACACCCTTCATTTGGCACTTACTATACAATGTATTTAATTACCAATTAGCATGTATATCCTAATTCTTAAATATAAATGAAAATTTAAAAACTAGAACAGGAATTTTTATGCATTTTATATGATTTATAGAGATTAGCACACAATAGGCACTCCATAAATACTTCTCGGTTCAAACAGCGTGTTGGAATAAAGTTGAGGATATTACACACCCTTGATTGCCTTATTATAGTACTCACCCTAATGTGTTTCCAACTTGAGCTTCTTCATTAATATTCAAGACGGAGAACTATTATCTTAAAGCAAACTAAACTTTGCTAGCTTCAAAAGAAGAGATAATAAACTACAGAGCCCACTAAGGGCAAGCGTCTTTGAAGTGACTGGATAGGAAAGGGGAATTAATCACCAGCGTTAACTGCTTCTTGGAGGCTTAGAGAAAGTGCTGTATTTTCAGCAAAGAATCATTTACTTAGAAGAATGATGGAGACGTTGGTTAGGAGAACCACAAAGGTCAGTGCCTCACCTGGCCAGCTCTGGATACAGAGATTTAAGAGAGTGTGACCCAAAAGATAAGGAGGCTGGGAAACAAAAGTCCACTGCAAAGAAAATGCAGACTGTGAATCTAGAAGTTCCAAGCCCTCCTTGGTGGGAATGGTGAGAGCCGGGTCATCTGGTGAGACTGCTTTTCCTCAGAGTCAATTCATGTCTTTCTTTGCATGCTCACAACTTTCAGAGTCAGCTTTATTCAACTTTCTCTGTAGCTGTGCAGATGGTGTGTGAGCTTTCTGGTCTTCTGAATAGTGACATATCTGAAAAACAAAGCTATGCACTGACCTCATAGCTACCCTTTGTTTCTGACAAAGAGGAGCTGCTATGAAAAGAAGGTCATCAGAAAAACAATCTGTATTCCATGGAAATTGTTTACTCGTTAACTAATAAATGGGGATAATGTTCTAATAGTGCTATTAACATCTATTACCTGGTAAGTGCTAAAACTGTGACAGTGGGCATATTATGCTTTGTGTGGTTTGACAGTATTCCTAGAATTAAAAAAAAAATGGGAATCTGAACAGCAGAAATGGCTCTACCCATCTCTGCCTACAAAAAATAGTAGGCATGAATTGGGTTTCTGGAATCCACCTGATGGAGTTCTGATCCTCATCCCTTTTCACTTTAGGCAAGTCGCCATCCCTCCAACTCTGTAGAGTTTCCCTCTCTACAGAGAGGTATTATTAATAACATCTGCTTTCAGTTTCTCGCCTTACAACAAGTCGTCACTGTCTCACGGAAATGTATATTGTGCACTCCTGCTCCCAACTTTCATTTTTGCCACCCCCTTTCCCTGTCCTCTAGCACTATGTAGCAGTGACAGTGATCTTCTGCAGGTAAATAATGTCGCTTATCTGCAGAGGATTCTCTGGCAATTTTCCATTTAGTACTCAAGATAAACTCCAAATCCCTACGCAAGTTTATCATGCTGTGGAAAGATGTGAGTCAGGTGTCCTTCTCTCCCAGGCAGACCCTGCATACTGACTGTCCTATTTTCTAAACATCACACTCCTGGCTTTGTATCTGAACCCTGTGCTCTCTTCTGGTTTCTTAGAACTTTCTGACCTTACCTTTCATGTTGCCACAAAGAATTCTTTGTCTGACTATCCTTCTAAATTCCTCATAGCTATTCCTTAGCACATCGCTGTGTTTAATTTCCCTTAGTGTCCGTGTCACGATCTGAACGTGTCCCATTGACTTGTGTGTCTACTTGGGAGTTTTGTCTCCTTAACCTGGAAGGCAAGCAAAAACCTTTCTCTGCTTGTTGACTTCTGTTTCCCGCATGCCTAGGAAAGTAGTTGGAACATGGTAGGTTTGCAGTAGTTATTCAATAAAGGCATGAGAGAGGAACGGAGAGGCATCTCATAAGTTTGTACTGCAAATTAATTGTGAGAGTACATAAAAAACACTGATGGTGGAGTCAGATACTTGGCAAAAGCCCAAGAAAAGCTAGAGATTTTTGTTTTCGTGAACTTTCAGTACCCAGCATCCAGCACAGTGCTTCACTATCCGTAAGGCCTTTCAATTCTTTTGCCAAATCTTTCCTTGATCTTAGAAATTCACATAGTAAAACATAGTTCAAAGTATTCTGCTTTATAGGAGATTAATATCCATGCTGTTCATCACTGTTTATTAAAATCAGTTGTGGAGGCCGTTCCACTGGGCATGCAGGGGTAGGAATAATTCAACATAGTTTCTAATCCCTAATGTTGCTCTGCTGGTATTTTGGGGATTTTTTTTGCTTTTCGTGCATGTGGGTTCTGTAAACATCTGCAGTCTTCCTCATGTCCTGTCTTGGTTTTGTTTCAAAGGGTTAAATAAAAAGAGCTATTCCACATAGAGCATCAGTAGCACACAGTGGAAGCCAAATAGACCCAGACTATTATTAGTAACAAGTAATGACGGTCATGTGTTTATCCAAACTTCCACTACCAGGTTTGGAGATTGCTTTCAATATTTTTTCAGCAAATAGAAACTTCAAGATTACTGTCCCCAAACTATATGCTGAGTTAAATCAAGATGAAAAGTCCTCCCCATGTACTGTGCCCCCAAAGAGTAATGTTCACCTTTGCTAGTATCTCTGGTCATTAGTCCACACCAGCAAGTCATTAAGTGAGATTTTTCTCTTCAGTGAGAGAGCTAATGTAATACAACATTGCAGTCAACCGTGTTTGTAAATTGTGGGAAATAAAAAAATTATCATTTTCAGTTCAGAGAAAAGTACCCCAATTGTGCAGGGAAGATAGCAATGGAGCAAGTGCTTGAGAAGAAATAATGAGTTCTTAACTCTCCTTTGTGCACAACTTACTGCAGGCTAAGGTTCATTCAAAGGTGTAAAAGATCTTAGATGGGAATTAGACCTGAGATCCCACTGTACCATGTTGTGAAAGGTGGGAAGAGATTTTAAAGTGTTCTTGCCTGTGATGTTGCTGGCTAGGAATATTTTAAGACCGCATCTGTATTGATAATAAAAGTGTTGAATTCTCCCCAGTGTTTACACTATCTAGAATTTAAAAAATCAACCCTGCTCTTAAGGATTTGGACATGTATGGCCTATGAGGGGACAGATAGTGTATCAGTAGAATGCTAAGCAACAGTCATTTATCACATGCTTAGAAGTCATGATAACAGGTCAGGATAAAGAGAGGAATAAAACATGGAGAACTTAGTCAGTGGTGGTTTTGGAGACTGAGAGAAGGAAAGTGAAGTTTAAATATAAATTTTAATTTAAAAATCAGTAGAAAGCAGGTATTGTGTGAACACCCATTAAGATGATCTACAGCTTACTGAAGAAGGATACTGTGAGAAGGTAGATAGCCACACAGTTATTTAATCATCGTCCCATTTGGGTAGTAATGAGTGAATCCACCAAGCAATCAACACAAGTTCCTTAGAAGGGAGTAAGGAAGAATAGTGAGAGCCTGGCTGAGTTAGGAAAACCCACCTCCCACAGATTCCCTTCAAGCCCTCTATTTTGCATTAAAAAGGCAGAACCTACCCTAAGGTAAATTTTTTTGTCTAGATGCCAAAAATTGATAAGCTTTTTCTTCTTTTTTCATAAAACCTCTTGGTTAATACAATTAGACACATTTATATTTTTAAAAAGCTATTTCTATTCAATATCACCTACATATCTAAGTGTTCTCCAGCTATTCAGTTTTAAATTTATCCTTTTTTTTTCCAGTTGAATCTTTTCTTAGATAGGCAATTAAGGAATGGTTCAGAAGTGGTATTTGAAACTCACTGTACTTTTTTTCAAAATAGAATTCATCATTCCCTCAGCTAATGTGTACGAGGCATTTAAATTTTAAAAGATGGCCTTGATGGTTGTACATGACACCAGGAACAGGCAGAAGCTAAAATCCGGCAAGGTAGCACACCATATTATCAAATGCTCTTTTCCCTTCTGGGTAGTATTACTTACATTGTGCAAATATGTTATGCAAAATAATCTTAAAACTGATTCGGCATCTTTGCCTCAGGTTCATACAATATTCATTGAAAGTTTTACAAAAAAAGAAATTAATTTAGGGTAAAAATCAAGCATTTTAAAATGCTCATGTGTATCAGTGCAGCCACATTCCAAATGGGAGTTCAGAAAAAGCAAGGAAAAGCCAGAGGAGACTTTCATGCAGTTTATACGATTATACATGTACATACATGTTTCCAGCATTCGGAGGCAACATGAAAATCTGTGTGCGCTGGCTCCTGCTAGTTCCAAGGGCTTGAAGAAATATCTCTAGTCTTTTGCAATTATTTGTTCTGTTATTTAAATGGTGCTACTGATATTAATGTGAGCTATTTCATGATTTTTTTAAGATAAAGTGAAATTGTATTGAATGATACAAGTGCTTTGAAGAGTGACAATGTGTGATATAAAGAAATCAACTCATGATAAATTTAATGAGCAATATCTCAAATTTATCATGAATCAACTTCTCTGACTTGTAGATAGATGTTTGGAGAATGTGATAAGGAAAGCTATATTATATCCAAAGGCAAAAACATGGAGAACTTTGACCCCTTCAGAGTAAAATGTGTTAGCATTTTTCTTTGTGTATGACAAAATACATTTTCTAAAATTCTATAATTTTATTATTTTTTCCTGTAATGTTTTTGACAAGAATATAGTGGACTCCTGACACCTTCATAATTGTAATATTTGAAGTTTGCAAGCTTTATATTTCTGTTGTTGAATTATATGGATTGGAATGTATTATACGATTGTGAATCATCTTATGTAAGCGAATTTTAGATGAATTTTCATTGTGTAGTTTATCTTATAATCCTGTGATACAAAATTATATCAGATGCTCCATCTTTTGGAAAGAGATTTTCTTATTATTAATCTTTCATGTAAATTATAAAAGGAGACCCCTTTTTCATTTTCTGTTAAAGCTGCTTTGTTCGTTGACTTTTGTACTTTGTAAGTTTCTATACAATTTAGCTTTTATGGGTTTGTGAATTCATATTCTTTGTCTAAAACATCACTGAGTATCATTAAGTGATCATTCCCCTGGGAAGTCTTTTGGGCCCTGTAGATTCTTTCCTGTGACCTGATTTCAGACTAGTAGATGATTCTGCTCTCTAGCAATTGGTTGTATTTTGGGTTTAAATCAAACTTAACACTAAGTAACTACTCTTTAATAAAAAAACTACCATTTATTTATATCAACATTTCTTTGTAAGAGCAGGAGACTTTGCCAATACAAATACTCTGTAATACTTTTTTATCTATATTTATGGTAGAATAAAGCAATTTTAATACTTAAGAAAAATGGAGGAAGGAATGACATGGGAAACATTAAGTAGTTTTTATTTCTTTTGTTTCTCATAACACTGTCAGAATTCAAGCTAAAAATAAATCCATATAATTTGCTTTCTTGAAGACCACACATGTGTATTTATTTGGATCATTAACTGATACTCATATGCAAATGAGTCAATAGTTGTATGATTCATTGGCAAAAGTAAATGCAGTAATCCATATGCCCCAGGTACCAGAGTACCTAATTGAAATGCACTACAAGGAAAAGTCAAGTTTATTACCCTTGCCTACAACTCGCAGAGTGACATTTTGCTTTATAGCATTTGGAATCTTTTGCCTCCCAAGAACAATGAACTTCAAAAACATAATACAAATGGGAAAATTGCCTTAAAAATGTAATTTTAGAAGTGATTCTTTGAAAACACTGTTAAATGTGAAAGTTTGGTGAAGAGATGAAACTAATATTCCACTCATCTTCTATTGATTCATATTTAAGCCCAATGTAAAGTTCAGATGTTTAGGGGAAAGAGAAAATATAAATTGATTGAAAGAAATAAGTCAGAGTAATGCCTCAAAATTTAACTCAGGTATTTTCCTTTGAGATTCTTTGGAATATGACTTATGGTGTTTTCCTTTGTTGATTTTTTTCCTCCTTTCATCCCAAGTAACATTTGTTTTCAAGGAAAACAAGCAAACAAAAACACAAAAATAAATCCACAATTTCTTAAACTGATTGTCCTTTCTTTCAATATTGGGTCATTTTATTTAACCACGAACAATAATTGAGGAAGTTCTACTGTAAAGGAATGGTAATAGGAAGGAACAGAAGAGCCACGATGACTCCTAAGCACTGGACTTAGCTTACACATGAGCCTTGCATAACCATAAAAATGATGAGTAGTCTGAGTCTTTAACTGATCTGGGTAACACGTTAAACATTTTACCCACATTTTATCATTTTTTCTTGCAATTAGGAGATGGATATATGTCCACCCATGAGAGTCCATTTTACACAGAAAGTTGAGCTTCTACTGTGATTGTGCTCTAGATTTTAGCACAGATTTCTCTTCTTGGGGTCCATCATTTCATACCCCAGATAAGTTTATGATGAAACAATTCAACTAAACATATCTAAGTAAAGCCAACCTGTTCCCTGCACAGTCACTGTTTTTTAAAACTCCCACTCTCCTTGTGGCTCCCACCTACCCCATCCTCCATCCTCCAATCAGCTCTCCTAAATCCTTTCCCATATTCAAATCAGTGCTAAAGGGGAGCCAGCTAATGTTTCTCATTTCCAAGGCAACCTACTCCATATCTTCCCCCAAGATCAGCATCCAAGATTTTTTTCTACAACCAATGAGATTTTTTTAAACTTTCTTTCCCCCTTCCTTTTCCTCAGAACAAAAGAGAAAACAAATCAAACAACTGAAACTCATCTCTTAAGAATTTAACCAGGAGAGACCTGACGGCTTGTACCAGGTCTGTTAAGAAGCACATGGGTTAAGAAATTACCAGGTTCTATCAATTTGTGCATAAAACAAATCAACAAATGCTCAGGCAAAAATCAACTTTTTCACATAAAACTGACAATAGTCTCTTTTGTCCCCATTGTTTTATTGTTTTTATGTGAAATTGAAAAATAAACTGAATTTTGCAAATGCCTAAGGGCAAAAATTTTAAATGGACTGATACACAGAGACCATCTATGTATCTATTTATCTATGTATTCTATGCCAACTACAGAGGGACATTGCTAATGATGCCACTACCTCAAGCAAGAGTCTCCTAAAAGTTGCATGAGATCCAAGACCAAAGAAATGGTATAAATAAATCAAATAAGACTGAATAATCTCACCATTCTGTTTTCAACTTCAAAAATATACACTGCAAGTCATTATCATGCTAATAAGTTTATGAATTATATAGGGAAGTCATCCAGAATTTGAATTCAAATATTATCCCAATAGCCCAAAAGAGAAAGCTGCCTATGCTTATTTGATAATTAAGTGGGATCCATCACCTACTTCTATAAAGTCTGGAAATTTTGAGTTCTAAACTTTAAGTAATACTATTTGTATATCCCCAATCCAGCATTTGTCCTTTTTTTCCTCATGCAAAATCCATGGAGGTACCTTTGAAATACATGGGGTGCCTGGAAACATTTCAGGGAACAGAAGAAAAATACATTTTTACCTGCATTGTACTTCAAGGATAATGTTTTGTACACCTTTAAGAACTGACACACACGAGTCTGTCCAAACATTAAAACTGAAAATAAACATTCTCCACAGTTTACATTATACTTTAAGATCCTTAGTTGCCTGAGCTAATGCTCCTTTCTTAGGCAAGATGCACTCAAGTGGTCAACAGGGAGATCTTCGAAGAAAGTTGGAAAAGTCAGAAAATGTTTTTCCACGGGACCCATGAAAACATGCTCAGAGACAGGCATTCATTTCTGTAAAGAAATGGACTGTACGAATAATGTGGTCCAACACAAACCTGCTGTTTAAAGCACTGGCTGCCACTTTGCAAACAGAATGAAAATCACCCACTGAATCAGATGCATGGACCCACCTTGGAGCCACATGTTCCACAACAAAAGACACACGCTGTCAAAGAGTATGGAAATCTAAATGAGCCTGTGTTCCCTACCCACCGCCACTCCCCGGAGCAGTATTAGGCTCTGGGAACTTTGATCTCTACTTTCATTGAGTTTACATCGTAACGGGGGATGCATATAATAAAAAAATAAAAGCTAAGATTGGCAGCATTAAGAAGAAATTGAAGTAATACAAAGCTACTAGTGAGTTCCTAAAACTGGACCCATAAATTTCCAGGCAGGGATGTTTAAACTGAGACCTTAATTGTCGAAAGTGAGAGACAGTAAGATCTAGGGAGAGCATAGGAGACAGAGGGATCTGCAGAAAAAATTCACATAGACATTTTCATTTAGAAAGAGAAGGACATTTCCTTTCCAACCACCTTCATGTTTACCTAAAAATCCAGTGGGTGTTAATATATGGGGGTGCCATGATGGGAAGAGCCAGCTCCTGATTCATCCAGGAAGGGGTTTTGTGTTAGTTCCTTTGAAAACACGGGTTAACCATGACAATCCCCTCTTCAACTTTCTCTGGAGCGTTGCTAGGGTGACACTGTAATTCAAAGGACAGAATATCAATACAGCCAGGATGTACAGGAATGTAAACAAGCTTTTAAAAAAAATAGTCCAAGTGTTTGTTAAATAGACCACAACGGGACAGGTCCATTATCATTGCAGAAAGCTCTGTACTTAGTATGTCCAATTATCTAAATAGCTCAAAAACATAATCAATCCATCAGTAGTATTCAGCTTCCTAGCTCTGATATCTGATTGTGAATTCTCTGTTTATCCATATTTCTGCCAAATGTCGATCCAGAAATGTATTAGCATCTGCCAGTGATGAATAAACATAAGATTGTGCTCCTCCTGCAATTCTTAGTGGAGCGCATAGCACAAGGGCCCGTCGAATCCATACCCCATGGATGTTTCTTCACATCACAGAGCTCTGTTCTTTTCTTTAATAGAGTCAGCATAGTCGAGAATGACTCTCACCTTGAATCCTTGGCCTTTACAACAGTACTGCTTTTCTTCCCACACTCAGCCTGCAAGGAGTTATGAATTTCAAAGATGAGTTCTGTCCTTCAGTTTTCTTCACAGGCAAATACCTGTGGAATTTGCAAAGCTCCAGAGGCTGCGGGCATCCATCAGTTCCTAGGCAAAGAGCTGCGTCAAGGGCGAAGAGGCTGCCGTGTCTGTAAACCTAGATGGCTGCTCTGAGAGGCTTCCTTTGCTTCGGTGACAGGCAAAATGGTACACTGAACAGCTGGTTAGTTCCTTCCATACCTAGGTTGTGGGATCCGGTTGTCCTTGTGGCAATGTGATAAGAGGCAGGCAACTTTGTTGCCGATGAATGTGTCACACAGAGAGCTGTGTGACCCTACCTACATCATTCATCTTGTTGGAGCGATCTTCTTGGTGAGTAGCAGCAAGTTTTCAATGATTCCCCACCGATGGCCCCTGGTGCCACTGAGGTTTGTGTCTATACATCCTCTCAAAGTGTCCTGAAGTCATCAGTGAGGCTTTTTCAGAGGTAGACGAATTTAGAGTATGTGATGCTTGGATTAAGGGTCTGTGATTATTAAATCAATCCACTGATTGATTTAGCAACACCCTAATCTCAGTAGCCTAGATTGAGTATAAAGAGTGCAGAAAAAGGTTGCTAAGGCCCCTTGCTTGTTTTGTTAACTTGTTCCCACCATAAACTATTTTTCCTCTGACATGCCTGTCTGCCATGTGCCTCCCTGCATTGGAGCCAGCAAACTAAGGACTAAAACCTCTACAAACTGTGAGCCAAATAAACTTTTCCTCCCTTAACTTTAGGAGTCGGGTATTTTGTCTCAGCAACAAGGAAAGGAACTAAGACAGCTATACTCCCTCTTTAATCTCAGTGTTATTCTTTTCATGATGCATGTTGAGAAATACAGATAGAAGAATAGCAGTAGACAATCAAACCAAAGTTCCAGTTATCAACTTGTATTTTGTAGCTCTGACCAGGCAAAGGAACTTTCAAAATATGTGTCAAAATGATGTTTCTTAGGGCATTTGGGACCCTGACTAAACATGAAGATTTTCAGCATTTGGGAGAAGCCTTAATATAGCCATCTAGCTTATTTGATAAAAGGGTAATCTTGAGAGCATTTTTTGTCCATGGCAAGGAGGACAAGGTACCTGTGAAAGTGCATATGTTGTGTTAGTTAGGCAGGAGTTTATGTTCTCTAGCTGTGGTCACTGCCCTATTAACGTCTATTAAATGTACTCTGACATATAAAGAGAGTGTTAGAATAATAGTCATAGTAATATATTTTTTACATTTTGTTCATAGAGAATTTTAACCATTTTCTGAGCACTTCAAGTTTTTCAGCTGCCCAATCTGCTTCTGCCTTCTCCCAGTAGTCAACCTCTACTTGTCTTTTAAAGCTGTGCCAAAATATTATGGTATTAGAAAAATGCACCAGAACTCCAAAAATGGACATCTCTTCCTCAAAGTCTCTGATGGTTTTCCATATTGTTGCCCAAGCACTCAATACTGAATTTTATAATTGTGTAAATGTCTGTCTCATTTGTACAATGTTAGCTCACCTTAACTGGTAAGTTACCAAAACAATTAGAATTTCTAGACTTTTGTTACTTAGTCAGAAAGCTCATAAGGAATTAAAAAAATATTTTGCATTAAACTGTTTTCCATTAGCTTTCCATGTCCCCCAGTGTGGGCGCTGTACCCTTTTATCTCACTTCGCAAAAGCTTAGCACCATTGCAGGGACCAGTGCTCAGTAAAGTTTTCTCAATGAATGAATGAATGAATGAATGAATGAATGGCTGTCACTGCCATGTGAAGCATTTCAGTGATACTATACTGTTAGCATATATTCAAGGATATGAGACATCTTACTATCGGAAGTTAAATAAACTAGAAATGTGCTAACCCAGAAAAGAGAAAATAGGCTTTGCATTTTCACCACTTGAAAAAGTGGGCTTCCTAAAAATGGATGCAGTCTGTTTTGTCTCTTAAGATGCAACTCAGGGGTGCCCTTTGTGTAGTCACTAAATTCCTAGAAGCAGATGTTTTTTTAAGAATACATTCAACTCTCTTCTTCATGTTCTGATTCATTTAATGTTTCTTAACTCTAGAACTCTTAGACTATACACATATTTTCTTCTTTTGCAAAACCAGTGTTTCACAATCAAAGCTGATGACTCCACCTCAAAACAGAAAGATTGGAATTCTTTTTGTTGGTTAAAATTATATATGTGGGGATAAAGAGTATTATCTTAATGAATAGAGGCTGTGTATGCTTCTAAACACTCTCCTGTGGTGAAAGCCCTCATAATTAAAAATGACCCATCTCATAATGTCAATAGTGCTAACTTCAAAAATGTTGTGCTACATGATGAACTCTTTAAATACCAGAATTGTGTTTCATTCCATTGCTTGTTTTAATTTCCAATCAAGCACCGATGTTTCTCATATCTATCCTCATCACATTTAATAAACAAGCAATTAATTGAAGGAACAAATGAATGGCTAGGTAGGTGGATGGATGGATGGATGGATGGATGGATGGATGGGCAAACAGCTGAATAAATGCAGGTATTGGTCAGTCCTTTTGTAACTACTTTAGAGCCCTTTCGTTTCTTGGCAGCATTTCCTGTCCAAGTCAGAATTGCTATTTATTACCCGAATTACAGTCTAATCAAGCCGCGAACCAAGATGTTAACCCGACCAGCTCTCATTTTAAGCTGTGCTTGACCAGAAATCTTAAGACATCTATTCATAGCAAATATTCCTAGCCCTTTTCTGGTTGTTTGGTAACAGGGTTATTTATATTCTGTCCCATTGTGCTGAGCACATGTTTCTCAGATTTTATCATCTATCTTACTGTTGTAATGCTTCTTATAACCGCATTATTCTCCAAGGCTGTTGACGAACGTGACGTGACTCTCACTTTAAAAACCTTCTGAAGGGTCTTCTCTATGGATTCCTCCTAGCAGTAGGACTCAATCATGATAGCTGAGCTAGAAAACGAATGCGTTTTTTTCAGTCAGCCTCACCCATTGATCTTTCGGTCAACTGCCACGTACTTTCATTTGTGATTTTCAAAATAATCAATTATATCTAGACGTGAGGAAGATGTTACTCAGTCTGAGAGGGTCCCTCAAACAAAAGCTATCTACATTCTGTGATATCTTTATACCTTTTCAACTTGAGTTGTTTCTTTATTTGCTACAGCAGGTGCCTTATGGACTTCAGGTGAAGGAAATGTGTGAGTTGCATGTAATTTTTCTGTCAGGCTTTTGAAGTGGTTTCCATCTGTGCACATCCTTACTGCATTATGAGCTGGATCTGGTCAATGAATACTGCGGCGTCACCACTACTGGGTTTGTGACTTTTTTAAAAATCAGGCTGGTTCTACTATTTTAAATAACAAAGGAATTTTAAGAAATTAAACCTCAAATCAAATACATACATAAAGACAGACCGACAGACAGACACACACACACATACACACACACACCCCAAATTTTCCCAGGAAGTAAATCAATAGGAATAGTTTGAATTGCTTAAAACTTCTACTATTCAAAAAAATGAAGGCAGCATTACTGTATAGAGATTTTAAATCTTGAAATTACATTAACTCAGTGTTTGCCTCCTTGTAGCAAGGCATGTGGCAAGAGTGAAAGAAAACACTTTCTAGGAAAAAATAATACTTTAGGTCTCCAAGTACTATTTTATGTTTTTCAGTGCTGCACCTGGAACTCAAGGCTTTCGCATCCTGGCAGATCCTCTACCACTAAGCTAATTCTCCAGCCCTCCAATTATTCTCATAAACTTTGTTTCATTAGGTTAAAAAAATGTTGGGGGGAAATTCCAGGGGCCAAATGTCTAGATGAAGTATTTCATTGAAGATAGATTTTTAAGAATAGTATGAATGATGTGTTATATTTCCGTGTCAACTCCTTGTAATGAATGTAATCATTATGTACTGTAAACATGTGCCCATAAAAATAAAAATTCGAAAGAAAAAAATTTAAAATAACCTGAAAGAAATATAAGAGTTAGATATGTTGGCAAGTTTATACAATCTCAATATGGCATACTTTTCTCCCAAATTTTCTTTGCAAAATGTACTATACATGAATTTTTGCATAAAACATACATATATCATTTAAAGGACAAAATACAACATATGATCATTGTGGGCCCAATTCAGGGCCAAAAAACTAGATTTTATCATGTCTGAAACATTTTTATGTGCTTTTTCTAGAATTCACCTCTTTGTTCTATCCCTTCTATTAAGAGCTTTCCTGAGTCTTGTGTCAATTTTTTCTGGGTTTTCATTTGAAACTTTTACCTATGTGTGCCTTCTGAAATTGATTTAGTCTTATTTACTTTAAAAAATAAATGGGATTACCTTTCTATTTTACACGGCCATATTACATCTTTTTGTGGATTTTTTTTGTTGTTGTTTGTTTTGTTTTACATGAGACTAGCTGTTGCTACGTAGCTCATATTGACCTTAAGTTTGCTACGTGGTCTAGGCTCTCTTCACATTCACAACCTTTCTGCTTCAGCCTCTTGAGTAATTGGATTATAGGCATGTGTCACTGCATCTAGGGTTTGAGATTTCTCAGTGTGGGTATGTATAGCCGTAGGCAATTTATTCTATTATGTGAATATACCACACTTTAATTGATTCAACACTTGCTGAAGATTTGGTTCTTTCTCTTTTGTTGTTTTTTTTTCCTTTACAAATATATACATATACACACACATACACACACACACAAATATATATGTTGACTAACACTTAAAAGTTTCTCTAGGATACATGTTTGATGTTGGAACACCTGGGTTGTAGGGTACAATGGTACATGCATATAAGTTAGGATGGGGAGATGTATAATTAAATGACAGTAACAGTAAATCTTCACTAGAAGAGGTTATTTCCTCTCATCTGTTATGCATATATAGTAGTAAGGTTGAAAATCTGTCCAATATGTTCTTATGTCCCCAAACAAGCACCAAATGGTCACATTGCTATGCATTTGCCAGAGAGAAAAGACTACCTTTCAGCTCTTGCCATTTGTACCAATAATAATCATTCCTTCTCTTCATATCTGAACATGTGTGAAGAGTACCAGGCAGTTACTTGGCAGTAGGTCATGTAATTTAAAGCTGATGTGTTCTTATGGTTAAAGTTTTTTTCACAGGAATTCCACAGGAGTCCTGCTGAGCTACACTTAGTACATCAGATAAGAAGTCAAACAGAACTGATTTGTCCCGGAACTGACTTTTCCTGTCTCTGGTGATGTTAACTATTATTTGGTAAGGATAGTAAAACAGCAAGACTCTATCATAATATTAGTTAGTAAAGATATATTTAAGTGGATAATTTCTTATGATGAAATCATTTGAAATTCTGTATATATCCTATCGCCTATTCACAGACCAGGTTTAGCATTCCAGGATGATTTTTGCCTGACTCAGTTAAAACTATGATTCTTGCCAAGTGATGATTCTCTAATTCTATCTGCATTTCCTACTTGGCATTCTTTCATGAGATAGAGCTTTCTCCTCCCTTCTGTTTAATTAATACATTAATTTACTTACACCATTATAAACTTGTGGATCCTCATTTGACTCCAATGTTTACAAACTCTTACCTTTGTTAATTATTTTGATGCCCAAGTTATTTAAAATACGACCAGCAGAAGTTGTTTCAAAGTGGTTTCTGTGACTTTAGACACTCTCTGGGTGTTTCTTTATGCTCTGAGTCAGCTAGTTGTTCTAGTACCACTTTCTATTTTTCTGTATTAAACTAGTTACAATTTCCATTGTTGGACACAACACCAGATACTCACAATTTAGAGGAAGAAAGATTTAATTTGGCTCACATTTTGAGAGGATTCAATCCATGCTGAGTTGGCTCCAAAGCAGAAGCATCCTGGTAGAAGGGCATAGCAGAGCAAAGCTGCTGTGTTTATGTCGGGTGGAAAGCAGAGCAGGAAAACAGTCCCAGGAATCACAGATAGTACTCAAATTCATGCCACTGTGACCCACCTAGACACACTGGAAAGTGTCTCCTGAGTGTTCCCTGTCTCCTGTACCAAAAATGTTCACTCAATCAACATTAACTATCACATCCTCCTGCTTGTCGATTTGACGCGCTTATACATCTCTTTAAACCGTACTTAATCCTTCAATAAAAACAAGGCCATAATGCTGCCTAATGTTCTATAACTATTTTGTATACTACTAATAACACAATAATCCCTTCCACAAAGTCTCGACGTTTTCACCATTTTTAGAACTTCAAGTCACATTCTCTTGTGAAACTCATGGCAAACTCTTAGCAGTGAACCTCTGCTTTAAAAAAATTTCCATAATCTTAAGGCATAAAAGCATTGCCATTAGAAGAAAGAAGAAGAGGGAGAGAGGAAAGAGAAGCAGCAAAGTGAGATGAAAGTCCAGCAGGGCAGAAATAAAATCTGGTAGTTCCATGTCCATCATCTGGATCACCCAACTATAATATCCAACTATAATATGTGAGTTCCAGAGAGCTTGGGTGTCCCCACCCTGTGGCCTTACTAGTTACAGCCTGTATCAGCTCACTGTTGGGAGAGGTTCCATATCCTTAGCAGCTCCAACATCCTGGTGGCTCCACAACCTTGGCTTCATACCCAGTTTCACACATTGTACTCTCAGTGGATTCTTGCCTGGTCTACCAAGTTTTCCTTTGAAACCTGATTGGGAGCCTCTCTGATCCCGTAACACTTGCATTCTTAATGCCAGTAAAAACAGTATCACATAGACAATGCCAAGGTCTGCATCAGTGCAGCCAGCAATAGCTAGCCCCTGTTAGATCATGGCAGCAGCAGCCTCTGGATACCTGAATGGCTGAGTACAGTGAAGTGGGTCCTGGATCAGGGAACTGTTCTCAACTGAAAACTTTGCACTTTGTTTTTTTACCTTTGGTCCTTTGATGGGTGGGGGTGTGCTGATTCCTAAGACACTTTGGACATTTTCTTAGTGCTTTGTTTTCTTTAAATAGCATTAATCTCTTCAGCAGCCACACTTCATCTGATCCCACTTCATCATGGTTCCTTCTACTTTTCAATATTTTTCTGCTCTACTTTATATCCCCAGTTCCTATGATAAATCTGGCTAAAAGTAGCCAGCAATTCCCATGCCACAGCCTAAATGTTGGGCTACTTTGAAATTTTATTTCCCAGAATAATTAGTCCACTGCCTTTAATATCAGTCTTCTACAAAATTTGAAGACATAGTCACAATGCAGGCAAATTTTCTGACAGAGTGTAAAACTCATGGCCTGTATCCCAACTGCCAATGATCCTTTTTCTTGTCCGATATTGCTTGAGTCTGGCCATTACAATATGCATTTCTATCATCATTCTTGTCTTCCGAGTTCCAATCAAAACTATGTTTATACTACTTCAGGGCTTCTCTAGCCTTTATCTCTAAACCTTTCTAATTTTGTTTCACAAACCATTTTCCAGAAACATATTCAAGAAAAGCCACAACAATATCCCCAGTGCCTTAGTAAAAATTTTCTGTATTAGTTAGCTTTCTCATTATTGGGCATAATATTCAACACCCACATCTTTAAAAAGAAGAGGTTTAATTTGCCTCATATTATAATGGGATTCAGTTCATCGTCAGCTGGCTCCAAGAGAGAAACAACACAGCAGAATGGCATGGCAAAATAAGGTTACTTACTTCATGGTGACTGAGAAGCAAAGCAGGAGCAGAGGAACTGAGTAGAAGGTGTCAGGAACTACATATTGTACCCAGTGTCATTCCTTTATGATGCACCCAGACACACCCTGAAGTGTGCTTCACCAACATACCGAGAAGTGTAATTCACCATCTCCTGTGGAGCTACAAACCAAACAGAATGACACAATCAATTTAATCATCATACCTATCAAGAGAAACATTTCTCTGAAGAGACTAAGTTCCTTAATGGAAAGTAGTTTTTACAGATCTAAATCTGAATATTTACTGGTTTTGCTGCTATTGAATTCTCTATTATTGCTTGTAGGTCCTCTTAGGAAACACAGATATGAACTGTAAGTGTATGCATCTATGCTTACACACACACACATGTATCTGTATGCTTCTATATCCAAATAGAAAAGTTAGAAACTATGAGTTTTCACTGATAATCTCTAATGTTTATCAATGAGTTTATTACAGCTTTCCTACCACATGTTCATAAATCCATTCTCCAGGAGTGAGAATTCCATTAACCTTTAGTTTATTTACAGGTTAGGTCAATCTGTTTTATATGTAGCCACAAGATTGTATAACTAAGTTCAAGTTCAAAGATGATACCTGAGACAGTGAATACTCTTCTTCCCCATGAATCTTCTCTCATGCATATGAGGAAAGAAGATGAAGGAATAAAGAGGAAAGACCCCTAGAACACTCACTCAGCCCCGGGGCCAGGAACATAGTTCAGTGGCTCAACACCTGCATGGCAAGCACAGGGCCCTGTGTTCAATTCCTGGTTAGAAGTGAGAGAGAGAGATTGAGAGAGAGAGAGAGAGAGAGAGAGAGAGAGACCTCAGCACTACATGTGTAAGTGGTATTTTGGGGGTACCAACCCACAGCCAGGATCCAGACTTCCACAGACAATAGTCATGGTCTCATGGTCACAGAATGAAGAAGGGAAGTACATTAAATGCTTAATTTTAATATAGACTAATTGGTCAAGCTTTTTCTTTATGGTGTCTGCTTTTAATATCTTGTTTAAGAAATCTTCTGTACTCACAAAATCATAAACATGTTCTCAAATATTGTCTTCTTAATGTTATATGTTTTCACCTTTCATGTTTAGGCCTTTTAATATCCCTGAAATCGATTCTTTACTATAATGTGATCTTGATTTTCAGATTATTTCTCTTTTTCCATATGGGTTGCCACCCGTTTCTGCAACAGTTATGGAAATGTCCATCATGTCTTCCCTAATCTTAAATGTTAACTCTATCCTATTTTCTTTAAGCTCTGTATACTTTTCTATTATGTTGTTGTCAGTTAAAACATGCTGATGGTATGATCGGAACCAGGAAAGGACATATTCTCTGCAGAACACAGTGTGAAATGAAAATGCAGAGGCTCTGTCACAACAGTGATAGTAGAAGATTAGAGCAAGCACTGGGCTTTCCCAGTCCAGACTCCATGAGACCGATCAGAGCATTCCTTTCTAGCACTTTACAGTATATCATATGTCTGCTAGAAATTAGCTCATCAGTGAGCCTTTTTCCAAGTCCAAAATAAAGGTATCAGCAGGCAGACATAGTCCTTCTGAACTCTGAAAAGGAGAATCCATCCTTCTTTGCCTCTCCCAGCCCACAGTAGTGACTATGGTTCTTGGCTTTTCTTGGCTCCTGGTTGCATTATTTCAATTGCTGCATCTAACTTCATGTGGCACTTTCTTCATGTGCTTCTTGTCTTCGCATAGCTATTTGCTTACAAGGACATCTGTCATAGCAGACCAGGAGCCCACACCTAACAGTGTGACTTCTAGAGTAATTGCATCTGAAAGATCTCATGTGGGAACAAGATTATGTTTGAGATGTTGGAAACTAGGACTTTATCTTTTTTGAGGGGTACAAGAGAACAGGAAACACTAATGCTAGGAAAGACAGTATAGAATTCGGTTCCTATTAAATACCATGCAGTTCACAGATATACATAAAGCAAAGATATCCATTGTGGTGTTTCCTTTTAAAAAGTATTTTTATTGTATGTACTTAAAGTTGACAATATGTTTGGATGCATATATTTTGAAATGACTACTGCAGTTAAATGAATTAACATACACAACAGCTTCCAGCTTCCTTTGTGTGTGCGCACATGATCAGTGCACCTAAAAATCTGCTTCCTTGTTAATGTTGCAATATGATATAATATCAGTAATTGTAATCTCCCTAATGAACATTAGACCTAGTCATCCTCCATGGGTAAAAATTTTTTACTGTTTGCCCTACATTGCCTGTCTTTACCACTGATAGTTATCTACTACCATATGTTTCTACATATTTGACTTTTTAAAAAGATTACACATATAAATGAAATCCCTTCTGTTTCTAGCTTATATCACTTAGTATCATGTTCTTTAAAAAGAAGATACTGTCATTTACAACACTGTGGATGAATGTAAAAGACATTATGCTATGCAATTTTTTTCTTCTTAGAAACAGATTCAACATGTGTAAAAAACCAGGTAAATTCCAACCTTGAAATGTTAATGATTACACAATTTCCCTTCATGAAATGAAGTTTGCAGATAGACTGGTAGCTTTGTGAAGGACCTGAGTAATATCTTATTTATTAGTCCTTAGTTATATTTACTTAGGATTAATTCTTTACTTCCAATTCCATTTATGGTACATTTTTGTGATTTTGTTGTTGGTGTGTATGTGTGTCTTTGTTATAATTTTTTTTTTGTGTGTGGAATGATGCAGACAGTGACTAGATGCTTAAAATTATAAAAGTAAATCTAGTGATGTTGCTCAGCTGCTGCATATGTTTTCCAATCTACTAGCTTCATTTCTTGGGGAAAAATGTCATGAATTTTATCTCAAGTTTTAGAATTAGAAGGCCTAGATTTACACCCATGTGGATACATTTGTAAAAGACATAAGTACCTTAAGTTTCAGTAGTTTAACACAAGAATAAAAATCCTATGGATTTTTCAGTATCTGCCATGTAATATGTTAGCTCTCACTGGATAGTGTTGTGTACTTTGCTTAACAACCATGGATATTTAAATTTTATAAAATATCACGCCTAGTATCTGCTCTAAGTGAAATAAAAGGGAATTTTTTCTTTTATTTATTCATTAGCTATTCATGGAATATTTAGTAAGTTTTAGGCATTTTTTAAGCATACTTATTGGCTCTGTAATCCTACACAGTAAGTGTTCCCTTATCATGCTGAAAATAGTGTACCTGACATCACAGAGCTTATAATCTAGTCATAGACAAAAAAAAAAGGGAAAATATATTGGGTAAGTACATATATAAACTGCTATTAAGTACAGGGAGAGGAAGTAAGGTGAGGGAAGAGTGATAGGATGGAGACAGACAGCTCTTTTAGCTCAGAGGATTCACTGCTGAAGAGGGGATGCTAGGAGGAAACTTGAAGAACCAAACTGCTTTCCTGGGAGGAAAAAAAAATGCTCTGAGGTAGGAATGTGCTTAGTAGGTTCAGAAAATAGCAAAAGAATGCAAAATTAGACAGAGTTCTTTCCACTTGAGATATCTACTAATGCCAAGTAGTGTGCTCTGTAATATAAGGGAAAGGAGCATGGCTCACAGTCAAAGAAGAGTCAGTCAATAGTTCTTTTATGTCAGGGGTGGTCAGTGAAACCCAGTGAGGAGTAAGGACTTAGAAGTGAAAGAGTCCTCCTGCATCCCTCAAAACTTGTTTGGGAAAGAGCACCACCAGCATCTCCTGGGGGCTTCCGGGATATGCTGACCCTCAGTCTCCACCACAGCCTACTGTGCTGGTGACCCAGGAAATGAAACTCTAAGCCACTGTCAGGGAATTCTCTTCTAGAACAAAGTGGAAGCCTGTTTCAGCGCTGCTTCTCAAAACTGAACAGACATGCGCCTTTCTTGGAGTCAGTTAAAATACTTTTGTTCAACGGATCTCAGGGAGGGCCTGAGATTCTGCATTTTTAATGAGCTCTCTGGTGAGGTTATGTAGAGAAATTTATACATTTGGACCTTAGGACTGAAGTTGGGCAACCTTTTCTCTAAGGGGCCACTTAGTAAATATTTCAGGCTCTGCAGGCCACTTGGTTTGTGTTGCAACATTGTATAAAAGGCACCATGGGCAATATATAATTGAATGAGAACATTCCTGTAAAACTTTCTTTTTGGGCATTGAAATTAGAATTTCATAAAATTTTTATGTGTCTTGAAATATTATTCTTCTCTTGATTTTTTTCGACCATTTAAAAATGTAAAAGCTATTCTTAGCTCATAGTTTTCTGATCCTTGACCTAGAAGAAAAAGAGCATTTCCATGTTTTTGTTCCTCATTTGTGTAATCAGCACGTAATATTTCTACAGAAGAAAGCTTTTAAAAAGATAATTTCCCCAATAATCAAAACAAAGCTCCAGAAAAAAAATTCATCATTAATAGTATGTAAAGAATCAGTATCAGATGTTATTTTTGAAAATACAATGCAGATTCTACATTTATCTACAAAATACAATGTATGTTTTACATTTATATGTAAAATAAGATATTGAAGAAACAGAAAAAAGATTAACAGAAGACAAAATGTTAAAATGATAGCTGATTTCAAATATATGAAAGTTTGACCAGTTGAAGAAGCCTGCACCATCTGCTTTTCTGCTAAACCAAAACCGTGAGTAGAAATTACGTGGAATTGGATTCCAGTTGAACTCTGAGAAAAAACTTCACTAGTAATTAGACTTTGGAAACAACTACACCATTGGTTTCCCAGGGAGATAATGCTGTCCTTTATTCTTTTCTGGTAAACATGATTAGATAAAAGGAAATATACATTAGGTCTAGGCCTCTTTCCGTGTCAAAGAGTTTTTTCAACCACATTCACTTTTACATTCTCTGTCATGCCTTCATTGAGTTCTGTTCACTCTAATTAATGTTTTAAGCACCTCCTCTCTGGCTTCTTCAGCAGACCCTTATGAACTTGTCTCCAATCCAACAGTCAAGTATCCCAGAGATATTTAGAAATCACTGTTCTGATTATGTCATTTTCCGGGCCCTAAAACTTTCCACAGGTTCAGATAATATTTAGCGGATATTTTGTTTTGTCCCTCAAAGCTTTCTACAGCCCTTCCCAGTTTTACATTCCCCAGTTCTTCACTCATTTATAATACACCACTTAATAGCCACAGGGCGGTATAGGTCCCCACCTGGTTCTCCACCACTCCCACTGCTGAATTTTCTGTGTCAATCCTGTCTTTCAAAGCCCATTTCAATTATTGCCTCCTCCTCAAAGATGGGAATTATTCACAGACACACACACACACACACACACACACACACACACACACACACTTCCTCCCCTTAGGATTTTAGATTATACCCAGGTTTTAGGGTTTTTTTTTTTTTTGACAACCATCCATTTAACCCTAACTCACCTGGTTTCTACACATTGTCACATTTTTAGCTCAGAAGGCTCCCCCCTCTTCTGTGCTCCCTCCATTCTGGCCTCTGCTAGTTCCCCAGTTACTTTCAGCTCCTTTCACTCTTGGGTCCTCTCTGCTTCATCCAAAGGTCTAGACCTTTGCATGGCTAATTCTTTTTGCAAGTGAGATCTTGTTTTAAATATGGTCTTTTTGTGGTTTTTCCCATGTTCTCTCTATGCAGTTTTCTGGTTTTAGTTTTTTTTCCCTTAGAAACATGTAATACTCTTTGAAATTTCTGAGATTTTATTTGCTTGTGGTCACCTCTTTTGCAATACCATTAGGAAAAAAGCACATGAAAATGAATACTGCAGAAAAGACCTAGGAATGTGGTAGTACTGAATAAATGGATGGTGGAATGTATTGTTAAGATTATTTGTTCTCTAAGAGCAGACACATGATCTAGTTCACTCATTCCTTCCCGTTCAATCACTGCTTATTGAGGGTGAATTAAGATAGCTAGTTTAATACCACGCATTTACTCTGATATATATAATTTTGCTTCTAGAGTCCATCACCGACTTAAGCCATAAGCATCTATGATAAGGACCATACAACAGTCAAGGCAAAAGATTTTTAATAATTAGAAGCAAAAAAAATCATGATTCAACAATGCAAGATGCAGGAGCCTTTCCTGAAAGCAGACAATGACACAAACTTCAGCTCCAGAGGAAAATAAGGAAGGACACATGTCAGGTCAGCTTGGCAGAGATGGGTTTGACAATTGGATGGGGAGGACAAAAAAAAAAAAAAAGACACAAGAAACCGTTGTGAGAAAAGCACAGTATAAGAACTGAAAGCACTGTGGAGTAGTACACATTAAAAAGTAAGATTTTTCCCATAACTTATGGACTAAGATTAGGGAGCAAGAAAGGCTAGAAGCTAAAGGTCAGATAGCCAGGCTCTGAGAGTGGGCTTTAATTTCTTCAGTACTCATCTGATTTGATGTTTTCTCAATAATATATCAGTGACACTTGGGCAGAAATTACACTGCTGGACATCTGCTTCTGCTGGACTGAAATGCCTTGGCATGGAGAATAGCTCTCTCAATGTGCCTTCTGAAAAGTTATGATGAAAGTCATAGCAAGAGAATAAATAAAGAAAGAGAGCCGGCCATAGTTTCAAGAGTCACTTTCCTGATTACTGTGGCAATTTTAAGTATAGGGAAGAAGTCCAAGAAAAGGAAAACATACTATCTGAAGCACAGAACTTTATTTAAAATATAATAGAGACTCCTCCTTGCAGATCTCCATTACAAGTCGTCTGAGGGCATCCGCCATTGCCAGAATCCTAAGGGCTCTCAGACTCACGGGGCCAATGAAATGTCCACATCATTTCCCATGGCACACACATCAAGGGCTCTCAGCATATTCCCAATGGATGGCACATGCCTGGCACACGAGGAGCCATCCACATTATTTCTAATTGCATACTATGCGCTTTGAAAACTACCTACAAAAATATCACACTGGAATTACAAAGGAACAGTCCTCATTATCCTTATTATCTCTCTCTTATGGAATTAAAGAAATAACAGTGTGCACTGTAATTTACAATTTTTCTTAGCACTATAAACACAGCAAAAACAAGCTTTGTTGCATCAAGGCAAGTTGAAGAAACAAAGGCAATAGACCAACTCTCAGGTGCTCACATTTTAACTCTGCCTTTTATAGAGTGTTGGTTACAAGAGGATGCTCTGGACATGCTGAACCTGTATTTGAAAAAGTGTGTTGTCTTGGGCAGGGAATCAACCTCCTAAGCCTCCGATAACTCCCTGTAAAATATGTATAAAAGGCAGTGCACATCAATGAACAACAAGAAAGAGTATGGCGAAACTCCTAACATATGCTAAGCACATGATAAGCAATAGATGTCAGCTGTTCTGATTGTTTTCTCGTCATCCTGAAAAGCACTCAAGTACATCTTTGTTGGGCTGGCTTGATAGTGGATGCCTTTCAGGAGGAATGAAACATCGGTGTGAGGCAATCTAATTTCATGCCAAAGGTGTATTCTTGAAAAGGTCTCATAATTTGAAACTGAGATACTTCAAGATTAATTTTCCCATTGTAACAAATAGAAAGTAACAGGAAGTGAATTCTCAAGGCGCTTAAATCTATAATGACTGTAGCCACGGGGTTAATTCTGTGGCCCATGTCACCACAGCTTTTTTCCACTTTATTTGCCTTGTTACGTAAGACAGTTTTACAACTCAGAATGTGGTTAGATGAGAGATGCTTTTGGTTTTCTCAGTATGACCTTGGAAATTTTTCCAAGTCCACAGTCCTTAATAGCATGGTGAATCATGCATGCCCTTCACTCCAAAAACCTGACTTCTTCCCTCAGCTGCCACTTTTCCCATGGAGCCCCATCATGGCTAGAAAATGGATAATCTCTGGACTTCGTTAGAAATGAATTAAAATTTCAGAAAGAATAAATGCTGAAATATTAATCTAATATTAGGCCAAATCCTTTATATCTTTTGATATTTGTAAACAACAACTCGAATCACCTAATTTTGACAAAAGGTAGAATTTCCTTTTACTGGCCCAAATGGTGCCAACTTAGGCTAACAGTAATATACTTTTAAAATCTTTTCTGCCTAAAGTTTTAAAATAATTTAATGAATGGCAATTTTTAAAAATCTGTTCAAAATATTAATTTATTTTATACCCAGATTGTAATTTATTTAAAATATATATTTAATTTCTTTTATAAAAAGTGGTTGTATTTGTCAGATTCTGGTCATTGAATTCTCTGAGCCCACTTTTGAAAATTCAAGTTTTATTTAGATTATAGTTCTAAAGGTTTCTAATACAAAGAGGCCCTGTTGCCTGAGGCCTCTGTTGAGTAGCCTAACAGTAGAGCTAAGAAGTATTCCAAGCAAACTGTTCTTATCACAAGTCCAGAAAGTAAGGAGCAAAGACTGGCTGGGTTCACACAATTCCTTTGAAGGCACCCCTCTAATGCCCTTGAGACCTTGGGCCCCACCTTTTAAAGGAATGCAACACCTGTCTGCATTTCCCCTCCAGGTACCAGAGCTATACACAGGGACTTTTGAAGATCCCTCATCCAAACACAGACTCATGGCTCCACTAGGCCTTCCTAGTAGTATCAAAACAGAACTCGGTCACATATATAGGTCCCCATAGTCTTCCTTATCTATAGTTGGTTCTGGTAATGTCCCCAAACATGGCCTTACCATGTTAGTGTGCCAGGGCTATTGTCCTAGTTAGGTTCAGAATAGAAGCATCATTACATGAAGCTTTCTAGCTTATGAATTTTCCCAAGAAGAAATAGTTACAGTAACTTTTTACTTTGCTATTGATATGCAAGTATGTCTGTAAAACCTCCTTTTTGTAACTGAGTTCCGTAGCTCTTTACACAACATAATTAATGCACATAATTTATACAAAATGTTCTTTCTGCAGTTAGTGCTGGACGATCTCCTGACATAAGATTTTTTTGGAGGTCCTGTTGTCTAAAAATCTAACAATTAGTCTGTTTCCTGAGACTCACTGGGGGTAGTAGTTTTGAAATAAGGTAGGATTTCACATGATGTTATATTTTAGGTCTAAAAATGTCTTATGCTTTTGCAAGGTGATTGGATGTGAGTTTCTACCCTATAACTGAATTGCTGTTAAGGAGCAAGTGACTATGGATATGACTGGATTGATCTATTCTTGTCCCCAGATCCTTTTTCCAGCTGCCAGGTTTTGAACATGTTTTTCTCTACTGTGGCCCTTTGCCAGCCGGTTTCTGACCATAGACTGCTGACCATAGACTGAAACCACGAGCCACAATAAATTTCTCCTCTTTTAAATTGTGAATGTCTGGCATTTTGGTCCAGCAACATACAGTTTCCAAGACAGATGATTACCTACTCATTTTAGTAAATCAAAATGCAGCAACAAGATAGGTGTGTTTACCTAAAACTTGCAAACATTTAGAAACTTTCCAGTTCATTGTCAAATCGGATTAAATTATAGTGCTTCAGGCTGGGCATGGGGGTTCATATCTGTAATCTCAGCATTCAGGAGGTCAAGACTCAAACCCTGTCTCAAAAAGACAAAAATAAATAAATAATCATGCCAAAAGTTTAAAATTGGACAATTTACAAATTTCATTGTGCTGTGGGATTTCTCTCCTTGTCTCTCCCTTATGTTACTTTTCTTCTATGTTATGTCTCTTTAAATTCCCTATCAGTTCAACTCGGTCTGGCTACCAGAGGAGCTTTGTTGCCTGCTAGCCTTTCATACAAAATGGATCTTTCTAAAATGTTCTTTGCTCTTTCCGAGCCTTCATTTCTGTAATTAAAATTGTGTGATAATCTTCCAGAGATTAAAATTTTAATTTTCATATTAACCCTTCTGAGTAGTGCAGAAGCCACCCTAATTTTGCCTACTTAAACATTTCCAGGAATTTCACCTGGTCACCACCTAGCCCTGCAATCTTTTTTTTAAAAAAAATGACATCTTCAGAAATACTGAGATGAAAAAGTTCTTGCTAAGAACCCAGTTAGCTTTAGTGAGCAAGATGGAGTATTCAGTGCGGTGCTGCTACATAATGGGTAATTCATAACTGTCATTATCTTTAGTCTCAAATTAGCAATTATCAGATAAATGCTTGAGTATGAGTGTTTGTGTCCACACATGTGTATTTATCTAAGACAGGTGCCTCATACTCTATACACATTCAGTTTCATCATGTTAATTGCCTGGTCAGTGTTGAAGTATCATCATGGTAGCGGCTAAATTCCAAGTGTTTGTCTTTAGTTTTCACCTTTCATATTATGCTTATTTTATTTTTGTTATCTTAATTTTCTAAAGACTGCTTTGTGCTTTTATGGGTGTCTGCCAGAATTGTGGGAAGTGGGAGATTTTAATTTTTTTTTTTTACAGCCACATGCATCAAATGTTCACAGAAACAAAAGCTATCTCCAAAGTTGGCATTGTTTTACTTTTCAAGAACAAACTCCAGTTGAAAAAAGAAGGATTACTGATTTCTCATGGGCCTGTATTTTGGCTCACTCTTTGGGAAAATCCTCATCCCTTTAGATCAAAACAGTGAACTGCCTCCCAGTGAATTAGAATACCATGCACATTTGTCACACTATCACACAGGGATTTCAGAAATCTGGGCTTATTCACATCTGGGGAATGGTGGCAAGATGCCCCTCGTCAGAATGGCTTTCAGAACCTACACGGGTGATTTGGATTCCTTATGCCTCATTTTCTATTTTTCTGGTTTTGTTCTTTAGTCTTACAGAAAACTCTTTTCCCTTCCTGATTCACACACACACACACACACACACACACACACACAAGTCAGACAAAGGCCAGGGGTGAGGAAGTGAAAGGTCACCTTCACAATGGGTTTTCCAGGATTATTTAGATGTAATGAATAAAATTGCAAATTCTATTGAGGCTTTTAGAACTAATG
Source organism: Hydrochoerus hydrochaeris (assembly GCA_004027455.1). NCBI lineage: Eukaryota > Metazoa > Chordata > Mammalia > Rodentia > Hydrochaeridae > Hydrochoerus > Hydrochoerus hydrochaeris. The sequence goes on along the minus strand of PVLA01000041.1, from coordinate 741,226 downwards.
AAAATTATCAATGTGTTACACAGCTGCATTTCAGTTTTGTTTGTCTGAGCCTGGAACAGAATAGATTTTATAAATAGAACTTAAATGTGACCACAGAGCATGCATACTAATCAGTTCATTTTAAGATATTGTTTTGCAATACTTTTAAGATGCACACATGCTGGGAAAAATTACTTGTCAGAGGAACAATGTGGAGCAATTTCTTACCAAAGTTGCTAATGGAACTACTTTTTTCTTTCTTTTTTTTTTCTTTTTCTTTTTCTTTTTTTTTTACTTTTCCATTTTCTTTTTAATATGAACTATCTACCATTATCTATCTTTTATTTTACACAAATGTTAAAATGGTAAAGCCTTAGAGAAAAGAAAGGTTTTGCTCCCGGTATTTCTATGGGAAATGTGATTCATTTGGGTGGGGGGAGTATCCATTAATTTGAGCAGGTTGAAATAAAGGTAATCAAAATATCTTGGTTGCCACATGCTGAGTTGTATCATTTGTTACACACTTCCTCTGCTCACATAATATGGAGGTTATTTTCCCCCCCTGGCTCTAAAGAAATTGGAAGCTTGTGGGGTGCTGTGCTAAGTGGTAGCCCCACTGAAAGGGTTGGCTATCAGCCACTGATTTTCTCTAAGTAGGCAATCCTATCTGAATAGTTCTGATATCTAGATAAGTCCACTCCTCCATAGCAGCAGGCACCCCTGTGGGGATGCATTTGTTTCACTTGTTTGAAGGTAGAAATCTCTGGGTGGGTTTTGATGTAGGATGAAGCACTAAGCTCAGAGCTCCCTTAAAGGTGAAATCCAGACATGCTCTCGGAAGAGCAAAGGTGACTGAAATGAAAGCTTCACTTCCCCAATTATTAGCAAGAATGAATGTGAAATCGTTAGCACTCAAATGCACTTTCAAAGCCAAATGTGGCTTCTGTAAGAGTGTCTCCTCTGTTCCCCACCAGGCCTCAGGAAAGTGCTCTGAAGATCCAGGCACCATTGGCGACAGTGAACCACAAAGAGTTTCAAGGACTCTCTCGTGCTGGAGAGAGGGAGACCAGAAATGACCTGAAAAATTAAAACCCATAGAAATCTGAACGATCAAAATGTCAAGGGGTCTTCACCTCCCAAAATCTGATGAAGCTATCAACAAAGGGAAGGAAATACTTACAAGTACCAGTTTCCCTCCAAAGCAAACCGGCAAACATTTATTGCATGCCCACCGTAGCGTACTATGGTTCTTTACAAACTCTGCTGGGCAAGCCATTGTATTATACTAGAGATGGGCAATTAAACTCCTGCACCCATATCCGGTACATGGCTCTTTGTTTAGAATTTATGAGCAAAAAATAGTTTTTATTTCTATGAAATTCTGAAGTAGAAGAAGTGGGGAAGGAAGAAAAGGAATGACAAAGAATATAAGAAGCAGTGTTATGGCATATCTCTGTAATCCCAGCATTTAGGAGGCTGAGACAAGAGAATTGAAAATTTGAGGCCAGCCTGGGCTATATAGTAAGTTCCTGACAGCCTGGACTACATATGAAGACCTTGTCACAAAGTGTAAGACAAAAATAAATAAATAAACCACAAGAAAAGAAAAGAAAGAAAACAAGAGGAAAAAAGAAAAGGAAAAAAAAAGATAGTACATGACTCCTAAAATGTAAAATATTTACTATCTAACTGCCCAAGATATTCTGTCTCTGCACCACACAAAATTGATTAATCAAGAAAATAGCCAGGAAAAATTACAGTCTGCAGTAATGCTACCTGATGAACCTAGAAAGTAGAAAATTGTTGTGCAATTGAAAGCATCAGAGTAGGCAATATGTTCTTTTCTGGACTTGTATAATTTGGGGATCAAAAGGGACTTTGGAGAGCATGCAATTGAAGGTTTCCAAAATGCAATGCCTATGTAAGAATGAGCAAAATGATCTCAGAAGTATACGGAGGAAGAGGTTTTTATTTTAATATACCTTATCAAACAGATGTTTTCCCAGATCTTATTGCTTGGGAAGAGGCTTAAATTTTAAGTAAGAAATAGTACAAATGGCACTAGATATATTACACTGGAGTAAAATATGAAGGTGGCTGTGAGTGAGTACAGTCTACTAAACAAAAAATCTAGTCTTGTCTTTTGCCTTTTGACTTTATAGTTGTGAGAAGCAGGTTAAGATTATACCTGAATCTTAAAACCAAAAGAAACATGCTTTGATACCTTGTGATTGGAATGCAGTTTAATTGCTCTATTTGATGAGAATTTTAAAAAAATTTTAATGGCTCTGTTTGAAAAAATCAAATATAGATAGCATAGAAAATTAAAATTTGCAGTAATTCCTTTTCACCAGTTAGCCACTATTAATTTGATATGCTTCTTTCAAACCAAATTCTTTTAGGTACATAGTCATATTTGTAGTATCTGCTATATAAACTGTTAGAGTTTTCTGGCGCAATAGAGAAGTGTAATATAAGAAAAAGTGAAAGCGGCCTTTTTATTCAAAGGACTTGGAGAGGAGCCCACAAGCAGCTATGGTTTGACTTTCTCCTCCCACTGGATACAGGGGTGAGGGGTATATATGACCTTTGACTGGATGTGGTGGGTGGGGCGGGCATTGATGAGGTTGGAGAAGCTGATTGGAATTTTCTTCATGCGCACAAGGGGAAAGGAAGGAGGAAGCTGTAATGGGGAAGGAGGAGGAAGTGGCCTTCAGGGTAGATGCTCCTGATTTGGCTTTCCGCGGTGTTAGGCCATAATGTTCTGTAATTTATTCTAGGGCAAAATTCTTTCATAAACAACATAATTTTTGTTTAGTGTCTGATATTTATGTCTTATAAATTATTATTTGTTCCCGTATCATGTTTAGACATATAAAATAAGGTAAGCTTGAGTAGCTAGAAAAATAGTTGCAATCCCAGTAAGTGCATTTTAGGAAGTGCGGTGTGAATGGGGAATGCTTTTATCCATTAACTCCCGACACAAAGAAGGTTGGGAGGCTAAATGAGTGATAGGAGTCCATGAAGCTCTTTCCTGCATTCTTTGCTTCTGCCTAGGCTGCAGGTTAACCTGTGAGGTTAATATAATGGCTTACAGCTCACAGGCCCAGAGTGATGATGAAATATACCACCTCTTCCCAAAGAGGTCCTGCTTCATCTCAGCTTTCCTCACTTCATCCACACCATGTTCTTAAACTCTCTGGCTCACCTGCCAGATTCAGACAGGGCAACTCATCCCACTGCCACTTGCCCCTGTCACTTAGGGCACTTTCAATGGACAATAAACTAGTTGGTGATTAAGCTCAAAGCAATCACATGTTTGCTACTTTATGGATTTTGCCCAACTGCCTCCTCCACTTTGAATATTATTTTGATTCTGATTTGCCTTGCTCATTGTTTGCATAATATGCTGGGCATACCTCACTCAAAGCGCTTATCTGAGTGTATTACCTGCCTTTCTCACAACACTTATTTTTACCAAACATATCCTGTTTATTACTATATTGCATAAATGATTAACAATAATTTCTGGGTTCAATAAATGATCTTTAGGATGACAACTTTGTCATGGCTTAAAAACTGGTGGTCAACTTAACACCAGCTGAATTAAATCAGCACAGTGCTGCATGTAGATGGCCCACCTGAGGAAAGTAGCCAGCATAAATAGAAGGGTGGAGAAGACGATTGAGGTGTTGTGGGTTCTCCTAAGTGTTGCTATTTCGAGCATTGGTTCTCCTGGAGGAGCTTGTCAGGCTGGGTTCCCCATAGGAATGCAGCCATTATAATCAGAGGAGCTCAGAATGTGATCTCGTCAGAGAGGGTGGCCGTGGTTCACTTTAGGGTATCTCTACGCCTTACCTTGAGCATAGTTTCCTGGCTCCGGAGGGGAAGATGTGTGCTGTTTAATCTCCAGGAGAAGCTTGTCATGCTGGCTTCCTGACATATACTCAACTGTTCTCATTGTTGGAGGAGCTCAGGACCTCCTTGTCACTGAGGATAGCTGTGGTACTTCTCAAGACAGCCCTGATCCTTATTTTGAGCATAACTTTTCAGCTCCTGTGTAGAATCCTCAACCTACTGGCACAGTTCCTTCATCTGTTGGCATAGACTTTCTGGCCTCCCACTTTGGGCTTTCCCAGCAGATCCATAAAACAGACTGGCACGAGTGCTTGTCATGGGCTCTAGACCTCCAGTTGGACTCAAGGAGGGCATTGTAACGGGCTCTAGGTCTTCAGCTGGACTCATGCAGGATATTGCTGCAGAATCCAGGTCCTTGGCTGAATATTCTGTGTCTTCAGTGTTGTGGACAGATTTCCTACACTCCCTTAAGTTTAATTCTGGGTGACCATCATAAGATAACATTACAGATTTTGTGTCCTGATTGTAATTGTTCTCCTCACAACCACTGACTACAACAAACTTAAAGAATCAGTAGTACTTGATTTCACAAATAGTACACACAGCAATCAAAGTCACCTTTTTCATTAAATTGTTACAAATACTATTTCCATTAAACTTTACCTGTGCCATTGAAATACTGAAGCTATTTACAGATAAAAATGATTCATCCAGGTACATGAAGTATTAATAATTTGAGACGGGATTTTATCCTCGGTTAATCTCATTCTTTTAGAAGCTGTGTTTCTAATCTCTATGCTGCTTTGGGCAAATGCTGCAAACCATCCCTGTTGTGCAAATCATTACAACTATTAGTTATTGCTATAGCTCGAACATACCCTCTCCAAAATTCCGATATTCCTAAGTGAAAGCGGTGATTAGACTCTGAGAGTACCATTGGTAATGAGTGAGACTAATGACAATCTGAAAGAGCTCCACAGTGCACCAGGGTACTTGTCTCTTGCCTTAAACCCTGTGAGTACAATGCTCCTCCTCTCCATAGGATGAAGCCCCGACCAGACAGTTTAACTTGGTGGCAAATGGATTTTTGACATCCATTCAAGGCTGTAATAAATAAATCTTTTTATAAGCTACTCACTTTTTGATTAAGGGCAGTGGACTAATTGATCTCTCACAGGAAGTCTCAAGGCTGCCCAGCATTCAGCCGAAAGCTTGGGTACTGCTGGCTACTTTTAACCAGATTTATAGGGATAATTGAGAGCGAAAAGAGAAAATGTTTTTAAAAGTTAAATTTTGGCCAAAAAGGAACCATGTGTAAAGTTGAAGTCAAACAAGTTATGGTTGCTAAAAAGAGGAGCACTATTAGAAAGAAATCAAGTACTTTGTACAAAGACAAGAAAAGAGGTACCTTAGAAATCAGCCAAATTCTACCATTAAGGGTATAAAATTATCAAACCTTTATCTGAGAAGAGTCCTTGGACCCTGCTTGAGAAGAATCAGTTCTCTAAGACTCATGTCACTATAGTCACCATCCAGGCACTCAGAGGTTGCTGTGGCCACGGTACAAGAGGATCTTGATATTTCTCCCTCTGGCAGCAGATTTTGGCATGATCCATGTGATACTGGTTTTACTGGTTGCTACAAATTAAAGATGGATTGCCAACCTCATTGATTTAGAAGCTAAACAGAGGATTAATAAAATACTCTTTTGAGTCTGTCCAGATGAGCTGTGGAATTAGGACCCTGAGGTCTCTGGTCCCTTACACGTCCTTTCTGGCACAGTTCTCTGTTCTGATTCCCAAATGCCATGAACTAAAAGCTTTTCACTGGCTTAGTTTTCTGCAAAGCTGTTCCTGCCTTGGATCCAGCTGACCAGGGACTGAAACCTCTTCAATCATGAACAACATTAAACCTTTCCTCCTTTCAGTTGTAAATGTTGGATATTGCGTACTAGAATTAGGAAAATGACTAATACAAAAGTGAACAAAAGTTTAGGGTAAAGGAACTGTTTAAAATGTAATCTGAGTCTTTAATAAAGAGTACCAGTGTACAATGTTCTTGCTGGGTATATTAGCTTTTTGTTACTAAAACAAAATATTCAAGGCTCAAATAACTTCTACAGAGAAAGGGTTTATTTTGCTCACAATTTTGGAAAATCAAGGGCATGGTGCCAATGTAGGATTAGAGTACAGCTACTTCACACCATGACAGATAACTGAGTTATGGGATTGGAACATACCAGAAGAAGCAAATTAGTACATTTCAGACAAAAAGCAGAGAGAGGAGTAGTTAGAGATAAATTCAGCCTTTGATAACAACCATCTCAGAAGAGCTTCCAATAGCACACTTTCCGCAGAGCTTCACTATATCCTCTGTCTCAGAGTTTTCACAGCACCTCCCAGTACCACCATCTTGGACACCAAGACTTTAATCACAATAAACCTTTGAGGACAGTAGGCTGACAATCATACCGTAGCACTGGTCAAATGCTCATTGAAAGAATGTGCTTTTCCAGACATTGTGTCTTAATTTAAAGCCACATTAAAACTTGTAATTAAGAAACACAGTCATAGGGCTGAGGATTCAGCTCAGCTGCACAAGCACCTGCCTTGCAGCTCAAGGTCATCAGTTTGATCTCCAGTACCAAAAAAAAAAAAGAAAGAAAGAAAAGAAAAAGCAAAAAAAGGAAAAAAAAGAAAGAAAAAAAGAAACACAGTCATGATTTTAACTCATCTTAACCCATCCCAAGCTGTTAATAGCAATGACCTCACCCTTCCACTTCCATGTTTAAGAAGAGGTTCATAAGTAAAGTAGAAATTTTATTTAGCTCTTGGTTCCTTCCGATTCATTCTCTCTCTCTCTCTCACACTCCCAACCCCCCTCCCCTCCTCCTTCTCCCTGATTTTCATGTTTCTATCAGTACGTGTGTGTGGGAAATAGTCTTTAAATTCCTGTGGGGTGTTGGTATATATATATATGTATCATCTTAATTCTGGGTTTTACCCTCTTGTTCCTCTGCCCTTTTGAGAAAGATCTTTTTCCTGTTGTCTATCTTTTGTGTTGCTCTTTATTTATATTTTGGATTCCTCATGTAAGACAAGCTATGTGAGTCTGATTTGCTTCACTTAATATTATGGTCTCCAAGTGAATCCATTTCCACATAAATGACTCAAGTTTTGTCCTTCTTTGTGGCACAGTTCTACTCCTAATCATGGTTAGTTAGTTTTCTGTGAAGAAGGTGTTTCACGGTAAAATCAAATTTGAAAATGATTGGTTAAAACAGTGAAGCAGGATTCTCTTTCTGACTCTGTCTCTCTGTCTCCTGTCTCTCAATCTCTGTCTTTCTCTGCACTCTGTTTCTTCCTGCTTTTTATTTACAAAGCTTTTTATCCTTCTTTGCTATGCTATGCATCGTACCTACTAAGAAGATGCTATAATTTGGGAAGACTCTTAATGTGACCATTTGTGTTCTGTGCTTGGTTGCATTGGGATGCAGTCAGAGAGTATAGGAATCATAACATAAAATATTTTAGGTAATAATTTTTCCCATTTTTCATCTCAACTGCTGAAGTATACATTGATATATCAGGTAAGGATGGCTTCGAATTGCTTAAAATACAGTTCATGATTAAATCTCTCAGAAGTTCATTGATGGCTATGTTCTTCTCTTTTCTCCTCTAACTGAGGAGATTTTAATAGCCATATTCTATGCAGCTCAAAGCCATCCACATATGACATATCAGCTCATGTTTCAGGGCTGACAGGAACAAAGATGATCAGGAGAACTCATCATGGGATGGTTAGTACATAAGCTTAGACTAAAATCTCTGCAGTCTTTGATGAGTGAGCAAATGGGGCAAAGGAAACAGCTTCTGGAAGGAATGAGGCCTGAGAAAATATACTGGAACTGGTAAGAAAAGGTTCTAGGTAAAGAAAAAGTCCTAGACTGTTGGAAATAAAATGTGGATGTGGTATTCAAAGAGAAAGACAGACAGAAAAGGTGGATTGGAGGTAAACTGGGCCTAAGTATGGTTCTCCTGTGAAAATGAAGACTTGCGCATATGATATAAAACAAAAAGCATGGAAAATAAGGCAAGGTTCTGAGGACAGGTTGAGTCTCAGGTAGATACCAAATCATCCCCAACCCTCGGTTGTCCTCAAGTTTTATGGCGGGGATGCTGGAAACCCTGGTTCAGAATGGGCTTCCTGTAATTCTAGAGCCTTTGTCTTTCAACCAGCCTCGTCCATGGGACTCAAGCTGCTTGCTAAGGTTTCCCTTTAATAGTGCAGTGGTTAAAACAACAGGTAATGGGATGTAGGTAGTCAGTTTTCGATCCTAATTTCTTTAGTGCCAGTTGCATCATCTTGAGCAAGTTGTTTGACTCGGGTAAGCGTCGGAAACTTTGTTTGGAAAATAGGCACATTACAATGTATATTTGATAAAGTACCTGATAGAATTAAGCTTTTAACAAAACATTTGAAGGAATCCAAGAATCTTCACTCTCTTAAAATCTACAAAGGAGGAAGAAAATGCAAGTACGAATAAAATGAAGTTAATTGCATTGTTTTCTCTGTAGCAAATTAATATATTTTAACATATTTTATATGAGTAAAAACCTTTAAAAGCAGTCATAGCATCAGCACCTCTGAGTCCTACAAAAAGTTATTTTTTACCTTTTAATTTCATGTTGTATCAATCCTAACAGCTGGCACATATTTAACGCACTCAACCAAAATGCAATTCATAAGTATATTAATATATGTTACAGCAATTTTTAGAATCTGAGCACAAAAGTGACAGTTGGCACAGATTTTTACTTATTATCAATTTATCTGTTTCTCAATTTCTGCTGTATGACCATAACAATTATTAATTTCAATATTTCCAATGTTTTTTATTCTTGGCTACTTTTCTGACATATTAGTTCTTAGTGAGAAAAAAAATGACTCAGTAATAGTAGTCACTATCTCTTCACAGCTCAGTAGGTTCAGTCAAAGATAATGGCATAATTACTTTTTGAGTTTTAAAAAATCCAATCGGAATGCCTGCAGGTATATGTACATTTATTTGGTTTGAAACTTATTTTTGTAGCATAATTCATTTACTTTATTCAGGATGCTGGGTCCAAATGAAACCAAGCATCCAGAGGAAATTATTTTTTAATACAGACTCATAACCCAAGTATGAAGAGTATTTTTTTTTCCTTACCCAAAGGCAGAAAGGCAGTAGTTCTCAAACCCATTACCGTCATCTCTAAGGAATATTTATTCTCTTTCTCCTGAGATTACTGCACTTGTGTAATGGTGCTTTGTGTGTTGAAGGCAGGCAGCAGTCCAAGCCCGTCTGTTCTGACCATTCATTCACTCGGTGAGAATACAGCGAGTGAGCTCTGCCTTTTCACCAGCCTCCTATGCGCTGGGGTACATCCGTGAACACACGCAGGGAAAATCCCCGGACCCTCGAGGGCTGTTGTGCTAGCCGTGTTCCGTCACCACCACATGATGGCTAAAGCAGAAACTCCCTGGGTCTTCCTCAGGTCCGAGCGCCACAGAAATGAAGCAAAGGAGCATCCCATCTTAAGCCACATCTAAAGCGTGCCTGGTTGTAACTTGTGTGCCTTGTCAGGCAATGTGAGTGACAAGAAGAACCAGGTTTCTGGGTCTGACACAGACAGTTTAATTTTCCCAAAAGAATTAGTAATAAAGAGGAGCCACATTATAGCACGAGTTCCCTGAGCCCTAAGCTCTCAGGACAATACAGTGAGGGTCACATGCCCCACCACCACCACCACCACCACCATGGGTGCACATGACAAGAAATCATGCATTTGGGAACCTTTAACTTTATACTGAGTTTGCTTGTAAAGCTGTCCCACATCCCTGTTTGGGAGGAAGATTCTGCCATCACCCAATAAAACCACCAGAGGGTCAATGCCTTTGACACACAGGACTTTGGGCCACTCTCAAAAATCCACACTCTGGCTATACAAAATTCTCTTCAGTGAGACAGATCTCATGTTTCTAAATCTTCTTAAAAAGAGTTAACATTTGTTTGTTTATTTATGTTTTTTTTTTTGTGCTGGGGTTTGAACTCAGGGCTTTCACAAGAGCTAAGTCTCTAGTCTCTCTCTTTCCCCCCTCCCCTCTCCTTCCCTTCTCCTCTTCTCTGTTCTCTCTCTTCTCTTTTCTCTCCTCTCTCTGTCTCCCTCTGTTTCTCTCTTTCTTTCACTTGTAGACAGGACCTAAGTTGCCCAAAGAGGACTTGAAATTAGATTTTCCTGTCTCAACCTCCCAAACCACTGGGGAATTATTATCATTTGACTTTACTTATCCAGAAATTTCTTCTTTCTCTCTTTTCAGGGCTTTCTTCCTGTACAACTTTTAAGATAAGCCTGAACTCTATGAGCCATTATTTACTGAATGAGAAAGAAAGTACAAACTTATAGAGAAATAGCTCTACTAAAGGAAATTGTACAATTAAATGTAAGTCCCATGAAAGGAGGAATAATGTTCTCTTTTATATACCTTAATAGTTTTGGGCACAAGACAAGTCTTTAATAATTACTTGCTTAATGTGTGTGTGAGATTGCTTTCTAAGAAGATGGTAGTCACAATTTTTGCCTTAGACTTTCAGAAGGTAATCACTCCTTTTTAGATGCAGCCAAACTACTCCAGGGAAACCCTAGACAGACTCAAGAAGAAGTCTGCTAGCCACATTTGCTCAAAAACATTTTGGGGTAGGGCAGATTTTGTCACCTGTACATTTAGGAAATAGTACCTCCCAAATTTGTGGGATATTGTCCTTTTGATGTTGTGGGTTTGCTGTGTTTATCTCATGATGAACACTACAACTATAAAATGATCAATTAAATAATATTACAGTATGAGAGTAACTAGAATATGTCCAATAGATTATCTCTTTTACTGGAGATGTACAATGTACACTGACATCTTCAAAAGTGAGAATTCTAACATAAAATTGTAAAATTGACAATAAGAATGAACTAATAAAACCCAACGATCTGTTACTCTTTGTTTAACCTGCATTTTTCAAAAGTATGTCTTTTAATCTGTTAAAAATTCACTAAATTCTCATAGGGTATGTTACAACAAAATGCATTTTGAAAAATACCAACATCTTTAGGTTCCAAGTATTTTCTTGACTAGATTTTGTGTTTAACCTAAAATTCTTGGTTCTGGAAACTTGAACTTCCTGAGATCTCTCAAATCCAAAAAATATTTTCACTGTACTCTTGGATGTAATTATAGGCAAGCAACATATAAAAGTAAAATGGAGATGAGTGATTTTCACCAAAAATGAGCATATAATCTGAGGGGAAAAAATAGAAAACTTGTCTCAATTGTAAAATTCCATATTCCAGGAATGGTGGTGACAACTGTCACAAGTTTTCCTGGCTGTTCCCAGTTCTGTTCTCATGTTTATAAGACCTCTATGTATCAGAAAGCATTTGCTAGGTGCAGAAAACAGTTTATTTTAAAATTTCTGTTTTTAAGATGAAGGAAAATCTTTTCTGGAAGTCTAGAGAAAACATTCCATCTGATCTCATCAGCCTAAAAAGAAATGGAAAAGAATGGGTAGCGTGGAACAGGGGCCCTGTGACTAGATCAGCGGAGTCACTGTTGAGGGCTATCCCTCCGAAGACGTGGCCCCGCTACTGATGAAGCACCATGGAGCCTTCTGTCAGCAGAAAAAGAACACAGACAAAGGCTCTTGGCTGCAAAGCTGTTGAAGGGTGTTGGAGTCTTGCTCTGCAAGAGGCAGTTGAGATTGGAGTGTTGGTGTTCTCATCTTAACTCACATAAACTGTCTCGTATTTCATCCTTAGTTTATACAGGTGGTGCAGTGACTGTTTCTGAGCATACTTGGCATTTTATGGACATTGGACAGGTGAGGCGGGATAGTCAGTAGTTTTTGCAAACCATATAGCCAGCTGATAATATGGAATTCCTAAGATTTGGATTCTCTTACTTCTACAACCATTTCCCTTCCCCTACACTTCTTTGGACTCTTACTGAGATTTGGAATGGGCTGAAAAAAGTGTAGGGGTATGGGTTTGTGCCTTTAAGGAGGCATCATGTTTATAAATAGTTACCTGCATTTCCTCATGAGATTACCCAGTGATTTTGGCCCAAGAGTCCACACTGGTGGCAGCCTGTGTTAGCAGGGTGAGCACCTGAACTGACGCCAAGCCTTTCAGCAAGCAAGCCAGTGTGCAATGCAAGCAACTCGTGTTGACAGCATTGACAGAAGGTGCCACATGCAAATTAGCGTTAGTTCAAAAATTAACTGCTAGATTATTAATTTGGAGGAAATGTTCACAGCTCCCTTCTCCATCACTAGCTAAGCTATCTTACCCGTTGATAGTGATCTCCCTTCTTCCCCGAGCTTCACAGGGCAATGGCAGAGACGCTGGATGTCTTTGCCAGGAGAGATTGAAAAGGCAGAGAGAGCCAGGCAGACTTTAGCTCCTTTGAAGTTTCTAGTGGTTGTTGACTGTTTCTGTGGCTCTCTAAACAAACCCACTCATCTGTGAAATTCAGACCTTTTAATCCCAAGACCTCAGCTCATTTGAAGAAAAGTAAATAAATGAAAAAGTTTGCAATAAAGAGATGAAGCCTGATAATCTCTCAGGAACCTTCATAAATCAAACTATTTTTTCTTCATGTTAAAGCAATGCATTGTTTAATAAAGTATAAAACATATGTATTTTAATACTACCATTCTTTTTAACTTTATGTAACTCAGAGATAACAGTTTTGGTTATTCTTTGAGATTTAACTTTCTGTGTGGATAATACCATTTGCTATAAACTGTTATGAGACTTCATTTTGTAATTACTTAATTACTGAATATATTTTCCTGAAGATAATCTTGATAATTTTTCTTTTTAATTGCTGTATAGTATTTCATTGTGTGGGGGATATTTTATGCTTTATTTAGCCAATCTTTCATCAATATGTATTGCATGGTTTCCGATTAGTCACCTTTATAAATAATTCTTTAGTAAGCACCCATATACACACACCTTTGAATGCTCATCTTTGTATTTCTGCAGGATAAACTCTTTGAAAAGAAATTTCTAAGCTGAGGGCCCAACATCCTTTTCTACACTACTTAAGATGCAGGGTCACCTAGGCAACACCCTCAGACCAGATCTTGTCTTGGAGTGAGAAATTCTTCTCTATTTGATGGCCTGAAAATTAGCAAATTTCCAAAAACACACTTCTGATGGTTCTTTTCACTTCTTTTCCCACAGGCAGACGTAAAATGATTTCTTTCTTGCTCATTTTTATGGGTGATAATGTGTTCCTCCCACCTGGCAGTTCTTTTTATTTCACTACAGCTATAACAAGCACTTATAAGATCAGCAATCTAGGTTACCTGAAAACCTTTTCCTTGTTAACTTGGCTCAAAAAATGAAGACTGGAGATAGAATAGGAAAGCAGGAGCTCAGCCATGGTTATAGAAAGCTGCTCTTGGTCATATCATTAACTTTTTCTCCTTGGTTTATCTTTTTAAAAATATGGATGCAATTAATTTGCCAGGCTTGTGTAGACAACTCAAAGGCCTTGTTAGAATGTACTGTATACACTGTATCACTCCCCTTACATACAAATGGAAAACAGTTCACTTTAGAATAATGCTAAGTGAACATAATGCTTATTAATAATAAACTAGTATCTTAATACTTTCTGATTAGCACTCTGTAATGACCAATGTTTAGACCTCCTTGCTTCTGTCAAAAATCCATTTTATCAGATGTGGAAATGGTCTAAATTATGTGATATGCATTAGCTATGAAAAAGACCTCATGCAGCACTAGATATTCAAGTCTGTGACCCTTGCAAGCTGGAGCAGCAATTAGGCAAGCTATCTGTTCCATTGAAACCCAATAAAGACAGGATTCAGTGCCAGCAACACAAAGCATGGGAGTTTCAAATCCAAGATACTGTCATTTTAGTACTGACTCACATGACCTCCTCCCCAACCCCGTACCTCCCAATTGCTCTTATTACCCTCCAACCAGCTCGTGTTTCTCAAACCCATTGTGACCACCTGCCGAACATCACCCACTGCTTAAATCCAAGGCCCCTTCCTAACCTAAGGGAAGTAAGTAAGCTCCAGAATATGCAATTTTTTAACAAGCACACCCTGGGTAATTTTGAATCACTTTCATATTTGAGGACCTCTGTCCTCCTATACCATGCATCTGAAATGTTCACATGCATAGGGGCACCTGGGTAGCTTGTTAATCTTCACATCTAATTCTGAAAATTTGGGTTGGGGCCCAAGATTATGCATGTCTCCTAAAATTTCCATATCCCAAGAGCCTGATGCTGGTGGTCCATTTGCCACACTATGAGCAGTGAGACCTTATCACTAAACACCTACATGGCAAAACTCTCTCTTGCATCTTTATAGCCCCAGAATATTGTAGACTTTGAATCTTATATGTCTTATTTTGATCAAGAAAATTAATACATCCCAAATCCTAGAGAGTGAGAACATTGGAAAAGTTATCTACTGTGTAACTAACACTGGAATTACTTCAATAGATCATGTGATGTTTATAGGATATGTATAGGAATTTCCTCTAAGCTGTCTTATTCTGATACACACATTGCACACAAGAAGCCACAGTCCAGAAGCACCAGTGTAAGATCTTCAGCTGTCGTGATAAAGAGTAAGGGTTGAAAAAAATATCATTGGGGATTCTGCATAGATCAAGATATGTTCATTCATATAATATCTTAGAAGCCTTTAATGATCATGTAGGAAAATAACATTCGAGGAAAAAATAATATAATATTAATATATTATTATATATAATATTAATAATATAATATTAATATAATAATAGTAACTCAGTAAATAATATTACTGGATTAGAAAGCAATAGAAGTAGCAGCATTCAGATCCAGTGCCATCTTTGTATTCGATCCCTTTGAGATAATTAAAGTGACTCTTAAAGACTTAGGCAATTGACATTGGCAATGTCAATTGAAATGTACATCTGTGTAATATGCTTTCTATCTATACCCCATCCTTGGCAAAAAAAAAAAATAATAATAATGTAAATGATTTGCAAAAGACCTAGGGTTTACATCTAGTATATTTTCTGGGGCATTTCACATTTGGGTAGACTGAGGCCAAAAGGAAAGGACTTCCTGTAGTCCAACTCTATAGTTCTGTGTCCTTGGAGGGTTGGAAATTTATCATGGGAGCAGCAACTTTGATTCACATCCTAGTTCCCAAGACAAAAGGCAAAGACCGGAGGCAATGGGTTGAAGTACAAAGGAGAGTTTGGCTCCATTTTGGTCTGCTCTCTGCATCCAATTGAGAAACTGCACAGTTTTTTGTTGTTGTTGTTTCTGTTGTTGAGAATTTGTATCTTGGAAAGCACACACTGGGAATCTCTCTGTCTTCTGTATCAGTATATTCAAAGCAAAAGTATCATAGTAGTAACTATAAGAGTAATAAGTTTAAGATGAAGTGCTAACACATTTTGTTGAATATTAAATATTACAGATCCATTTATCGATTTGAACACTGACTGATAAAGAGGTGATATTCGGGGACAGTTTCTACAAAGGTAAGAAAATGTCAAATAATTTTCACATTATTTTATCCAGGGGACAAATATCTCATATGGCAGGAAGATGTTAGGATGTTTTGCCTGGTGATTTGGTACAAGGCATTTTGAATGCCTGTTTAGAATGTAGAAATCTAATTTAAGCACAGCTTGAAAGAGAAGTCCTGCAGTGAATTTTTTCTTCCTGCTGGGTTTCCTGAAGAATTGTGGGTATATGCACAAAGGCAGGGAAGCAAGAAGGACAGACCCAGGAATTTGAAGTTTCACAGTATAAGTTGCATGGAAGTCTTCCTAGAATTTAGTTCATTGCATATAGTTTACAAAGAATTTAGTTCATTGCATACAGTTTACAAAGAGATGATGGAGTAGAATGTGTTTTTGTTTATCAAAGCACAAATCAAGTTGTGCTGCTCCTCAAATGTTGTAGTAGACATTCTCTGAAAAAGGACCTGGGTTTAACAATCTGACAAGGAGGCTCACTGCTGGTTGCTTTTGTTTCTCCTGATAATACTCTCCACTCTTCAACGAGATCATGGCCCTGTGCAAGATAGGTCCTTCTTGATGAAGCATCAAGATGGTTGTGTGTGAACCACACACCATCAACTGCAGCATGACTTTATAAACTCTGGCCCAAGCTCCATGATGGTGGTTGATAAGCTTTTTCTGTAAAGGACAGGGCCAGACACATTTAAGTTGCGGTAGGCCAGTGTCTCTGTCACACCTACTCAACTCTAAGCAGCTCTACCCTTGTAGTATGAAAGAAGCTACAGACAATACAATACCAATTAAACTTTATTTATAAAAGCAAGATGGAGCATTAGAGCACCTTGCTCTTTACCAACACAGTGTATGTCTTTGCCTGACTCTGTTTCCTGTGGGTAAAAGAAATATCTTTCATAGTAGAGCTATCTCTACTGATTCATTATTATTATGAGTTTAACAAATATTTCCTCATTAGCAAACATGTGTTCCATACCATGTTATGTACTGGGAATCAGTAGACAGTCTGGAGGTGGAAGAAAGGAATGGTAGCATCAGTTTCATTTCTTTCCCTAGAATGCCTTCGGTCTCCTTGGCAGATATGGGCATGGTGGTAAATAGAACAAGTCAAGAATGGGAAGTAGGTTTATTATAAAAGCAGGCAGGTGCAAGTTACAAACTGTATGTATTCCTTGTTATGTTCCATTGTCCTAGTTGTTTATGGCTGGCACAGAATTCTTCCAAAGCCCAAGGAGTGAAGTGTGGAAATGTTACATATCCGTCTGTGAAACTGAGTGTATTAAGGTTAATGATTATGTCACTCCTATTCAACTTCCCAGTCATTCCTGATGCTTTGATCCAAATGTGAGAGAGGTTATGTACACCTAGCCTCACTGCTTTTTAAACTTTAATATTCTTAAGAATCCTTACCTAGGGGATCCTGTGAAATGCAATCTGGTTCAGCAGGCCTAGGGTTCTGCATTCCCAACAACCTTCCTATAGGTCTATTGGATGCACATAAAGCAACAAAGAATGACGATATCTCCCCACATCAGCAGACTCTATCCTCATGATGGCGAGGTTGGCATCACAAGTATTTTCTACTCCAGGAATTTCAAATAGATCACTTCCTTAAAATTCCTTCCTAAGTTCTTTTCCTAACACTATGCATACGAACCTCCACTTATTGCCCATCTGTAAACTGTGAAGGCAGCTCAGAAAGTAGTTTATCTGAGTTCATACTAAATCTTAATATTATACATCCAGTGGAAATGGTTTCTTTGATAAAGGTGAGCTTCCCAGCAGGACCATAATAAACTAGGATTAAAGAGAAACAAAAGTCTGTCGAGAAGAGTCATAGAAGCTGCTTAAGGCAACCAAATTCTAGAGTCAAACTACCGAAATAACTATGCACACACAGGAAGGGACTTCAGGTCCAGGTTAAATGAGGAAGAATAAGTGGAAAGAAAGAAAAGGAAAGGAAAGGAAAGGAAAGGAAAGGGAAGGGAAGGGAAGGGAAGGGAAGGGAAGGGAAGGGAAGGGAAGGGAAGGGAAGGGAAGGGATCCAGAGGAAGCTGGGAGAGAAATGTCCAGAGAAAAAAATGAGCTAGGGAAAAACACTGGAATGCTGAAAACTTTCTGGTGTACAGTGATCTTGTTTTAATTTTCTCACCTTTCTGGTCCCAAGGCAGCCCTTGAGAACACTCCTGCTTGTTGTAACCACTGGGCAAGTATATCAGAACCTCAGGGAGAGAGGACAGAATTCTGATGTCTGTTAGATCCCAATGTTTTAAGAATCTGTAAAGCACACAATTAACTTATACATGCAGATTCAAAGCCTAGGGTACGCTGACTTGTCCGTACTTACTGAAGTTATATGTCTGTAAATGATCTTTAAATTCAGGTCTCCTGACATTCAATCTAATCTCCTCCTGTAAAAGCTTCTCCCTTTTGGGTGATAAAGCAGTTTGTTAGAAACTCAGTGGCAATGTGTGGACTATGTATCATTTATTTACTGGTTTTTCCCAATATTATGCAATTATTTCTTAAACTTTTTGTAAAGCTATGTAGAATTCACATTTTTAAATTATAAGAGTCTTTCTCACTTATTCTTGTGAAAGCACCTAAATTTTGACTATATGAGCTCAATAAAAATTCAATGAATTAATCGTGACTATCTTGGCACATTACAGCAAAATTAATATATTAAAATTTGAAAAATAGGATGCAAATAAAATATTTGGGAAACATGTTAGGAAATATAATTTATATAAACCCAGACTGTATCCATAAAATACTTGTAGTATTAATGATGAAATAAACATGTATTCATGAAAATTCTTTAAAGATATTTAATAATATGCAAAGGAAAAAATTTCTCAACAGATCCTCTTATAATGTTATGTGTACTCTATTAGAAAAGTTTCCCAAACTGTTCTCCCCAAATTCTTTAAAAATATAACATGAACTCAATTAGAATAAATCATCACACTGGAATTTAAATTGTTTGCATATTTCACTGTGAGAAAAAAAATCAGCAAGAAAGTTCACTGCCTAGCATGATGACTACATATATTAGGCAGCAAAACAATTATTTGGTGATTGAATATGCATGAATACATAATCACATGCCTTCTATATATGGAACACTTTTTTCTGTGTGTAAAAATCTAGTCAAAGTATACATTATTTGTGATGAGAATGTAGCACAGTGGTATCGTGTTCACCTAGCATGAGAAAGCTCCATGTTCTATCCTTGGGACTGCAAAATAATAATGATGAAGATGAAGATGATTATAATAATACATTATTTAGTACACTTATTTATATAGTGTATACCTTATGTATAAGGTCAAACTCATTAGGATATGGTTTTGTGTACTATTTTGGAGAAATAATTTGCCAGTAAGGCTATTTTTGCTTCAGCAATGTAATAAATACTTCAAAAACTTGAATGTATAAAATTGTACTATCAAACTCTGACAGTTAATGGTGAATGCCAAATATTTTGCATATCCATGCTCTATATGTATCAACACTAATTTATGCCTTCTAGAACATATAACTACTTTATATAAATTATTTTATTTTATCCTCACAGTAACTTTTAAAGACAGAAATGGTTATTACCACTATGTATAAATGAAGAAAACTAAAGTAGTTAGCTGAGGTCATAGAGTTATTAAATGGTGAAAGAATAAAATATATATAAACATAAATCTAGAATTGTTCATCTAACTATTGTAGTAGACTGCAGGACTTAAACTACGCAGCACTCCATGTCAAATCCGGCAGCTGTTTCCTTGTAAATAATGTGTTACTGAAGAGTCATCCTATTCTTTGTGAAAAAAAATGGCAATAGATGCATTGGTTCAATTTTACGGTTAGCTTTGTTCATAATTTTGAAATATATGTTGTAAAAAATGTAGGAGAAAAATGCAGGTCAGTAGCTCAAGATTTCTTCTTGTATTTCCAGATACTATAGTCTAAAGGTAAAATTCATCATAATTTGTTATATTTTCTATCATTTTGTTAAATAATTTATAAAACAGAGTGATAGCTATCTTGTATTGGGCTGACTAGATATTGTAGACTTTCCAAACAGAGTTCATTGTGTATTAGAAATGTGGGCTTCTTAAGATTAATATTTGAAGTTATAACTTTAAACACATTGCAAAATATTTATAGTACTGAAATCTAATAAAGATTTGGTAGCATTCTTTTAGGGTAATAACTTCAAAATATATTTGTTTTTAATTATATTTTCTTACAAAGCTCTGTTTTAGAAGCTACAGGAAAACATACATTGTAAAATTGCTAATAAATTGCAGAGGGACTGTGCAGCATATTTTTCTTACTAATTTTAAGGAGGAGTTTTTCAACATTATTGTGAATCATAATTATGTCATTATATGTTATAAATATATTACATGTATTTACACTACATAATTAGACCTAATTCTAATTATGTAGATTCATGGTAATCAGCTAAAATTTGTTTTAAAAAAGTAAGATAATTCCTCTAACAGATGCTACCTTAATAGAATATTAAGTTTGAAAAAAAAATCTCATGAAAATAAGAAAATTAATAAGTAATGATTAAATCTTAACATGCAATTGGAATAGCATAGCATATCACCATTTTTCCAAAGCTTCATTATAAGAAAATATGTTTGTACTGAGATACACTTGAAAATTTTGTAAATAGTGTTTTGGAGAAAATACCTCTTAAATTGAAGAAGAAAGCAATCCAATAAAAAGACCTCAAAGTTTTAAAGATTTGTTTTGGTTATAACATAAATACTCTCTTTTCAAAGCTCTGATATAAAAACCTTTTTAAAAGAAATGTTCTAGTAACAAAGAGGTAAATAAAAACACTATTTCCCACTGGAATCCTGTTCTCTAGATGTTAAATCTAGCATCATTGCTATAAATTGCTAGTTGTAGTGTTTGATTGACATGTTTACCCAGATAATGTAACAGTTTTTGTGAAAGAAATCTACTTAGTGTCTGGATGACATGAAACATGTTTCTTGTGGAAGGAAAAGCCCCAAAGTGTTCTTTCAAATGAGAGTCTTTTCTCTCCAAATCTTTCCAGCTGATAACGAATCGTGTAATTTGTTTTACTCCTTCATTTACACAACATTAGTAGTTCAATTGCAGCGTGCATCTAAATATACTTTAAAATCCCCTCAGTGGCTCTGTCCTTGACTTTATTTCGGATTAATTTACACTCTGAGTTACAGGGAAGCCCATTTTCTACCACAGCATTTTCACCAGGGAACCCAGTTGGTTGTCCTGAGTGCTGTCTTTTCTATTGATTTTAAATGCTTGCTTTGTTTTGTAGATACCCAAACAACATGTCACAAATGCTTCAAATAAAGGAAATCATTCATTGTTTCTAATTATTTTCCTACTAAATGTAAAGTACACTCTTTTCTTTCTCTATAAAATATATTTTACCTATTAGATAGGTTTTAAATTAATGTGGGGGTGATAAAAGACATGTCTACCTTGAATGTGAACAGGTGAACTTTACATTGCTGTAAAACCTTGAGATTATATAAAACAGCAAATAGCCAGAATACACAAGAACAAATCAAAATTACTTCTGAGAAAACTGGCCAAAGGAGTCAGAAGACAATCTAACAGATACTCAGGGGTATTCAGAATACATTCTTAGGGCTCAGCAACTGGTGTCTATCAAACTCCAACATAGCCAGTCAATTTTGAAGCAATAAAACAATCACTTGTTTAAAGTGACCAGGTACCTTTCTCTGTGAGCTTTGTAGCTAATGTTTTAGAATTGCTACCTTGCCCCTCATTTGGGAGGCCTTTTACAAGAGGCTACACTCTTTTTGTAACTACATACAAGTTCCCAGGGATTTAGTCTTCTCTAAATTAATATCCTTTTGATAAGCTGAAAATATCAATCTGCAAATGCTAATCGGTTAGTTTTGTTCACCTCCAAGGAGAACAGTAAACAAACAGTAAAACATTCAATTTGTCCTAGTCTTTGCCTAGTCCCCCCAACCCAAGGGAAATTAAATCAATCCTGAAACAAAGAAACCAAACCAGAAAGTTTTATGCCAACCTTATCTATGGAAGAGCCGTAGCAGTTAAGAATTTAATACATATGGTTTTGGTTACTCACATCAATTGCACATTTTGTACTGAAATCCAAATTCGAGTTCTTCTAGGCGAGATTGAACGTTGAAAGACTCATGATGAAGGGATTGTGCTGATTTTTATTTCTATACCAAATGAACCAAAGTTAACAGAGCTTTATTTCCTTTTGAACACTGACTACTTGCCTAACTAGCCACTGTTAGTAAGCAAAAGGAGAGATGCAAGAAAAATATTTGTTCCTGGAACCTCAGAAGCTAGGAGGAATGCCAGGTAGTGCAGAAAGGACAGATTCATACATATTTTTGAAGAAACTCATATATTTTCAGCAAATCAAAGATTTTGTGCCTGTTGTCATCTGTTTGTTTAAAGAGGGTGATTTGTTTCCTTTGCATTGGAGGCCAGGCCACTTAAATATTAACATTTTAATACAAAAGACTGCTTTTATGCAGTGGCTTGTTTGAAGAGTAACATAGTGCCTAGGAAAGCTGCCTTATCAGTATTTGGAAGTGACCTTTTTTTCATTTTCTTCCTTTGAGTATTTATTTAGAAAACATAAAACAGCATACCCCAGACACAACAGGTACTTAAAGTAGTCTGGAAAGAAAACTCAGTTGAACTGAAGAGGCAAGACAGGGCCAGCCCAGTGTATGAAAGATGTCCCACTCCTCCTGTTCTTCTTGTCCAAGACAGACATTGCTAATCAATCACAGCCCTCACTCCTGCTGAGTCTGGACACAGCACTGAATCCTTCTCTGTGCAGGATTTCTGTCAGCCACTACCAGGCAGCTGGAATTGGCAACTATTTGCAAACCATTTGCCATTGTTGGATTAACCTTTCTTTCCCTAGAAACATAAACAGGAGGTAGCACCTTTCAGTCCTGAGACTGACTTCGCTCTTTAAACCACCACTGTCATTATTTTTTCACTACCTGCTTCATCAGGCGAATTAATCTCATGAATTTCAAATGCCGTCCCAGATAAAGGTGTTTTTGTGGCTACATTTTGAAAAGCAGCTCTGTGGATTTCAGAGCCATAAAGCAGATTTTGTTGTTTGTACATTTTAAGGTGAAACGAAAATTTTCTAGATAATACTTTGAAATTTTTATTATGAAGAGTACTAGCGAATTCCCTTTACAAGTGCAGAAATTCTCAATCAGAGGTAATTTTACCCACCAAGGGACACTTAACAATATCTGGCCGCCGTTTTAGTTGTCATAAGTGGGCGGGAGCAGGTACCACCGGATAGAGGTCAGTGATGTTGCTATACATGCTGAAATGTATAGAGCAGACACTTATATAGACAAATTGTCTAGATGTGAAATGTCAGTACTGGTGAGACTGACAAATGCTGCTCTTAGCTATTGACACCATGAATTCTATGTTGATATTGAAGATAATTGTAAAACTGAACTATGTACAGTGCTAATTGATTTATAAGAGAAAAGTTGTCCTTTTTGAAAGGACAAAGTGTGATCATGTTCATTTTTGAGATCTGTCTTGAGTCCAGTGTCATAAGGTGATAAGTGAGACATTCCCTTAAAATCCAGTCAGTGGGTGCCGTGGGCCCTGCCTGTGGCCTGCAATTGAAATTCAACATGGTACTTCTTTTTCATCACCAGTGAAGGACCAGAGTGTGAGCTTTTCAGTGTTTCACACTATATTGAATCTCACACTGAGAAACTGCTCTTGTAATACAAGATGGATTTCAAGAGTTCTCCATTTTTTTTAAGTGTTAAGTTTAGTCTCACAAGATTTTTTTTCCCCCTACAAAAGCTTGGTTCTGTCTATACAACATGCCAGTTGCTCATTTTTTAAATACTCCCATTATTAGATGTGATTAAATTTTGCTAAAGTGAAGGGAGGGAAAAAAGTTTTTACTTACACCCACCTCCCCAAAAGGCTTTGCTTTGTGAGGATTAAACTTCACGTTTCCCCCTACACATTTGCAACCAGAGGTAGGTAGTACATGCCTTCTAGACTGATTCTCGAGACATGCTGACTGAGTACATTTCATATTAACTCAAACTATAAGCCTTAATAAGCCAATTTCCCATTCAGTTTAATCTATTTTCAGCAGATCAAAATAATTAAAAATGCTAACAGTTATGGTAATTTTCAATACGCTGTGAGAGAAGCAATTTAGATAGCACCTTCTCAACGAATCTGTATTTGTACAAATGCTGATCAAGAATATTTGTTCAATTTTATACAAATCAAACATGAATAATTTCTTCCATATTGCTTCTTCCACTGTTGGGTTTTCTCTCTATCTAGTTATCCATTTGCTGTTGGCATGCTGCTTGAGGAAGATTTGATTAAAATCAATAACTTATTGGGAAGATGGCAATTAGCAGTCTTTCACCTATAATAGCATTGTCTGTTAAGCTTCCTTTGTGTTAATCACAATATTTTAGCATAACTCTCCTACCCAGCCATGCAGTTTAATGAAATGGAAAGCTTAAAAAGCATCCTTAATTTTGGGTACTAGAAATATACTTCTGTGTTTTCCACTGTTTTGATCAGAGTACTCAGAATTTCTGCAGTACATCAGAATCCTCATATCCTTTGTGAATTTCCCAATTTTAAGATCTCAGAAATAATTGCATAGAAGTTTATGTTGCATAAATTTCATATTGGTTCAATGTGGCGTAAAGACATCAACAAGTATCATTGTATGGATTTGTTTCACTATTTCAAAGTGACTTGATAGTTTGTTTTTGTTTTTTGTTTTTTATTTGTTTTGGTTTTTGTAGTAAGTAATTGACATGGAGAAATTCTTCATTTTGGCTATACGTTGTTGAGTGGTAAGTGCCTGGGCTGAAGACCAAACCCTGACTAATGACTCTCTCAGTAGCAGTAATGATTGTAAAAGTCATTAATTACAGTGAGATCATGGCACCATCCTTTCTACATTCATTATCATTTGTATCTTTATTCTTTTTCTTGGGGGAAGGGGAGGTACCAGGAATCCAAATGAGGACCTTGTGCTTGCCAGGTAGGTGCCTGTGCTGCTGAGCTATATCCCTGGCCCTGTTTCTTTATTCTGAAGGCTCCTTTGTTGACATTTTTCCTCAGTGGAAGCACACACACACACACACACATGCACTCACATGTATGCACAAATGATGTGGTTATTAAATGATATATTAGGTTTTTTATCCAAAATGTTGACATAATGACAATTGCTATGAAAACAAGTAAGCTGGTGAGTAATATTCATTTTAGATCTGTATCTAAGCTCCTAATTCATAAAATGACTAATAATTCTCCATTTAGAGAATTAGCATAACAAGCATTAAAATAGAACGTACTCAGATAATTATTGGACATTCGGAAACATTTGGTTTCTTAGAGCATTGCCTGTTGATTGCCCAGTTCTATAAAACTTAGTATGCCTGTTAGATATCCCTCTAAAGATGCAAATCCTAAAGTAGGAACTGCAAAATGAATGTACAAAAGTATGAAATTGAGCATTCCCCTCAAGAAATTGTTTGTCTAAAGAGCCAAAAGATGAAGAGAGATAATGCAATTACAAGGATCATTCATAGCAACTCATTTTTGTGGGAGAAGAGAAGCTATGATATTAATTACTCAAATTGTTTTCCAACCTGTGATGTCCAAATTTTTCTGATTAATTGTCAGGCATTCCATTACAGTTGCCTGGAGACTCAACCCAAAATAAATGAAGTGACTTTGGATACTCAATACTCTTAGCTCCAATTCTTATGTAAAAAAATTTTTTATCTCCATACAAGTAAGATTTCTGATACTTGGCATCATTTTTATGGATCTAATAAGTTTAGAAGACTATTTTTTAAATAATGGGTCTCTTATACTCAAAAAGCTGGATGAATTTTTTCTAGCTAACATTCGAATTTTTTTGTAAAATCTTTTTACAGAGTTCTCATATTGTAATGAATGTTACTCAGGTGTCAACATCACTTGCAAGATAACACAGAGATTATTTTAATGGAAGTAATGAATTCATTTTACCCTTTTAAGAATTTGAATGCATAATTTCTCTAAAATACATATTATGGCAATATTCTGGCAAATGACAACATTATGTGCTTTCTCAAATATGTATCGTTCTACTTGAAAGGAACAGTAAGTTTTTGATGGTAAAGAGAGAAATGAGTAGAAAGGGCTAAGATGTTTCTTACACATTTGTTTCCTTTGTAATCACAGAGCTATTCTTTTCTGTTTTTCTCGTGTTAACTCCATCTAATTTTGTAAATTAGAAATTTGAAAACATTTAAATAATCTAGTTCAACATTTTATCCTTCACAATTTAATGTGCACATTGAAAAAGTTACTTAACATATAGTTGTCCTTGCACTGGTGAAGATGTAAAAAAGTTTAATACCACAGAAGAAATGGAAAGAGATGTGCACAGTTATATGTCCCTTGGAGGCACCATGTGAAAGCATTAGACAGCAGAGTACCCTAAATGGGTAGGGCTTGACTATGACCATGCTAGGGCACCCTGGGAGAAATGAATGGACAGCACCTAAATTATTAGTTCAAGTAGTGTTTTGCCAAGAACACTATTAATGCTACTCCTAAATATGCAGCAAGTGATTCCTAAGTTCTAGTTCTAAGAACACTGATAAAATTATCTTATGCATGAGGCTAACAAAGTGTATTTTAACAAACATCATTGTTGACTCACATGTAAGAGGATCAAAGTTTATGAATGCAGAAACAATGTCCAGGTAATAGTTGAAAATCCATGTCCTCTTCCTGAGTTCTCTATGCATTTCACAGTTAGCTAGCTCTCAGTACTACCACTACTTAATCGAATATGATTGCAAGATTTGGTCAGTGTGATTTGTTAAATTACAGTCCCACTAGAAGTATTGTGGGTATTGCTTGGTTCCTCAAAGTATTTGAACATAGTAAAGAATATTTTTGATGGGTGTCTGTCAGAGTCTGGTGAAGCCCAGGCTACTTGGGCAGGTCACTCACTACCTGATAAGGGTGCTAAGATATTACTGCAAAGGCAGTGAGATGGATGGGATGATATTGTATTTGCAGAACTTCTTCCTGAAAGAAATTCAACTAGCTGCCTGATGACTTGGGGTGGAAGACAGGTGATTCCCAGAGTAAACGCTAGATTCACAGTGGCAGACCCTTCTGTGCCATCCTAAGTAAGATGGCTCCAGTTAGCTGTCTGGCTTTTATTTTATTGAGTGTGTCATGAGATGATGGGGTAGATAATACCTTTTGGGAAAATATTTGCTACATATCGTACAATATATTACAATAGAGTAGATACTGTTTCCAGAATGTTTGCAGTTCCTTCAGAAGCAGTATATATATACAGCTATTTTTGGTTCATTCGTGAAATAAATTTTAATCTTCCTTGACATGTTTAGGAATTTAAAAAATTAAGCAGTTTTTTGCTGTTACAAATTTAGAGGATATTTGGAAAACAAGTGTGTAAATAAATTCATGCCATGTCAGGTGTGTTGTTTTAAAGGTACTGAGTACACCAGAATTGTAAAGGAAGCCAAGATTGTACCCCGGGACATCTTCAGAGGCTTCAGAAAATACATGAATTGGTGAAACAATTAAAGTTTCGAAAGAAAAGACAGGGCATTCTGTGAAACAGGGACATCATATAGAAAGAGAAGCTGGAGACACAAAAAATATTCAAGAAATAGTGAAATTTTCTGACTGTGGAGAAAATAAGGGAACAGTTGGACTGAGTCTAAACAAACTCCTAATTTTTAGGCTAATATACTGAGATTTTTTTATCCCCTAGGCTATCGATGACTGCTTATCTGAATTTTAAAATATTTTTTTCAAGTGAATTTTACTAAATTGAAAAGTTTTTCTAGTTGTAATCAATTAACTGAGCTGTAATACTTTGAAATATATTCCTCCCCATGTAAATTGCATAGTCCATGAGAGAAGACATCACAATTACCTAAATTATGATGTTATAGCATTACTGGCCAGAATTCAGTCAGAGCAGCAGACCACATAGGAGGTCCGTGGTGTAATATTATGGGTTTTTCTACAAGCATTTGACCTTATGCGATGTGGGAGCTACGAAAGAAGTCTTGGTAGGGCTTTTGTGTTCATGTCTGATGTTGAAGCTCAAAGTTCACAAACAGAAGAGGGAGGCCAATGGTTGTAAATGCTGAAGATCAAGGGGACACTGAAATCTGCAGCATAAGCCAGAGCCCCGTGAGGTTGAGCTGGAGCCCAGACATTCTGCACAGACCAGTGTCCTTCAGGGAGCTGAGCATGCATTCCCCACCTACCAGTCTAAGAAGTTTAAGGAGGATCCAGGGGAAGATAAAGCCCACAAATGAAGGACAACATTAGCAGGTTACTAACAATGTGTGTGAACTAAAACGTGACTGTTGCATTACTTTGATGTCTTACATCAACCCTGGGAAACACCTCTTAGAGTCCAAGCTAACCAGGAACATCAAGGGAATAGAATTCTATGAAATGTAGTTCAGCCTTAATGAACTGATCCATTACAGAGCTCCACAGTAGCTGTTCTGCTCAGCACCTTCAGAACACCTAACGCATAGTAGGCACAGTATGTTAGTACTTATGGACTAAACACAGATGAATGGCAGCCATATGGAGGGTGAGGATTTACTAAAAGCTAACATTGAATTCAAAGAGCAAAGATGAAAGAACTATCTTTTATTGCCTCACACAAAGGTGCACTACGTCAAGCAAGAAAACACACCCAACTCTGCCTCTCTTTCCCTGTGTCTGTCTCTTACACATCCCCACACAATAATCACAGACACATGCACATTATGTTTCCTCCTCAGAATGTGTAAAGTGTAGGTAATGAATTAGTTGAAACAGCAATGGCCTAGTTTCTGGGCTATAAACTCATCACAGTAATAACTACAAAGCCTTTACAGTAATGGCATATGAGTAGGAATTTGTGAGATGAAATTTTTGGCAGTTCATTAGTAAATTTGGGTTTTGCCTTAGCCTTAGGGAACAGAAGGGATCCCAGAAGGTATAGCAATCAGCAGATGAACAAACCCTCCCCTCAATAATGTGCAATGCTATTTTAGAAGAGTGAAACAATGAGACGTAAAGCCTGGGAAATGAAATAATAGCTCATTAAAAATAATCTTTTTGAGTTATGTGGGCAGGGAGAGGATACATTCTAATCACCGGCATAATTCCAGAAACTAATATGTTTATTCCAAAGGAACTTTATCTTGTGTTCCTCACCCATCCTTTCACATTGGTCAGTTACATCCTTCAAAGTCTTTATCACACTTTAATTCATTGTTGTGTCTCTGGTACCTACTGCATGCCAGCGAGTCTCAATGCTCAATAATATTTAATGAAAGATTAGAGGACACAGTGAATAGAGAGCATTTAATAATAGACAAGGGAAATATTTACTTCACTACTTTGACATCACCTGAAAGAGACTAAAATTAGTTGATGACATAGATTTGAGTTGTAGGGCAAAGCGCTATGCAGTGGGCACTTGCTGAGAGGGCAGCCTGACCTAGGATATTGCTTCCTCACTTACTGTGAGCCCTGAGCACACTATCAAATGGAGACAAAAGTATGGATTTCAGGGCTGAAAAAGGAAAAACAAAGAGGAGCTCTGAGAAGTATAGGGTCTGCTTTGCCAATTTGCATAGGTGATATATAAAGTATGGAGATGAAGACAACACAAAGCAGCCTAAAAGCGTAGGGTTGTAGGATACTTTGCGGCTGGTTTTTGTCTTTTGCTTGTTTTGACTATAGGAGTTGGATTTAGGAACTTAGGCCCCCAGTGTTGAAAAAGAATGGGAATGTGACTGAGGCTAAGCAAATGTCATATTAATGTGATTGGACAGAAACTCCTAGGCTGACCAGATCTCTGAGCCATTCATCTCTTCTTTCCTCCAGGTATCAGTCAGGACGGACTGGGGTCCTAGGGGCCTCCTCCTCTCAGTTCTGGTGCTTTGTGAGAGTTTAAAATGAACCCGTGATGGCAGGAGTTTCCTGGTGTATTAAGAATAAATCGAAGTACTTAGTAGTCTTGATTTCTTTCTGAAAATCCATGCCCAGAGTCTTTCCACTTCTAAATTCATCTTCCAGGACACCAGCTAAGGCCTTCATCCATCCTTTTATAGATTATAGACTGGATAGAAGATATCTGAGGCTCAAATTTATATGTGATAATAACTAGATGCTGGAGAAAAACAACTATTAGCAAAACATACTCCATCTGATACAGAATAATTGGAACACAGAAAAGTAATTTGAAATAAGCAAAATAAATACTGAAATGTAAAGGAAGATGCCTTAACTTCCTTTATATGAAGAAAGATTCAAAGAAATATGAATAAATCCTGAGAAATCACAAAAGAAGCCATGGAAACATAGGAATGAAAAATAATGGAAATGGAGAACACAATAGTTAGAATAAACAACAGGAAACATAGATTAGGAACAGATGAGATTGATGCATTCTGGTAGGAGACTGGATAAAAAGATAACAAGATTGAAATTATAAGTAGAGCTTCAATAGATGGAGATGTTGGAAAAGTAAAATACCGATATCTGAGTAAAAGAAATCTCACAAAGAGAGAGAAAACAAAACAGCCAGAGAGACAGCTAAGTTTTCTAGAATTAGAAAAAGTGCTGAAAGTTGTCAAATTACAAAGAATCAAATTGAGAAGGATTAGGACAAGGAAACAACACAAATAAGGACAGCATCAAACTTAGGTACAGTGAAATTTAAGAATGAAAAACTAAAACTTCCAAAGTGAGATCACTTACAAATAAATTAGACTGGCATTAGCCTTTTTAAAGATATATTATAATTAAGAAGCCAAACATGTAGTTTCTAAACTGTGGGGGAAAAAATCATTAATAGTGTATACTTAGCCAAATTTTCACTTAAGTATGAAGATATACACAAAATACTCTGAGACATACAAGCCCTGGTTTCCTCACACAAAGGCATACACCAGAAATACACTTGAAAGATCTATTCCCAGAATAAAATAAAAAGATTCTGTAAATGATATGAAAATGAAAGAAGTCAAATAACTTGATCAAATTTATTTCCTTTAAACAAGTTTGAGTATATGAAAGTTACATGCTTAACTCAGAACTATCTAGAAATAAAAGTATAGACAATAAAAGAGCATGTATATAGATACATTTAAAAAATTATTAAGAGAGTTGACCTTAAAGGGAGAAAACACACAAAATATGCAAAGCATAATTTTTTTTACAAATCAAGAAAAAGATTTTTCTATGTAGCAGAAATTAGGACAAGAGCAAATGGTGGGGAAAAAGTATGAGCAATGAAAAATACAAAACAACAGAAACATCCTACCATAACAATATTTGAAATAATTGGGAACAAATATCAAAGACACTTAAGACTGTGTGTTTCACAGTAACAAACAGGATTTCCCAAAATACTTTTTATAGAAAGATATATTTGCTGTAAAAATTTAGAAATATTAAAAGAAGGAAAATGTAGATCAGGTAAGTATAAACTCAAATTAAGATCAGTCAGTACTCTTCATATCTGTTAAAATGAAAATTGAAGCGATCTAATCTTGAGCAGATTTAGTGAAGACTTTGTGATATTGAGAAAAGGAGCGAGCTGGAGTTGGCTGTACATACCCCTAATTTCTCACGAGAAAAGGCATCATCTGAACACAGCTTCCCATGACCTATGACTTCTGCTGGAGAGAAGATAGGACGAGACATAAGTTCTATAAACAGTTGCCATCCACATTCAAAACACCCAGTGTCCACCTTGGCTGGGTTTCTTTATTGGTAAATCTACACTAATGTTTACCATATCGAAGAGCTCAATCTAGGATCTAGTGCTGCTTGGTTCGGGTAAACCTTTGGTAAGAAGAGGGGGTGGGGGTAAAATGAGTGCTCCATTCCTTTCTTCTTCTCCTGTTGATGCAACTTCATAAA
Source organism: Hydrochoerus hydrochaeris (assembly GCA_004027455.1). Taxonomy (NCBI): domain Eukaryota; kingdom Metazoa; phylum Chordata; class Mammalia; order Rodentia; family Hydrochaeridae; genus Hydrochoerus; species Hydrochoerus hydrochaeris. The sequence goes on along the minus strand of PVLA01000041.1, from coordinate 709,727 downwards.
GTACCTCTGTTTCCTTAACCATGTACTGGATAATATTATGGAATCTGTTCTGAGAACTGATGGCAAGCAGCCACTAAGAAACCTATCCAATATGTTCATGTTATAAGGAGCCAAAAAAGTGATCTTATACAAGATGTCACCAAAAAATATGGTGAACGCTGGAATTAAGAAAAATATAGTGCAATAAAAAACACATTGTCCATTGGTTCCCCTCAGGGTATTCACCTTACCTTAGACACACTTAAAGACATCATTGCTGACACTTGCTGAAGCAATTCTAGAAGTCCTCTTTTATGATTATCTTCATTTGAACTGTCTGGTTGTTTCCACATCCTGAACAGATTCATAATGTTTATCTTTTAGGGTCATTTTGGAGAGGAGCTAGAAGTTTCTTGGTTCTTGGTTGTGGATCTAGTTAATGAGGTGAATAAGGACACATTATAAAAATTTTACAAGTCTACTTTTCCATTGGATGGTAGTAAGCAATAGCATTCACTGTATTTTTTTGTCACATCTCACAAAGACACTGATGAAAGAGGACTCCCAGAACAACTGAAAAAGTGCCAAAAAAAAAAAAAAGAGAGAGATGGGATTGGTATGTTCAAAGCAAATAATATTTTAAGGAGGAGTTAAGGGCAATGTGTCTTTACTGTCATTTTTTAATTTAAATACATACCATATTTTTATGAGCCCTTGAGTGCTTATAGAAAGCTCATAAGGGTAGCATAATATTATACCTATGTAGCTGATCCAGTAAATGTGAATAAAAGGCAAAGTTGTTTCCTTAAAAATATTCTCAAACTGTTGACAAGACTGTCCCAGGAGAAACAACAGGGGGAAGGAAATAATCTGTAGACATGATGAACAGGAAAAATAACTAGAGTCAAACAGAGATTTTTAAAAAAATTACATTGTTCTAAGTCTAGTCTATTTGAAAATGTAGATAAAATGGATGAATTATCAGAAATAGCTAAAATACAAAAATCTATGAAAAGTTGCAAGAAATGTTATATTTAATATTTGAAAAAGTAGTCAAACACATCTTTTTCCATAAAACAGCAGAAGTTTATGACGTTAGAAATAAGTTCTGGGCACTTTGGAAGAAAACAAGCCTTACTTTACTATAACTTACACCTCAAACAAAAAAAAACCAAAATTGTCCAACTTTATTTATATGGCTTAGTGAAATAATTGTTTCCAATACTAGAAAAACATAAGAGACAATACATTTATAGATCTACTTTAACCCATGAATTTAGCTATCATAATTTTGAATACATGTAGCTAACTGAAGGTAAATTAGTACCTAAAACATTGATGAATTGTTATCAAGAAATGCAGAAGTGGTTCAACAGCATGTTACTTCTTTAAGAGGAAAGACTTTTGCTGCTCAGTCCAGTGGTTCTTAAGTGTAGCTTCAAAATCTTACAGAGGGGAGGGCTTGTTAATACACAGTCTCCTGGTCAGTCATCTCAAAGGCTCTGCATGAGCTTGTCTAGGATAGAACCTAAGGATCTGCATTTCTAACAAGTCCCAGAGGATGCTGACACCACATGTCTGAAGACCGCACTTGTAGCTGAGTCTTCCTCAGGATAATAAATGCTATTGGTGCTGCTCTGTCTGCCACCTTACCTTTGTGTCAGACATTGAGCCAATTTTCCTATAAGCATTAAGCTCATGTAATTTATTCCTTTTAACAACCCCTTCTCGCTAAACCTACAAGTGTTAAATTCCTTGCACATGGCTTTTCAGTGGTGTGAATGGGTGGCAGTCTATGCTCCTCTCCTTTAAAAATCCACGCTATTGTAGTACGTATCTTTCCACTGCCAGTCCAAGGAAGAAAGGTCATTCTTACTCTATCCACTTCGTACAAGACTGCAGAGAAAAAGGGACATCATTTTCTCTTGCCCTCTAGTTCCAGAAAGATTCAATGCAAATGCTCTTCTCTTCCAGTCTTCCAGACCAAACCACTGTCCACCACCTGCTGCCTCCGGAGTTCCCACACCCTTCTTAGGAAGCAGGTGAATCTCAGTTTAATTGTGTAAATAATGGTTAATTTAAAACAAAACAAAGTCAACGATTTTCTCAGCTGAGTCAAGAAAAATACCTGATTGTGTTTTATACCTATGAATGATTTAATGAGAAACTTACAAAATGCACAATTCCAGGAAATTGTCTTATCTAGTTAAAGGTTATGTGCTAATAAAGCAAAAAGTTTGCTCAATAGCAAAGCTTTAAATTATTTGTCTTTAAAACTGGAAACAAGAGAAACCTACTTATTTTCTAATTTAACATGTCACTGGAGGGCTTTGTTAGCAGTATAAGGAAGGAAAAATAACAAGAACATTAAGGATTTTTTAAAAAAGGATTTTATTATTTACAGCATATATTGTAATAATACATGAAACACTAGAATTCGTAGTAACATTCAGCAAATTTGATAGATTAAAACAGTAGGTAAAAATTTATCACAAACACTGACTTAATAGAAAATAAATGGGATCCCATTCATAATAGATATAAGAATTAGAAAGTGTCTAGGCATTAAGGTAGCTAAGGCTTTGCATACAATCTTTGGTAACATTTTAAACTTATAACAAAGCACAAAGAAAATAAAACATGACTGATAGAGTATGCTCTTACAGAATATGAAATGGTATATTGTTATTTAGCTTTAAATTAGCTAGTTTTGAGTAATTCCAATTAAAATTTTTGATAGAGTTTTATGGGACTTGATCAGCATCAAAATTTATGTAGAAAAATTAAGAGCCACAAAATGTGCTAAATTGGTAATGATAAAATGGAAAGAATAGGAGCTTGCCCTCTTGGACATAGGGATATACTTCATAGTAATAAAATGATTGTTGTTGACTAAGAATTTATAGACTAGTGAAATAAGATAATTCAGAGACAAACTCATGATGCATGTGCATGCTTAAATATGGGAGGTTTCTAAAGGAATTAAACACTTAAATGATGAATTTGCATAAATCAAATTCACAAACGTGTTGAAAGAATACCATGAACAAACTTAACAGTTGAAAAACAGAGAGGAGATACATGTAAAATATACAAGTTTGGCATGGGAATATTATCTAGGACTCACGAGGAACTCCTAGAAATGAACAAAAGCACTGTAACACTAAAAAAGAAATGCAAAAGGTTAAGAATAGGCAATTTCCACAAGTGGACCCTTCAAAGGTAACAAGTATATCAAGAGTTCCTGAAATGTGTTAGTAATTAAACTACTGTGCAAATTAGCTATTACTTTATACCTAATAAATTAGCAATAAAATATAATAAAAATGCTGGAAATACCAAATGACACCTGGGGTAGATATAATTGCTATTCCTCTGAATAACCTCCAACAGTGTTTATTCAAATTTAGTATGTGAAATACAGATATATATATATATATATATATATATATATATATGCAAATGTACATATCTTGCATATATGTATTTAGCATGTAAATCTGTATATACACTTAATATAGACAACTGTGCTCCTGAGTTCATGGTCCAAACATTTTTCTCACATAGGTACTGAGGAACATGTTGGAGCAGGCTCGTGGTAATGTTGCTCATGGTGATTGGGAACTAGGCATTTGTCTCATGTTGAGTATTCATCAGTGGAGTGTCAGTGCTGAAAGCACTCCATGCACTACACTGAGACCATTAGGTACTCATCAAAACAGCACTAATGCCTGGGCAACACCTGGGCTGAAAGTCAGATTCTGAGAAAACATTGCTCTGAGTAGAAAATGGGAAGAGGAAGACAGTCATTATCCAACAATTGTGACAAAAGAGCAAACACATATATACAGATGATACCAAAGAATGGTTCTGTGATTCCTGGATTTAGCAAATAAATATTTAGGGTGCTGAGTTAAATTTGAATCGCAGGGAAAAAAAGTCATTTTAGTGTAAATATTTTTGTACAGTATCTAAGGCACTCATAATTTTTTCAGACTTTATCGGAACTTTTAATTGGCAGTCTCTTTTATCTGCTAATCTTGGACTAAAGGAAAGAAAATAGATATTCATGTTAGAATAGTCATCTTTTAAAGGTATGGAGACAAATGGGTCTTGGAAAATGTAAATAAAATACATGAAAATAAAACAGAGGAACCAGTAAATAAAGGCTAAGGAGAGCCAAGCACAGACCTCTGACAGTACAGTGTCATGCACTGAGTATAGTTAACTAGCTGGTTCTAAATAACAAGGGAAAAAGTGCAGAGTAACCACCGGATAAGGAAGGAATCCTCAAACACAATCTAGTAGCCTCATGGGGAAAACCATGGAGACCAAGGAATGGAACTGATTTGTCAGGGAGTTTTCCTAGTAAATTAAAAGGATCCTTTTAAGTAGAGAAATATATATATATATATATATATATATATATATATATATAATATTTATGCACATATAATTTTCTAGTATGTATATTCTTTTTAAAATTTGATTTCTGAAGAAAAAAATATATAATATATTAAAATAATATATTAAAATAAATCCCAGTCTACTGTGTAATAAGTGCATTTAAGTGTAAAAATACATAAAATCATTAAACAAACAGCAGAAACTTGAATCCAAACTTGTCTGGGTTTTTTTCCTGCAGTTACCACTTAGAGAAAATGTGCTTGATCAAAATAAACAGAACTTTTGGATTAGAAAATCCTGAACCCATCATAAAGCTCTGTGTATTGGTACTAAAGTCCTTAACCTTAACCACAAAAATGATATCTTCAGGCCCAGCATCACAAACAAGACATTAATATTAGTACCTTGTAAATCTGAAATAATGCACATATCAAAATGTTGGATTAATAAGCTCTTAAAGCCAACCAAATTCAGACAAGTCGGTTAAGTTAAAGGGATAGCTAAGCGAGCAAACCACAGAATTTCTGGCTAGACATTTCTTCGCATAATTTAAAGAATGCCTGGGTGCTGGAGACATAGCTCAAAGACAGAATGCTTGCCTAGGGCATACAAGCCCCTCAGCTCATCCCCTACCTTCACAAAAATGAAGACAAAACAGTACCTGGGAATGTAAATTCTCTCTTCATTTTAAAGGTCAGATGTTGCTGCATCAGCTAGATAAGGGGAAGATCCTAAAAATCCAAAACATGGTCCATTAAATTTGTCCCTCATTCTCTGGGAGCATCAATTATCTTTCTCTTACTTATCTTCCTTCAGTCTTTATCTTGTCACTGTTGTTCACCTGTAGCTGTAAATCAGTTCAGCCAAGGCTAGCTAGCCCAATTCTTTTTGGCCTGAGAACTTAGTTAGTTCTGCTTTCCCTTCCCTTTGTGCTTTACCCTTTATCACCTCTTGCAAAGGGGTTTTCAAGAAGTCCTTCCTGGTTGATAACTCCTGAGTTTATCATGAAAGTTGTTGACAAACCAGTCCACACAAACAAGCAATGCTATTCTAAGAGTAAGGATCCTGGAGTGAATTTTGTATTTCCATAATAAAGAATTAAATACCTCTCTGTGAGTCGGGTCAGTCTCATGCTTCTTTCAGCCATTGGTGACTTCATTATAGGAACTGGAGTTATCATTTTGAGTGCTTTGACATCCTAATGGTCAAAGCCTGTGTAAATACTGCAAATTTCTTAAAGTCCCTGAACCATGCCTTCTAATAATCTTTCTTAATATAAATAAAGGAATGGACACTGACAGTTTTCTCTAACATGTGCTTGCAGTTCTTCTAAGAATAAGCAGAGCAACAAGCCCCTTTCTATCAGAAAGTATTTGAAGTTTATTTCACTTAATTAGTTCATCATCTTAAAATATTTATTTTCTGTGAGATGTACCTTCAGTAAATAAGACGATCTCCACCATTTTGAAATTTATGTTTCAATGGGGGGAGACCAACGACAAATAGAAAAAAATTAAACATTGTAAAGATCCTCAAATAGGTGATACCTTGGAAGTACTCTTTTGACTCGTGTTTTTTAATTCCCTTTCACAGGTACGGACATATCAGTGAAATTATGCATTCACTGTCCTTGTTCCTCTAAGACCAAAAGTTTACATAGACTAAAAGTTGGCTGATTTTTTTTTTTCTGGAAAGTGCCAGATCCTAAATATTTTAGAGTGGGACAGCCGCAGAGTCTCATTTCTGTACTTGTAGAACACAAGCAGCCATAGATAATACATAAGCAAAGAGGCATGCTCGTGTTCCATTAAAATTTTACCATGGACACTGAACTTTGATTTTCATATAATTTTCATGTGTCACTAAATATTAATATTCCTTTTGTTTTCAACCATTTAAAAATGTAAAGCCTTTTCTTAGTAGGCCAAACAAAACACATGGCGAGATGCATTGGGACCACAGGCCTGAGAGCTATAGTTTGCTGTGTCCTGATTGACACTTGCTTCTCAGACTTCAGATGGGTGAGTTGCTGTCTTGGGCAAAGGTGGATTATGAAGAGTAGGTTTCCAATGGGACTGGAGAGTGTCACATACTCACGTTACTGCTCTGGGATACCAGAAATGTAGAAGTCACTGTGGCCGCACAGAAGTTCTGGTGAATACAGAGAAAAGTGCTGGAGAATCTATTCCTGGATGGGGCTCAGGGTAATGTGGAATAAATGGGAATTTCACTATTTCTCCTCCAAACTTCTGTTTTACTTTTAAAACTGAGATTTTATTTTTAGAGTAGCTTTCTAAAAACACAAAATTTGGGATAGACAAAAACAAATTTGGCAGAATCATATGGTAGAATTTTAAAAAGCTATTAGATACATGTTTTCTAAGAATAGTAGCAGGGCTGGAAAATACATTCAAAATCTTTTTAAGAGAAAATTAGAATATACAGCCTACACAGTCACTATACCTGTACTTATGCATTTACATACAAGAAAAGAACTCCACATAATTTTGCCAGGGATTGTATTTGGAGAATAGAGTGAGAGAAAGTTTTACTTTTTTCTTTTATATTCTGTATTTTCCAAATTTTTCTCTGTAGGTATATATTATTCTAAAGTAAGATACATGAAACACTTTTTTGGAAAGTTAAAGTAACAAATTAATAACTAGGCCATGCTGAAATTATTAGCTACCCATCAATCTCAGTCAAAATTCATTGAACAAATACTTATTGACCTTGATAGCTTATAACCTTGATAGAACCAGATCATGTTTTTCTTGGGGATGTCTGCAGTTTCCAGGTATGACCTACTGTTTGGAAGGGAGGTTTTTCCTGGAAGACCTGAGTAACTACACAAAGAGAAGCCTGATTCTTTGTTCTTTAAAAATGGAAATACAGCCTATTTTTGTTCAACCTGAGGGACATTAAAGGAAATATGTACTAATGAAATAAACTTCCTATCTCCTCGTGTGAGATGTGTTGTATTTTGGTGATGTTTATTGTACAAATTAGTTACACTGTGCTCCCAGGGACGTATAAAAATGTGACAGGAGGTACAAGGGTCTCTAAGGGTCTGAGTCCCTGCCCTTCTGCCAAGAAGTGAATTTCAGGACTTGGCCCCTTCATTCCAGTTCCCCACATTTCAGTACATCTTACTAATTTCAAAACCTTTAGCACCCTCCCGTGATTTAGCACTGACACTATCATCTGACGCCGGCAGAATAATATCTCTTGAAAGACAACTCAGAGTGGTTTCATGGCTTTCCTAAAGACACACAGCACATAAATGATGACGCTTACAATACAAATTGAAACCTTTTTTGGCCCTCTTTCCCTTTCTACTAAACCTCCCCGTTGATTTTGCAAAGGGAATAAACACAGAGTCAGTTGACAGACAACTAGATTTGTTAGGACATTTCACTTTGTTTCAAGTTAAAATTTTCTGTAGTTGTTTGGATCCAGCATTGAATCCAGTAGAAATGAAACAGGAACTGAAGTAAACTAGGGCACATTTAGCCCTGATGTTATGTGTCAAAATACCATTTGGCTCTGTCTATTTAAATCTACATTCCAGGATTTTTCACCACAAAGAATAAATAAATACATGCATTCTTGAGCACAACGCTTCATGAATTTGGGAATTTCATTTTTTGATTTTTTTTTTTTTTGGTCTTCTGATTACTATTCCAAGCTTATCTTTTGATCTTCTAAGATAAATGCTGTATTTTTTTCAAAGAAATTGCTGTTGAAGCTCTACTGTATTTTGACTTTGATATGTTACTTTATTCACATTTTCCTGGTTTCTTTCCTACTATATATTACATTTCAGAATCTTTAAATAACAACCTTTTCATTTGTAAAATTCCAATTACAGAATTTTAATAAAAAGGGGTGTGGTCAGACTTATTTGTTATTAAAAATTGAATAAAAACCCATTAGTAAATTAAACTGAAATTAATTCTTTCACAAAGGAAGAGATTTATAAATCAAGAAGCCCAAGGTTACCATAGCAATCAGTGGCATCTAAAGATTAGAAACAGAGGGCTATGTTCCACTTTCTAGAAAACACTTCATTAGAGAAAAGATATATGTTTTCAAGGTGGGATAGAACAATAAAAGTATATTATCCCTTAACAAAAATACTGCCATTTTCCCCCTAACTAAAAATAATGTGAAGTAATTTTGACAGTTTTTAGCACGAATGTGCATGACACATCTATGTGGCACTGTCTGATATTTACTCAATAAAAGGAATCAGAATCACATTCTCAGCTGACTATATTTATCGAAAATGCCCTAGATGTAGCAAAAACATGGTAGGAAAAACTGCTCAAAAGAAATGAACTTACAGACAGAAAAGCAATTTTTTAAACAAGAAAAGAACTCAAGGAGAATAAAGTCAGCCAAATCTGAGCTGAACTTGCAACTTAGTCTAGGAATTAACACGAAAGTGTGTGCGTGTGTGTATTGCTTTGGGTCTTTGCATGATTTCTGGTCTTTTGGCTCATCAAAAATACACCAAATAGACCTACTGCAGTTGGACATCTGTTGTTTTTGCCTTCCCAGCATCCATTCCCTCTTCCTTTGGTCAGAGTGTCTTATATTTCCTTTGAAAAATTACACTTTGCCCAATGTGGATAATCTTTGTGTGATATTCACTCAAGATATCCTGCTCTGCTCTGAACAATGGGTAGGCACATGACCCCAAACAAACCGGCCAAACTGACGGTTGGACAATGAATCTTTCATGAATGGTATAAGGGCAGCAAATGCTTGGCGGGAATCCATCTCAACAGGAGCTCCCTGAAGAGATGGCACTCTGTGACTTGCAATTTTGATCCTCAGAGCAGGCCACTCACCATCTTCTGAGGCTTGATCACTCAAGTTTTCCTTCTATTCAGATTTACTCTTTTATTTATCATTTAGATTAGCTCAAGTAAGCTGGAATTAATTTCTATTACTGATAACCAAACCTTAATTGATATTCACACCAAATGGGGCATGAGACACTTCACGGTGCAAGAGTATGCATTTAACAGTTTCCACTTTATAATTAAGGTTTATTTGGGAACACATTATAATCTGAACATCAACATTTCCTAGAGATTGGATTCTGTACAATTTATCAGGATCTTCATCCTCAGAACCTATTAACATCTTATTGAAATCCTTAAATGTGTGATTCATGTTATAGAAGAAGAAAAAGCAAGATTTTTATGTGTGAATAGTCCAGCTGGATTCATCCAGTGAAAGAGCAAGGTAAAGGGAAAAGATAGACAGTGTTCTGGGTAACAACTAACACAGCTTTAGGTGGGAGGATTTTGTGTGTCCAAGACCACAGTGCTTTTTGGACACAGATTAAGGCTCTCCAACATGGAAAACCCAGGAGAGAAATTAATCATCCAAGTATTTTATGTAAGTCAGATCTTTTATATAACTAATTGAAAAAGGACTTGGTGGACATAGTACCACTATTCACAGAAGGTGAAATGTGGCAGCAACTCATTTTGTGTCATGGATGCTTAGACAGGATAATGTGGTGTGCAAATGTATGACAGGGTATTACTGAGCAGTAAAACAGAAAAACTCTAATACATGTAAAAGCATGGATGACACTGGAGAAGATTATACTAAGTGAAATGAGACAATCACAAAAGGTGCCGCAGAATTCCACATATGTGAGGTCCTTCAGTAGCCACAGAAATAGTGTTTGCCAGGGGCCACAAGCTGCTAATGGAACAATTTAATGGTCGAGGGTTTCAGTTTTAAAGGGTGGAAACAGTTTTGGAGGTGGATAGCAGAGCTGGTTGTGCAGCGTGAGGAATATATATAATACCACTTTTAACTGCACACTTGAAAATGGCTAAGATGGTAAATTTTGTCACATATTTTACTAAAATTAAATCAAGGAAGAAGAAGTGAACTTACAGGAAAATAGTGCTCAGCTTTTTGTGGAGAACATTAGGACAAGAGCTGTGGCTATAGTATTAATGTAACTATGTAGTACTGGGAGATCCAGATGTTTCATTTTTTATTGGCATATATTTCAGACTCCATCTCTGGAAAAGCCTCGAAGTTAAAAGGGAACATGAACCTGTTTCTCAGATGGTAAAAATATAAGAGATTCTGATAGAGAATTTCGTCAAAATATCAAAGCTAATGAGTAGAAAAGCCTAGTGAAGTCCTTGCTCTTAACAATCGAAACTCTGAACAGTTTATAATTTGAAATAAATTATAATTTCTATAAATTACATCACACTATATGTATTATAGGTGGTACATGGAAGTTGCTGTCAGTATCTGGAGATTCCTAGTTTCAGTCTCAAAAGGTTGTTAATTTTTGTTGCAATTCCAGATGTTCTGAGACTTATATGCTCTTTTAGAAAGCATAACCAATAATCACGTTGATAATAATTACATTCCTTTAATAATTAATAATTTTATTAGCTTCCTTTAGTCCTCAGGCTCTGCAAATCACAGTGTATATATCATTTCATTGAATGCTCACAGTGAATGTACAAAATTTACATGATTATTATTAGTATTATCTTTCTTTTACAATGAAGAAACTTAGAGAAACATAAGTGAGTTGTCCAAAGTAAGTCTACCAGTTCCTAAGAAGTGGTGATAAGCTTCAAGAACAGGAAGTTTGACACCACCAAAGCCCAGTGCTCCTCTTACCACATTCTTACCTTTTGAATTTGAACTCTACTTCTGCCTGGTGGAGTTGTTCCTCAAAGAGTGGGACTGACACTTATTGAGAGCAATATGCTCCCTTCTTTCATAACACCCTCAAAGAGTGTGGAATTAGATTCTCCTGGAAAGGCAGGATATCTATCATTGTTTCTTTCCATGGCACACTTCCTTTCTGCCATATGCCCTAGATACTCAGCACTTCTGTTTGTTCTACTTCCGATTAGAATCTTCCAGTTCTTACTCTGTCCTCTGTTCTCCTGTAGGACCAGTGATGGTTATCCTGGGATTTGGGGCTAAGTGTCTTCCTCATTAGATTGGGAATTGTTCTAAATTTGAAATTCAGATGATTCATCATTATCTCCAGAGCCTGGCAACACCATCCCTGGCAAATGGTAGCACTCAGTAGGAAGGGCTGGCAAATAAATGATCCTGTGAAGCCTTTATTTGAAATCTAAATTGACCTCCTCAGCAAGTACATTTTTAAAAGCAGTGCTCTGCACCCTTGATGTCCTCCCCTTCTCTTGATTTCAATTATTTACATCAGAATGACTTAATCATGTGACAGATAATTAAGGAATACATTATTTATGCTAAATAAATTACCCTGGCATCACTTCTCTCTCCTTCTCCTTGACTGCAGAGCCGGAGTTTCAGGTATCTCGAAACCATCTTGGGCATCATCTCTGCTCAAGCAACAGTGTCACCAGGCCAGGTCCTACTGTGCTTGTGCTTCCAATTTCTTTTCTTAATCCTTTTATTGTTACAAATCAGCTTTCATTTCTGGTATCTCCATAACTGTAAAGTCCTTTAACTTACTAGGGCTCAGTTTTATTATCTGTTAATAGTCCACACTCCCTTGCCACCAAGTTGCAAGGTCTGTAAAGATGTAATGAGCGAATGCTTTCAACCCTTTAGCACATAAAATGCCAAACCAGTCCATCCCCCACCACCCTCACCAATACATGCAATTGCTTGTCTGTATATATACTTACTATAAGGCTTATATACTCACTAGAAATAAAATGGGATCACAAAAGTCAAGAATATTAGAGCTGAAAGCATTGTGTCATTATAATCCATCCCAATGTCTTTTTTTGCAAAGCAGGAAATATGCTCAGGATGCATAAATCATTTTACCATGCCTGGTAATATATTAATAGTAATGATGAACATTTATCAACAATAACCAACATTTAATGAGTCACAGAACCAAGCATCATGCCAAGGACACAATTAACATAATGCACTTTATTTGATGATCATAATACCTTGTAAAATCCTCACTTGATGGGGAAACTGAGGAAGGGAACTGCCATAAAGTTCCAGGCTATGGAGAGGTAGTAGTCAGTGTCAGTGTCAGGGCTTCAGCACACATTCATCCAGGTTCAAGAGCACAAGTTCTTGCTCATTATGCTAAATTACCTCTCAGAAAGACTAAGCAGGTCTGGTAGAAGTCAGAGTAGACACAGGTATTCTAACCTCTTGCTGCCAAATCAGAGAATCATTAAGATGTTATCTCCAGGGCTGGGGATTTAGCTCAGTGGCATAAGCACCTGCCTGGCAAGCATGAAGTCATGAGTTTGATCCCTGGTACTGCAAAAAAAAAAAAAAAAGTTATCTCCTACCCTACCAGCCTGCCTACCACACCGTCCAAGATGGCGAACCCATCTCCAAGAGATGTCTCCTTTTTGCAGACGTAGCCACTTAGGTCCCTGATGACTTCTCAACGCAGCGTTATGCATGTATGGCTGGGTTCTCCCTCTCAGCATCCACACATCTATTTAGATATCTTCTTATGGCAGCATTTGTGCTCCTGGAGCTTTAGCGTCAGTCAGAGCCTTCTTCTTTGCCACCAGATTGTAAAGCTGTCTGACATATCTGCAGGATTTTCATGCCTAATGCATCTGTCTGAGCACATTGACTTAATAATATATATTTAATCTATAGACAATGGCTGTTACCAGCGATTTTGATGGGCTCTTATTTGTGTGGTGTATGACACTCAAGTGTTCCATCAGCCCTAAACAGAGCTTTTTGATTTCAGATGTTGAATATAACTGTTGATTCTGGCTCAGCAGTGTTCCATTTTTCTCTCCAGTGCTTATGGAGAAGCAGTTGAAGGCTTCAGGGAATTTACATACTATGCCAGTATTTTAGTTTATGTGAGTGAAAATGCTGTGTCCATAGTCACTGCCTGGACTGTGCATTTTACTAAATCTGCAATGCTGGCTGAACATGCTGTGGGGTACAGAAGACCGCTTTTTCCCTAGAGAGGAGATCCTTTGTCTGGCTGGCAGTGCAAGTGACTGCAAGGTCAAGGTTGCTTAGTGGTATTGGCCATCTGTTATCTTGGCAAGTATTTGACTGGAGGGCATAAATGTGTTTGTAATTTCCCACTTGATCTGAGAAGAGAGTTTAAAAGACATGGTTGGCCCTGAGAGTCACAGGACAGATCTATACCAGCAAACCACCTTGCTTCCTGCACAGAATGGCCTGGGCTGTGCTGAATTTTCCTCTGCTGAAAGTTGTTGAGGGCTAACCTATTTTGTCACACTGCTTTGGGGGCAAAGCAAAGAAGTTTCCACCAGTGAGATTATAATAAACAGTTTTAAATCACTCTGAAAGGTCTAGATCTTTATAAATCTTTCTAAAGTCAAACAACGAAGTAATCACCTTGCAATATTTACTCAGATACTTGATTCTCATTGCCCCATTTATCTGGGAAATAGGGGCCTGAAAATGGATTATAATCAAGTCTTCTGTATGCAAAGATACATGGACCTGTTTGGCGGCCTGTTGAATGGATGAAAACAGACTTTATGGCTCTTAAGTTTCTGTGGAAAGTGGTCATTTCCTTGTACCTTCACCAATGTGAAATCCTAAACAAGGAAAATATTTCAGAGAAATGTAAGCTATCAAATGTCATCACAGCCAAACTGAATGTTCAGGAGGACATAACCTGCTAATAGGAAATAAGATTTTAATATCATAATGACTATATAGGTGCCTCCTGTTATCTTTGCATCTACTGAGTCAGTCAGCTCTTCCTTTTCAACTAAAACGGAAGAAAAGCAGATGGGGAAGCAATTGTTAAGCAGACTATAAGTGAATCAAGAAAAATAGCACATTTTCAGGCTGGGTGCATAGTCGCCAAGGAGGACAGGATTTATCAAGAAGACTCCCTGTCAAAGCTTAGCATTTGGTTGAGAACTTCACCTCCCTTGACATGTTAGTTTACCAGAGGATCAACATGTGCACATTCAACTTTCTGAAGTAATCTGAAAACTTCAACCTAGTATGAAGATAAGTCTAGATCTCTCTTTTCTCATGATTTTTATCGCTTTCCAGACCATGGTTAAAGATACTGAAGTAAGTATTTAGATCTTAAAACCAGTAATATCTCTGCAAAAGATATCTTTTGGCCTAGCTCAAAAGATAGGTTGTCTAGATTGTCTCATCTCTGAGAGTTGAAGGGATTTGGGCCTCTGGTGGAATTTAGAATGGGGAAATAGAGCTATTTTCACTTTTATGATAACCTTGCTTTGCCTTCAATTGGTAATAAAAAATGATTTTTATCACTCTCTAAAGTTTTGCTTTCTTTATATTTCTTAAAATGTATTCAGATCCCTTTTTGTGATAATTCATCAATGACTTTCCTCTACTATTTTTATAAATTCAGTAAGAGTTCTAAATCAAAATATGATAAAAAAATGACCATTCATTTTACATGCCATTAGAAGGAATATAGTCATATAGCTGAAATTTATACCTGAAGAAAAGTATTCTTTCTGTTCATCATCATATCATTATGTTTACTTGGCTTTAGAGAAACTTTGTAGACCTTTATTATAGACCAATTGTAAAATAATTGAGAAAGTGGTTAAATAATTAAGTGATCAAAAATAAGTTGCTTTTCCTATCCAAATGTATTTGCTAAATTTCAAAGGAGATTTTTTGGCAGGCAATCAATTAATTTAGTTTTCCTGCATCTGATATTGTTTTATTTCCCCCCTCTTGTCCTTGATTCATCAAGGATTTACCCACTGAATATAAAATTCTAGGTTGACAATAGTGTTGCTTTGTTTTTTTTTTTTTTTTTTTTTTTTTTTTTTTTTT